>JAOXNO010000001.1:183429511-183464802 GCA_028565335.1 Limnodromus scolopaceus | reverse complement strand
CATGGGCAGGGACACCTCCCACTAGACCAGGTTGCTCAAAGCCCCATCCAGCCTGGCCTTGAACAATTCCAGGGATGAGGCATCCACAACTTCTCTGGGCAACCTGTTCCAGTGTCTCACGACCCTCACACTAAAGAATTTCTTTCTAATATCTCATTTAAATCTCCTCTCTTTCAGTTTAAAACTGTTACCCCTCATCCTATCTCTCCACCCCCTGATCAAGAGTCCCTCCCCATCCTCCTCTAGGCCCCCTTTAGGTACTGGAAGGCTGTTATAAGGTCTCCCCAGAGCCTTCTCTTCTCCAAGCTGAACAATCCCTACTCTCTCAGCCTGTTTTCAGGGAGATGCTCCAGCCCTCTGATCATTTTCATGGCCCTCAACCGGACCCATTCCAACAGGTCCCCATCCTTCCTGTGTTGAGGACTCCAAAACTGGACACAGTACTCCAGGTGGGGTCTCATAACAGCATAGTAGAGGGGTAGAATCACCTCCCTCGACCTGCTCGCCACGCTTCTTTTGATGCAGCCCATCTCTACTTCCTTCCCCTGAGCAATGGCATAGTTTCCCAACAATGAGTTGCAAATAGTCCAAAATACAACATAGCAACACATCTTCCTCATAACCTGGTGACGTGTCCTAGAAGTCATGTCCCAGTTTCCCAGTATTTCTCTCATTATAGTAATCTTGAGCACAGAGGATTGTGTTTGTGAGGTAAACTCAATGTCTACCTTACATTTGCAAATAATGATGTAAACCTACAAACTTGTTCACTGATATTTATATCTGAACATCAGATATTTAGATCTAAACCTGAAATATCTGATGAAACTGACTACCAAAAAAGTATTTGTGAGCTATAGGATGGCACTTCCACTACCTACGTGAGCCATCCAACTACAATAGCTAATGTTAGGGAGCCTGGTTCCTTCCACTGGAGAAAGGTAGATCTTTCCAGAGGTACTTGAAAGTATCTAAATTCAGATGCACAGAGATATATGCTGTGTTTATTTACTTGGAACCTGCAGCGTCAAACACAGAAAAAGACTACTTGTTTACTTTTTAACCCCTATTTTGCTGAAGAGGACACCGTTTCATAAACACGGCCAGCAGAGGGAAGTAGCTCTCTGTGTTTTGAACTCATGGCCTCTGACCAAGTAGGGATAGCATGAGCTCATGCTCTTAAAAAAGGTGCTGCAGTGCTGAGGTGAAATTAGTTTAAGAAAACAACCTGAAAGAGCTTTGGTAGTGTTTGTCTATGCTGTACAATGGGGCATTTTGGAGATAGGACACCAGTTATATTATTTTAGGTTCATATGTTCCACCTTTAAAATGTCACAAAATAGCACAGTGAGAAAACTTTCTAGAGGGGAAAAAAAAGAAGGTTAAAAAGTCAAATAATAAATCTGATGACTACCTTCTTTTTTGAGCAGCTCACCTAAATAGCTGTGTGAGACAATGAGAAAAAAATCAAAACTCATCTGGCTTGTGCCACAGCATTTTTTTGGACAAGACAGATGCTGGAAGAAAGTGACAGAAGGGAGGCAAAATTGTTCCTCAGGCTGAAGTGATAACATTCATGTGGTTGTGTCTTCTTAGCCTTGGCTATGCCATTTGCCTTCCTCGGGCAAGCTGGGTGTGAAGTTCATTGTCTGCAGGGGTCTGTTAGGAGGAATGGAAACTTTGCTGTGGCTTGGGTTCGGAGCGGCAAGGCCTCTCTTCCTCTCACCACCAGCACTGCTTGGAAGCGCTGCTGCAGACTGGGACCTGGTTAGGTTTGGCACTGCAAGGGCATAAAACCAGACTATAAAATGGAGACAGCTCCTTGATAGGTAGATGGGAGTCAACAAAACAGTGCTGATGACAGGAAGTGGTGGAGGCAATCCCTGAGCCTGTTTTCAACTTTTCCAGGAGGATCAGAGCAATGGCAAATTTCAGCAACTGAGATAAAGGAGGGCACAGAAGCAGTACTGCAGATATAAGAGGCTCCACACACTGCAAATTTGTCATGCCATTGCTTGTAAGGCCTTAAGAAATATGTATGTTGATTTTAATTGGAGTTTTTCTCTACCTCTTCTCCTAGCTCCCTGTTCTTGAATGTCCAAACAAAAGGGGAAGTAGCTGGAATGTGGCCAGAGTATTACCTTTATCTTGACAAATGTTTTTCCAAGACTCCTAATTGCTCTTTTGAAATGACAGTCAGGCTACCAAAAAACCTACTTACCACAATTCCAGTTAATTTTAATAGTGACTCAAAAGGAGGGTACTGCTTATTGAACAGCCAAGTTTTGATCCTGCTGCAGGTTAGCAGGAGACCTGCTGTTAAAATCCCTCTGTGCTCCTCTGGCCTAGTTCTAGTGTTGCATATGATTTTAGGTTAGAAAACATTATAATGACTGGAGTTTACAGAGGAATACACCTTGCTTCTGTACATGTAACAATATCCTTCGATTGGAAGTCAGCTGCCAAAGGCAGGCACTAATCACCGAGAAGGAATGGGGGAGAATTACAGACTCTTCCTACACCCTGACTGATGATAAATTAAGCTTTTTCTGTTCTTGAAGAGATAAAAAAGGTCAGTATTATAGTGCTATGTTTGCCATCCATAGACAATCTTTCCTTCAGGATCAAAACATTTACTTCCAGTAAAGATTCCTAAACATTATGTGGAGTCCGCATTGGTGACCTTTCCTTATCACCATGTAAGTGCAACATTATCTTTCTCTGTGAGCCACACACTTCCTTGCATCAAAGAAATGGAGCATTTTTTTGCACTTAACTTGAAGGGGAGTGATATTTAACAATCCCATGCCTACATGAACAATTAATTAACAGGTCTTTAGGATATGGTCAAGTTTGAACTATGTTTTTGGAGTCTCTGTTCTTCAAAAGGGACCAGCAGCAAACTGAGGCTTAAATTGTCACTCATCAAATAGATAATGACACTTTGGCAAGATTCTGTCATTTGATCACTAGTCCTTGTATTAGTTCTGTTAAGTACTTCTTTGGCCAAGTGTCAGGTTTAGCAAACACTGTGTAATTTAAATCTTCCAAGTAGATTGTAGAGGAATGCACACCAACTAATCAGTGCTGGGGAAGAATAAGGAGAAAAAAAAACTTGACAGTGTTGGATTTCAGCCATGTATTACTATCAGTAACACTGTCTTTGTTCTGTAGGTGAGGGTTATTTACAGAGTGTACCTGAAAACTGGGGTGTGATGGTTTATATCACAGCTAGATCTAACTGTTCAATTTCTTTTGATCGAATGTGTGTTTTTCCATCTTAAGAGTTGGTTTGCAGCAGTTTCAAATGCTTCGCTACACCTCTGATTTATGGAGAGTTTTACTAGGTCACAAGGGAGGTCATGTCTCAGGGAAAAGGACTATCAGAAAAGACGAGATCCAAAGATAGGAGATTAATAGATAAGAGCTTCTAAAGTTGTCCTCTCTGTGTTCCAGAGAGAAGTCAGGGTATCTACCTTGGATTAACTCACCTATTCTGTTTGTGATTTAAACAAAGCCTTTTCATAAAGCTATACCTAAGGTGGTGTAACCAAACCAGACCTACATGGGTATGGGCAATGCACCTGTGGAAACTATAGCAAAATTAGTGTCTGCATCTGCACAAAGAGGAGTGCATTGAACAGCCATCATTCAAGACACTAGAGAAAAAAACATAGACTATTTGAATAGCTAGGGATAACTGGCAGCAAAGGCACTCTGAGCTACTGGCATTTGTTTGCCTCTGTACAGTCATGGTCCAAAATCTTATTGCCAGTGCAAATAGAAGCATTACACAAAATTATCTCTCTGCTGTGTGCCTGCACAGCATTACCTTTGTCACAGACAATGATTTTAATAATCGTACTAGAGACTAGGAAGAGCCTTCAGCATCCTACCCTTAAGAAATCTCCTTCCTAGGAAGAAAAAGCCATCACCTCTGGGTGGTTTGATTATTTTTCTCCATCAAATTCAGCCAGATAAATTAATATAGCACAGACATCTCCAATGTCAATAATTAAAAATATTTTGCATTTGAAAAATTGTATTTTAAACTTGCTTAAAGCTGTAGTGACCGATGCAAATCTCCCATTCATGTTTGAGACTATGCATAACATATTCTGGGTTTTCTAGAAGGGATATTTCCAGTAAAGTTAAATACAGAGTATGTACAATACCTTTTATTCCTTTAGTCCATGCCAAACATGAAGCCATAAGTTATAGCCCAGCTGCTTGCTGCAGAGGTGAAATGGCAGAAATTTTCTTCATGAGAAGCCTGTGACAGAGTGCAGCTGGTATGTGTGATCACCAGAAAGCCTAACTTTACACAAGTGATCTTATCAGAACAGAAGAGAGAGAAACAACTTTCATCTGAGGTAAGTCTCATGCTAGAAAAATGATTTATCGATTCTGAAGACATTGTATCAAACACGATATTATTTTCTTTTGAATTCTTCTTTAAAATTTCCCTGCTGTGATGGTTACTGGTCAATTGCTACACAGCTCACAGGCTCTGTCATTAAATATATCCCCAAAAGATTGCTCCCCTCTATTTTAAGTTCTGTTTCTGTTCCTGAGATTCATAGCTTATCCTTCATTGAACTACTTGGGAAAAGCATTTCAGTTTTGAATTGGAAGTAGTGAAGCTGCTCTTTTGGGGGATAATTGTGCCCTTTGTGTGCAGGAAGAAACAGGAGGCAGAGTTGGTCTGCAGCCCTGGGCACTGTGTTATCCAGGACACGGAGATATCCACAGCAAAGAAAGACACCAGTCTAATCAGGTTCTGGAAGCTGAATCTGACACCAGTAATGTCCAGGGAAAGAACCTGGTTTCATTGTCTCTTTCCGTACTGCAGTAGTTAGAGGCTGCTACAAGTTGGGACAACATGGTATTTTCTGCATCTTATACATTCTGGGCAGAAAAATTTAACAGGAGAGGGCAGGAAGCCATATTTCAGAGCTCCTCCAGGGTCTGGGAATCAGTCCAGGTATATGAGCCTTGAAGTTTTCTCTTTTACATTATCTAACAAGGAAAAAGAACTTCTCTTATATTAGAATTTCATTCATCAGAAGGGGATGAGGGGCTTTGCAGACCTGGATTTAGTTCTACGTTTGCAAACAGTGTACTGGAGATGAGATCATAGGGTTTGGCTAGGCCACTGGAAGCAGATCTGGTATTTTTCTATCATCTCAGTCATACTGAGATACTTGTGTCAGTGACAGGCATTGACAGCCAGCAGTGTGGAGGAACTTTATCCTAAGATACGGTTTGCGCCATTTCTCTGATGTGTAGCACTCCTCTCTCTGGCATTTAATACATGCATATTCATTGCTACCTGAGTCTTCAGTGCTTGTCTAAGCCTAGATCTTAAGAATGAAGCCCTTCTAAGTTTGGAAATGTCAGACTACATTAGTCCCTTTGTATCTCTGAAGATGAAAACCATGCTGTTGCTGCAAGAAGCTGTCCTGCCCTAGACCACATATCCCTATTGAGCCCTTTGTGTTAGCATTAATGATGGTGCTGCCGTGCGGCGAGCGGGACCACATCACTGATCTGGTTAAAAAGGCCTGGGGAGGAAAGCTAGCTGATTTTCTGGCTCTGTAGCCAGGCACTGCACCACACCACAGCTGGGGTGGAGAGATGCAGAAACACAAAACAGGAGATGGAGAGGAAAGATGACCCTTTCAGTTGTCTTGTAGTCTTTGACTGGCTTACACTGCTCATGAACCTGCATCCCGAGTCTCCATGTGTGCACCTGTAGCTTCACTCTGAAAGCAGTTATTCCTTTCTTCCAATGGATAAAAGGAAGGTCTGCTTGTTAATCACCACCATAGACCTATTTGGAAAGAAGATATTGTAACGCTTTGGTAATTTCTTTACCCCGATATGACACAACTCCTTGCCAATGATGTCTTCATGTCAATTGCAGCAACAAGAAAACCCTCCAAGGTGCTGCAGTTATTTCCATAAATGACCACATCATAGTCTCCTTCTCAGCACTAAGACACCCAGTGACTAAGTCCAAATGTGACACGGGGATTAGAAGTAAGGTCACAAATTTGTTACCAAGATTACCGACCTATTGTTGAATAGCTGGATACAACAATTCCCCTTAATCATGTGTAGGTTCCCTGTGCTTAGCCTTTTTCAGGACTTGAAGAATAGCATGGAGTTTTTCAAAAGCACCTTGTTTAACTTAGTGTGGCAGTACCAGCTTCTCTGAAATTGTTGAGGCGAGATCAGTTCATACCACTGCAAGGCGAATTTAGTCTTCAAATCAGTTAACCATAATAGCACATATTGAATTGCTACTAAAAGCCACTTACAGCATTTAATGCTTTTCCTCTCATCTAAATTCACAAAAATGTTTTTGAAAAGGTAGAGTTACATAAAGATGGACACGTCAGAGATTTCATTGTAAAATGACTAAAACTGTAAAATAAATGCTTTACGGAAATTTATGTGTCACTTAGACTAAATTAACGTCTTGCCAAGGTGCCAAGATTGTATTTTGGTTTCAGCCCACATTTATTTCAAGATATACATTGTGTTACACTAGATGTGTGACTTTGTTGCAGTTATTCATACTTTACATACACGGTAGTGTCCAAGCCATTTATTGTTTTAGAGGTATGTCAAAATGAGTTACTCTTTGATTACTAATGTTTCCAGTGGAATTATTCAGTTACCACATTAAATTGACAAAAATGTTCATTATTTGACAGAAAATAGGTGAGATCATTTATCGTTGTTGTAGCAGTGCTACAACCCTTTGCTGTAACCCATTCTTTTTTTGGGCAAAGAGTCAGGAGAGAGGGACAATAGTTGCAAGTTTTTCCAATTTTGGAGAACTCATTTTCCATATGTTTAAATTCCTTCTTCTGTCAAGGCATATAACACTTTTTTAAAAGGTATTGCTTCCTCCAGGAAGAATGTAACTTCTGAGATGTCATCATGCATTCCTCAGATTTATTGGATGCAGAGAAATAAGGAATGGAGTGTTTCCATTGCGAGCACTGAGTTCGTAGACTGAAACATGCCTTGGCATGAGTTGTTGTTACTCTTATAATGCCATATTCAGGTACAACGTAAAGCCTGTATGATCCTTGGTTAAACCCAGTTATGAAAGGTTTGTTCCTCTGTAAACAAGAGGAACGTTTGTCCTGCATTTGTCAAGAGGCTTCATTTGTCCTTACACTCTACTTGACGTTTGAAGCTTCAGAAATGTGGGAGCACTTCAAATGGGGATCTGAGACTGGGTTTAGCGTTTTGATAAGACTTGTTTCATCTGATTTATATAAACAAAAATTGTTCTTCTATCCCACCCTACAGTACCAACATCCACCCTTAGGGTGTTATTTCCTCATGAGTCTATCAGGATGAGCAATATTTTTTCACAGGTTTCACGGGACTTTCTCATCCATTTGCAAAGCAATCATTTTTAGAGATACGCCAAATCAGATTGTAATCCTTGGTTTATAGTAACATAGTAATCAATCCTTTCCAATAGGCAGGTAAGGCCAGAGGTAGGGATGTTTAGGTACCTAATTCACATTGATCTCATGAGTGTTCAAGTGTATAAGAAATAACTATATTAGATAATTATGTTTAAAAAAAATAATAAATTGAACACAGCAAAGTTAAGTGTTACCCTTTTTTCCAGGATATACAAGAAACAGCACTCCTATCTAGACAATTATCTTTCTACAAGATAAATTCTCCCCATCCACTTTTATGTTCTCTTTCTTCCATCTACTTGTTCCTTCTTCAGCAGTGCCTGCCTCAGATGCAAGTCAAATTTCAAGTGTCTCATCCTCCAGATTGGATTTTGTCTTTAAATCTCTGGGGAAAAAATCTCTCCTGATTTCTCCCATGTCTTACCTCCTATTTTATCTCAAAAATAATTCCTCATCCTGCTGCGTTGCACTCCTTCACCGATTTCTTCTTTTCTGACTCCACCCTACCCTTCATTAGAATATTTCATTCCATCACAGAGCTAAAACTTGAGGTTGTCTGCCCAGTTGGGCAAGGGAGCTTGTCCTGCCCAAGCTCTTAGCTGACTAAATAAAATCCAGTTCTCCTCTGAAAGCCATACACCAGCATTCATTCAGCAATGGGCCTGCAGCAGTAATCTCAACTCCTCTGCCAGGTTCATTAGCTGGGCACAGCTGTGGCCATCTCAAAGCTTTGAGTAAGACAGGGAGAAACAAATTTTGCTTCCTCAAGGATAAAAGGCTGGTAGTTAATCTTACAAAGATACTTGAAAAATGCAAGGCAAAATGCAGTTTCATATGCTGCAGTGATAGGAGAGCAATTAGACCATGTTCAAGCTCTGATTTGCCATAACCTGGTCCAAACCCTGCACTGAGACATGGTTCTGCAGCAGAGCAGCAGTAGCTGAAGCAGACAATTAAAACAAATGTCAACAGTATTATACCCCTTCTTTCCACATTGCTGCTCTTTAACAAATCTACCGTATCTCTACCTGACCAGAGGAACGGTACCCAGCTATTGCTGGTGCAAGTTGGCCCAACTCCATTGGTTCCAAGGATACTTATTTCCAACCGTTCAACAGTACAAAAATAGGGTCATGAAATTTATATTCAAATTTTGGCTCATAGGTTTTTGTAAGTTGTCCTTGCTCTTACTAACCCCTTCAAAAAGTTGGTATGTTTAGTGCGGATACTTTTAAAGTAACTTACACAAAATAAGGTAATTTGAAAGCATGTGTCTTTTATAACAGTTTCATCAAAGAAAGGTTTACATTTCAGGGACGTCCTGACTCAAAAATTGAATAGAAAAATTTAAACACTGAATTTCAGATAATGACGTTGCTATGAGATAAAGATTAATAATTTCTCATGCGAGTTACCATGCTTTTTTTTGAAGTAATATGTTAACTCCCTTTGTTAACTGTTAGATTTCTTGATCTCCATTTTCTTTGGCTGGGTAAGGGTATATTATATTTTATCTCTAGACTTTAAAGAGCAAAATTTTATTGGTGAAAAGCAATGAAAAAGGGACACAATGATTTACATTTCCATTATCGTGGTCTGACCTCTCTTCAGCCAGATTCAGCCAAGAATTCAGCCTTCTGGAAGTACTCCCCTGCTCTCCCACAGCATGCCTGGGCAAATCAAAGGGACCGAGAGCCAGTAAGTGAAACATTTGGCAAACTGATGTGTAGTTGGTGACTCCCATAACACCACAGTTTCTTTGATATTTTGTTTTTAAGCAGGTGGTTTTAAAGAGGGACTTTGGATCAACAGTGAAATACTTTTTCACTTTTCTAGGTTCATTTCTTGAAGTTCCTCCTGCTTCTGTGTTTGGTGTTCAGGAATGCCAGAAAATGTGTTCTCAGGCAAACACTGCTGAGGAATGTCACAGGATTCAAAAGGAGAAAACGCCTCACAGGAAAAGACAGCTCATATTCTGTTCACTTCTGTATGATGGAGGACACTAAATGATTTGCATGTTTCCTTTTGCAGATGTCAGCAGTACATCTTTACATGTCTGCTCTTTAGGACAACAGAGCCTCTTTCTCTGGCCACCTGGTTCTTGCATTTGGTCTCTAAACAACTATTTGCATTTCAGTAGCCTTTTACACTCACTCTGCAGGCTTAGGGTTGGCTTCACAAGGTGAAAAACACACTAGAATTATACTCTTACGGATATATATTTTCCAAAAATCATGTGGCATTACTTTGTTCATTTTGAACAAGTTGGAAACTGACTCCTCTAGGGACATAATGGAGGGATGGATAAGCCCTTAGCTTAAATTGGGGTAATTATATAATTATAAAGTAAGAGCCAAAGCTATAGGGAAAAGTTTTCCTTTCAAAGAGAGAAATGCTTTTAGAGCTTTTCACTTCAACTTTCTTCTCTCCAAACAATGGATGTAAACACACGCCTTGCTAAAAAAATATTAATATAAGCAAATAATTTCAAAGTTTTAGGCCACATGCCATGCCTGGTGTGACAAGACTGCAAAAGCTCACCTCACCTTTCCTTTTCTTGGACCATAGGCATGTGATTTACCTCCCTCTGTTCAAAAGACTGGCCTGGAGTCTTCTCTGGGCCCCAAAGGAAAAGGAGAAAAAGCAGTGGAGACACTGTTCTGCAATTGAAACACCTTTTTGCCTCTGCCTGTGTTAATGAAATCTCCCCAGCTGTGGAAATTATCCATCTGGAACATAATGTTGGGTGGGTTTCACTTCTGTCTCAAGAATTCAATTAAATGGCAGATCTGGCTAGTGAAATAATGAGCCCTCTATCTCCTATGCATCATCCTTATTTTTGACATCCCTTTATTTCCTGAGTCATGCCTTAACCCCAAAACTAGTAAGCAGTGCTTTTTATACACTCTCCCCATAGGTAAGTGAAGCTCACACAGACATTCAGTGCCACTCACAACCAATTTCTTCCAGCTCAGTGTGTTCAGACATGAAGCTCCCAGACAAGAATTTCCTGAGACGGTCCTGTCTGGATTTCCAGCTCTCGTTTCTCATGAGGGTATCAGCATCATCGATCATAACCCAAGTCATCTAACAATAGCACATATATAATGTATTATGCTGCATGGCTCTGTGAGGTTGTTGTTTGATTCACATATTGTTGAAAAAAGAGTGTGCTGTAATAGAGAAAGAACAGCATGAGTCCTAGACAGCTCTCAAAGCCCCCTCGTCTCAAGGGTTAGGCTGTGGTATACAAAAAAGAGAAAATCAGTTTGACAGTCCTGGAAAAAGTATGCAGAAACAAACACAAGGGGGCCTATGTTATATGAAGCTTCTTAGTAATGTGAGAAGTGTTTTTAATATGACGTGATTGAACATAAAGAAAGGCAATTTAAACACATTTTCTTTACAGTTTTCTCTGGCGACTTTGGAAAGTTACATAGTGCCAAACTATTTCTTCTGAAACAGAAATACCTCCTTAAGTGCAGAGGTTAAGTCAAACAAAATACAGCTTTCAAACATTTGAGTTTTGGAAAGGCATGGGACAAAGGGAACTCCTACATTGTTTGCAGAAGTAGTATTTTATCTTTTTCATTCCTCCTTCCGGTCCTGTATTCTAATGAATACCACAAACCAAGTTTGGGCTAATTTAAGAGTCAGCACTTGGATTCTCCAGTGACACTTTTCCTCCTCCAGATAGATGGTATTTGAGGACATTTTCTTAGTCTTTATGTCATACCTCAACCTAGTCAAAATTTCAGTTCAGACTGGTCAGTCTGCCAGCCTGAGGTTCTGGACACATCCACTGTCCACACTCACATTAGCTCCATGGAGCTTGTGCAGCGGAAACTAAACTTTAGGGAAGCAGCTCAGGGATGCTCTGCCCGTGGTGAGCAGCTCAGGCATGATAAAACCAATGGTGTTATGAACATCCTATATCCAAGCACCAGGTCAATGTAACACGTCCCAACCACACTGGAGGTACTGCTTGTAGAGGACACGGGAGAACACAGTGGTATTTGGGAGATGGGGCATGCTGAGTGGAAATATGGCAAGAGGAGTAATGAAGAAAGGAAAAAAAAAATCCTCCTATGGGACTGGAGTGAAAACAAAGTGGCTTTCTTACTGCATTATTGTACTGCTTCTTGGCAGTAAAGCTGTGGCCATATTGTTTGTCTTTTCTGTGACTGCCTCACTTCATACTTGTGATTGATGCACTGTACCTGAGGGTAGCTTCAAAAATGAAAGTAAGAGATGAAATTAATTTCATGATTTTTCATACGATGACAGAATGTTATATGGTTACAGAACACTTTAAAATGGCTGATCTAATACTCTTTATCAGGAATACAAAGAGACTAAGGCACAGCTCTGTGAAAGCACTAAGGCCAACACAGAGGAAGACAGACATCTGATGGGTCTGGGACTGTGACTTTATTCTGACTCACCACACATATATTTTCTCACCACATATAAAGAAATTTAAAAAGCAAATAAGTATGCTATCCTGTAGTAACAGTATTATATATAATCCTGACATAGAAAGCAACATGTATTCTCCATTAAAAAGTAAATTTGTTATAGTTGAAGGGTGCAAAGTAAAGAAATCTTTATTTATAAAGAAGTAACTTCATCTTTTGAATGAAAAATACAATAAATTTCAGCACAAGTTCCATATTCTCTTCCTTTAGCCATATAAAAACCAGGTGCCTAGTGTAGGCTTGTTATATAGGCTTCTGCACTGGCTTGTTGACGTAAACACGTTGGATACCTTCTTCTCTGAACATATATTTTAGGATGAAGTAAACTGCCCTCTGGCGATGTCTATCTTACACTGAACCAAAGACCAGGCATTCAACTTTGGCCGGATACCTAACTGTAAGATGGTTAGGGTTAGATGAGATAAACTGCCTTCTAAGTGTACACAAATTCTAGTGAAGTACAAGAATTTCAAAACTCTTATCTACCTTGTTTTATAGTTCTGTAGTATATTGCTTGAATCCCACACCCTTATCTTTAAGAAATGGTTATTTTCACTCATATTGTGTGAGGCATGGGGAATTTGTTCTGTATTTCTGCTGTGCATAAGAGGCAACCCTCTAAAACCAGTATAAAATGAACACATTCTTTTAGATTATATACTGTAGTTCTATAACTCTTAAGACTCCACATAATTTCTAAGAATTAAAGATATTAGCTATATTGTTTGAAGAAAGCCTAGGTGGACAACAGTAACAACTTGCTTGGTGTTGGGTGAATTTTATAGTAGCTCTTCTCTGGCCTGTGGAAGCACTCTGGTGACTGGCAGAACAGTAATAATCAACAGCAATATACCATTCAATGAATTGAGCCTGGATTGTCCTGCAAGCCGAATCACAACTGCAGTTAGTTCTCTCTTCAGTAGAAAAAGAAGTTTAGCAATTGATTGATTTGGCACGTGCTACATCAACATAGTGTGAGATGGGGAGTGGCACTCTGCTTCCAGTCCTCCAGAGGCACAGCATGAGCCAGAGCATCAGCATCAGGATCCCAGACTTCGAGTGCTTTGGGCATGTATTGCTGCTCAGATTAGGGACAGTTTAAAATAGCAAAACGCACCATTTGTTAGTACAAAAATGTATTCCTCAGCTATGAACAGTTGTGAGGTTTTTACTAGAAATTAGTATTTTGGCATAAAGCAAAACAAGAGCAATAAAAAGGTCCTTTAAAATGCATGTGTTTTACATACTAAATTAATTCACATAGTCCAAGCTACAAATGCTGCAACTGACTAGTGTCCAGATCAGTGAATTACAGAGTTGTGAGATAGCCCTGTACTATCTTCTTCTCCACCTTCATATAACGGTTAGAGGTCACTGCTTATGGCAGTTACAATTGATTAAATACAACATTTTATCTTATCTGCTTAAAGATTATCTTCAAAGTAAAGTTTCAAATTAAGAAAACTCTGCTTACAATTAGACGTGTAAAAAAAGCATGGTTATTTTTTCCTAATGCATACAAATCCTTGTCTGCAAAAACGACCACATATTTTTGTCAGGCAGATGCATTTCCGAACTTAGTTAGTTTAAACTGAAAGTTAAAATTGAAAGTTAAAAACTTTAACTTAAGAGTTAGCTTAAACTCTTCATATATTCTGAGTTGACTGCTAAGATTGAAAATCATGGGCTTTTTCTCTCTCATTGTCTGTGTTTATACTATGTAAAAAGGACACTTTCTATCCTGAGGACCAGAGATGACCAAAACAAAAGTAATAGTTAGAAACCTACTGCTGTATTGTATGTGCAACAAACATGGAAATTTGGTAAGGTTTGTGTACGTCAACTTGACAGCTACAGCGTGTGGCTCAGCTGGTGTGGAGCTACACATATTTACTAAAACCAGAAGGTGGCATCAAAGACTGTTTAACATTTGCAATAGAAAAGCCTCGAAGCACGCAGTTGAACAATTTTATTTTTTGCTGTCAGATAAAATAACGTAAGTTTTGAGAGTCACTGCCCTTAATTAGTGTTAGGAATTTGGGTTAAGCAGATTTCTGGAAATGTGTCCAAAGATAAGATCTAAAGTATTATGATTCATTCAACCCAGATAAATAATTTTATATGAATCATTTTGAATAATTCAGCTTGTTTGGGATTAGTAAATGTATAATCCTGTCCTAATATCAGTAAATGTACTTAGTATCTGTAAGAGTTCAGTTAGGCATCTTGGCAAACATAACAATACATATATTATCTATGCACACTGTGTTTCACTGGTGCTGTCTATCTGGTCTATCAGTCACCTAATCAGGGTTTTATCACTCCTCAAATGAATTTTCTTCTCTGTCTCACTCCTGGACAGTAGAGAAGGGCAAAATGCCTTCTTAGTAATAGCACCTGGTCAGCCTGTCCTTGATTATGACAGGCTGTTCTAGAAGCAAACTGAATGGATTGCGTTTGTGGAGAATATTGTTGATCTTCCTCATGATGCCAAAGTTTAGAGAACCGTGAAAGAGGAGAAGCACATGCAGTGAGAAGCACTGGTGGGATGACTTGCTTACGTATGCCACAGAGTGAGGACAGAGGTGAAGGGAGCCAAGTGAAAACTGGTTAATTTTGTTTGTGAAAGGCAGTGGTGTTAGCGTGCTGGCAGAAGATATAGTTAAGATAGTTGCATATTATGACACACCTACTAAAATTCATACAATGTTTAGGGTTTAAATGACTTCTTACATAACAACAACATTTCCAAAAGTAATGCTCTACATAGTAAAACAAATTTTGTTCTTTTTTTAAGAATACAACAGTTTGCGTTTTTAATATTCAGCTGCCTTCTTTATCCAGATGTTTTGTTCATGTCATCTAACTACTGAAACAACACTCTCAACTAGAAAACTTTCCCGCAGTGTTGGCAAATAATGTTTTATGCTTTTTTCATAGTATTTATACTGCTAGTTTCCCCGCTCTGGAAGACTAGATGATTTTCTACTAGCCAATAAAATAACTCAAATTTGTTCAGCAAAACCAGCTAAACTAGTATTGAAGATCTTCCTCTAATTTTTCTTTGAGATGCAGTAATCTATCCATTTCCTCTGCATTGTGCTACCAGTCACAATGAATCCTAAATTTGCCTTTCATCTTTGTAGTCTTGATTACACTTGTGTCGTCACTTCACTGAACTCAAATATAGTACAAATTAACTTAAATATAAACCTGATTTATCACCTTAAATAATCCATTGATAGTTATTTATTTGTACTCCTCTACTTCTGCTTTTGACTATTGTGGACTTCAAAGCTACAGTTTTTGCTTCTTCTTTCTTTACACAAATTCAGAAGATAAATAAACCAATTAATCTATGATTATCCTGAAGTATCATCTATCACATTATAACTTCTCTGGTGATTCTGCCCTCAGATCTATCTCATGTCTCCAAGCTGTGTTCATCTGCTACCTAATTTGCTGCTGAGAATTTTTGAAATTTTCCTAAATTCCTAAATGAATTTTGTTCATAAAATTTAAATAGAAAGCTGAATGATGTGTAAGGGGGTATTAGGTGTAAAATAGATATTTAAGTTTTGCAATTTGCAAGTTTATTTTTCTTCTTGGAGGATTTTACTAACTTAAGATTTTACAAATTTAATGTAATTTCTAGGGTATGTTTTTCACTCTATTTTCATGATTTTTAAAGACTGATGCATACCTAAGCAAAACTTATTGACAGGAATATTAAAGCTGGCCACCTACCTGCTCATTTTTCTAAGTTCATCCTTTTACTTTCAGTTATCCTCTATACCACCATATTAATTCTTCTGCCTTTTTTTGATATTAGCAGCATTTAGATATTTTGAGTTGTTTATCATATCCTAATCTTAGTCATTTCTTAGCCACACTATTCAGATTTCTTCTTGTGTTCCACCATAAAACATTGCTCTTCTGACCAATCTTCAGCTGCTCAGTATCTTTTCAGCAATGTGGTGTTCAGAACCAAGCCTCATAATTCTAGGGCTTTTTGTGGTATTAAGTGCATAGTTACTTAGGTCAGTGTATTTTGCCTGCTCTGTCTCATGTGCATCCATGTTAAGAGCTGAAATGCAAGGATTAGAGAGCTGCAGCCTGTCAGGGAGGAAGCAAAGGGCCATCTGCATTCCATTCTTCAACAGGCACGTGGAGAAAGCTCGTTCAGGCAAGTACCTGCTTACCCTGCAACAGGCACCACACTTGCATGTCAGTTATTAAGTATATCATCAGATAATAATATGTGGTAAAGCATGCTTTTTGCAATTATTTCAGAACAAGCATGAAATGATGAGGTAGTGAAATATAATATTGTCTATGAAGTAATTATTTGGAAGCCATTCAAGAAGAACTGAAGGAGTGGTATTGTCAATTTTAGTGTTAAAAGTCTGAGTTTGGTGATACGGTCTAAAAGAAACATTCAGTTCAGCTCTTTTCAAACAGGTCTCTTTTGGATTATCAGCTTTTTCCAACTGTATTGTAGTTTTCTGAAATCCCTTGTCAGCAAAAACGCAACCCACTGACCTTACTGGATACTTTTAGAATTCTCCTTAGATTTCACGAAGAGCTTATACACAGAGAGTATCATCAGTAAAGAACGAATATTTTCTTCACCTGCAGACCTACACTACAATATCTGAAATTATATTTCTTCTCTGAGTACATGAGGTTGTCCCTCTGAGATCAGATACCAGTGTGTGTCTACCAACGATAAATGCTGGCTCACTTATGATGGCCATTCTCAAGGAGAGAAAATCAACTGAGTTACTGTGGTGGGTTGCCCTTGGCTGGCCACCAGGTGCCCACCAAGACATTCTGTCACTCCCCCTCCATCAACAGGACAGGTGAGAAAATGCAATGAAAAACTCGTGGGTCAAAATAAGGACAGGAAAATCATTGAATAATTACTGTCACGGGCAAAACAGACTTGACTTGGGAAAATTAATTTAATTTAATGCCAATTAATTACAGAGTAGGATAGTAAGAAATAAGAATAAACCTAAAAAACAGTTCCCCCCCACCTTTCCTTCTTCCTGGGCTCAACATCACTCCCGATTTGTCTACGTCCTCTGCAGCAAAGGGAATGGAGAATGGGGTTATGGTCAGTTCATCACTCATTGTCTCTGCCACTCCTTCCTCCTGACACTCTTCTCTTGCACCAGTGTGGGGTCCCTCCCATGGGATACAGTCCTCTATTAACTTCTCCAATGTGGGTCTTTCCGTCAGGCTGCAGTTCTTCACAAACTGTTCCAACGTGGATACTTTCCACAGAATGCCTTCCCTCAGGAACAGGCTTCTCCAGTGTGGGTCCCCCATGGGGTCACAGGTCCTGCCATAAAACCTGCTCCGGCATGGGCTTTCCACAGGCTGCAGCTTCCTTTAGGGTGCATCCACCTGCTCCAGCATGGGGTCCTCCATAGACTGCAGGTGGATTTCTGTTCCACCATGGACCTCCACCATGGGCTGCATGGAGACAGCCTGCCTCACCAAGGCTTCATCATGGGCCACAGGGGAATGTCTACTCCTGCACTTGGAGCACCACCTCCCCCTCCTTCTTCACTGACCTTGATGTCTGCAGAGTTGTTTCTCTCATATTTTCTCACTCCTCTCTCCCAGCTGCTGTTGTGCAGCAGGTTTTTTTACCTTCTTAAATATGTTATCTTAGAGGTGCTACCACTGTCACTGGTGGGCTCAGCTTTGGCCAACAGTGGGTCCTTCTTGGAGCTGGTTGGAACTGACTGTATCAGACATGGGGGAAGCTTCTGGTGTCTTCTCAGAGAAGCCACCCCTGCAGCCCTCCCACTACCAAAGCCTTGCCATGTAAATCCTGTAGAGTTTCTAAAATTTTTCTCTGAAAATGCCATGATGGACTTTAATAATGCAGTCAGGTGTGCAGGGGGCAGGAGACAGGGATACACACTGTTATTTCTCTGAACTTCATCAATTGAAATTAGCCATCTAGTCTAAACTACTCATTAAGTTAGACTCTGCAGTTAACAGAGACTTATATCTCTATAGAGCCATTTATCCTACCTTAAGATAAACATCTTAAGATCAGTAGGATAACTCTTTGCAGCTGGTCTATCTCTCTGTTGGCTTTTGGACAATTAGTTTAGACTAAGAACTTGACCTCTAGACAGACAAATTTATGTAATTTGAATACCACCTGTAAATATTTGACTCTCTTTATTTTTAAAAGAATACAGGTAGAAAATGTCTTTATTTCTAACATAAAGAACAGAAACAGAGCAAAGGTAGAGGCCCTCAAATTGCTGACACTCTAGGAAGTAATCTCATCACTTGCATGATTCTTCAGAAAGATAGAATTGCCTTCTTTGAGGCTGATTAACACCATTTAAGTAAGTTAAGTAAAAGTAACTTTATCAGTATTATTGAACTATGTAGGATCTCCAGCTATATGCTAGAAATTTGTACTGTTGGGACCTGGACCTGTGCAAAGAAAATCTGAGATCAGTGCAAACCAACCAAGAGCTACAGGAAATAAGGGGGGAAAAAAAGAAAAAAGAAATACAAGAAGACTAAGAAGCTAATGTTGCCTTCTGAGCATGACACGTTATAAACCAGTGTATATCAGATGCAGAAACAGGCCTACATTTTGTTTTCAGAGGTTATGCCTTGGAACAACCACTTTAGACAATACAGGAACCTTTTGTTCGGTGGTTCACTTCTGGCCAGTGTTTGTTGATGTAATCACTTTGTCTTCGAAGTGAAGTGATGGCACCCAATTACAAGATGACTGAGACATCGAGAGCCATGGACAGAGGAGAAAGGTTGAAAAATGGATCTTACAGCACATTAATTACCAGGGGTGAAAGAATGTAATAGGGTTTGAAGTGCAAATAATTGATTATAACAAAGCTGTTGACATACATCCCCTTGCTTTCTTCCCAGGCCTTGAAATTCCTCTACCTCAAATTTGAGCAGCCTGAAGGAAAAGATCATTTTTTCCGGTAACAACGGGACTATTTCAGCCACTTCAGGGATGCTGGGTTTAACCTTCTTGGTATCTTTGAAGCATGCTGGTGTTTTTCTGGGTTGTCTATAAATGTTGGGGTCTAATTTTGTTTAACTGAGCACTGATGAATAGCTGATACCATCTGGCAGTTTTAGGACAATTATGTCAGCAACTTGGTCTGCTGAGATGTACAAAATAATCCCTTATTTTTGGAAAGTCCTTTTAATAAAGCCCCAAACCCTACAGTAACATCAAATTAAGCTTTGCACTGGGTCAAAAAATTCACTGAAATTGGTGTGATTACGCTCATTGATCATTTTCTGAAACACTCAACCCTGCAAGAAATATTATAATTCTGCCTTCATCTGTCTTTCATGAAAACAGGTTTGAGGAGAGTCATCCATCTGCGAGTCATCTGTATGCCTGCTCCCTTTGAGCAAACATGCAGAATGTTATTACTGAATGATGAGGCACTTACAAAGAATTATAGGAAACGTACTTTTCTCTTTATAGCACTGACAGTCTCAGGAAAGATGCCTTTAAACAGGCTTTTGCAGTTGTTAGAAAGATATAAGTTGGTATCAATTCTTTTTTCCTGGTACTCTACCACGACAAACATTCTTTTGGTTAAATAATGTCATTCATGTACCACCTCAGTGACTGCGTGCTTTGCCTACCTAACATCCAGTAATTCCTGTAAGTACACACAAGAGGAAACTGCATATACTTCCACACTCTGCGATTGCTTATCTGGAGTTCAAGTAAGGTCAAAAAATATGCATGTCCCATAGGATATTTTTTCCTGACCAAAAGAAGGGAGGTATCTCCTTTCACACAGGCTCCAGAGATTAATTTTTTGTTTGAAATGCTATCATGTTTTCAAGCTGAGTGAGCAAAAAACCAACACACACTTCTAAGTGTTTGTAAAAGATTTTATAACCGTATCAGAGCTCATGTAAATCTCCTATTTTTCCATTATATACAAGATCACAGAAACTGTTTCTTTTGGAACTATCATATCCTTCTGCCTGATTACATGCCAAAGGTGTTTTAGGAGTTGTAAGAAGCATGGTAAACCTTGGTGGTGTCTTCATCTGTGTGTGGACTAAAAGGATAAAGTGCAACTGTGCATGATCACAGTCCTGGTCCCTTGATTGTCCAGACCAGAGACCTGGACAAAACATACTGCCCGGTGAGCCTGTTCTGTTAGGGTTTCTTTTGGGCTTTGTATTTACACATAGACTTGTATCTGGATGCTAGTCAGATGTAACAGACTTACACAGTCAAATAAACAAAAAAAACCAAAACCAATAACCTTAAAGAATTTATACAGCCAAGACTGGTATCTAAAAAGAATTGCTTCTGCAATGTTTTGGGGTTTGATTTTTACAAAAATGAAAAAATCATAACCAATCTGGAAAAATCCTTTAAAACCAAGAACTGAAGGTTGTTTCCCCTAGAAACTTGCTGAGAGACAAAAAAAAAAAAAAAAAAGTAAACATTAGAATACCATTAAATTCCAGAAATCATGATGAAATTGTAAATTAACCAAGTTTTGATTGGAAAATAAAATCAATTCTATGAATTTCTGAACTGATGCACTGGTGTAACAAATGCATCTCAAATTGCACAAGAAGTAATTATTTGAATTTCTTTTCAGCCAGTTCCTTCTCCAAGTACCCCAGTAAATGTTAGCTGATGCTCTATTTTACAGGCAATACTTCTACTGCTCTAGCATAAAAATCTTGGTCTGTGAAGCTCAGCTGTCACCCTAAAGAAACATAAATCTTTTTAGTGGCCACAGGCTTTTCCACAGCTCAATGGACATTTTGCTTGAATGTTTGAGACATATGAGTCTGCTTCTTCCTACCTATAGGCATGGCACAAGCAGAGTGCGATACAGACAGACTGGGCATGCACTCTCTTAGAGAACTGGCCATTTGTTACATGATGAAAGAGAGAGTCTGAATTTGAGCCTGTTATTTTATTCTGTTGCTCCACCAGAATTAAAAACTGCAGATTAAGTATAGCCAAAAGATAATTGTTTTCACTCTGTGGGAAACTCCCAAGAACTCAGAACAACAAGAATTTAAGTCTTTTCACACTCATTATGAAATATTTAACATGAAGTCTTGTTTTAAAATCCATATTAAGATCAAAGGCAGCAGGAATCAGAGAAAGAAATAGTCAGAAACTCTGAAATGAAGAAGAGAAATAACAGAGCTGTTTGTTAGGAAATTTCTTTATTTCAATAAAGGATCATGTTCAGCATTTAAAAGCATCACCATATGGAGGAACTTAATTCCATGTGCTCAGAATATTTTTGTATCATTGCTAAATAAATTCTACTTTGATTCTAGGTGATATAAGTAGATAGCAACTATTGTGATTACCTAGTGCATTAGTACACTTGCAGCCTCCAAGAAACTAAGATAAGGCACAGCACCAGGATGATGGACTCAAGAAGCATTTATAACATTTCTGCTTGTAGAAATGTGTTAGCAAAAATGGTACCAACTTTAAGGGAGGAATGTTTTCTGTTGTGCCAATGTTTTCAGTAGATCAGCAAAGATATTCTATACAATTCTGTTCTTCTTCCCAGTGTGTGGTAACTGTAAGTATCTCAGATATGGTGTCAGTTAGTGAGAATGTTTCTATTGTATATGTATATTGTATTCATTTCTGTGCTGCCTTCCACTATTACAAGGCAGTAGTAGCCACTGATGCACACCAATAGGACTGGATGAGCCTTTAAGCCAATGGTGGCAAAATCTTTCATGTCAATGTAATGCTAGCCAATGATTTTACTGTTTCAGGACCTTTCCTTCTACTGTTCAAAATCAAAATTTAAAAAAAAAAACAAAAAACTTGCTAAACTTTGTAGGTGGAGAGAGAACCTTGACAATGTGAGAGAAGAATAGCCTAAAGGCCTCATAATTAGTGAGTAGATAATGTAAATTTAAAATGTTTTAATAAAAAGCTGTTGAGTATTAAATGTGTTTTTCAGTTGAGGGCCTCCTCAAAGCGTGTTTCACTCCTTGGGGTTGCCAGTACTGGATAGGGTTTTTCTTACAATGGTAACTGATTGCACAGATACTACAAACTGGCTAAGGCCAGAATCTAATTTGGTGTTGCAAAAGTGCCTGGATTGGCATGAGTTCCACTATCATCAAAATTATGAATCTTTCTCTCTATATATCTCATGCATTCGTAATTTAAGCAACCTAAGGCATTGTTTTGCCTTGGTTTCTAGAAATCCCATGTACGCAGGAGGCCGAGCCCTATGTTGTATTCTCTGCTAAAAACCTGGCACAGAGGTTTTTTTAGACCCTGAGGAGTATCAGCATGTGGCATATGGCCGGCAAACGGATCCTTTGTTGTTCCCTTAGGGCATGGTCTAGTCTAAAAGGGAAAGTTTCTCTGTCCCATGAGCCTTGAGTAGCCTGGGGGAGAAAGCTGCCAAGCCCAAGCACTCCAGTCTATAGTTTGGTTCCTCCAAACAGCAGCCTGGCTCTGCAGTGTTCAAGCCAGCAGAGCCAAGGCAGGGCACCCCCATCCCATCAGGCACTAAGGGGCTCTGAATTCTTGTAGGAGGCTATTTGCATACATTGGTCATCCCTCTGCCCCCTGGTAAAACAGCTCTCTTGTGGATAAGGAAACAATTGACATTTTGCAATTCCTTTTCTGGCTTTCCCAATCTCTTTAGTGGTTGGAACAGGTGAGCAAAAGGCCATCACAGAAGGAGGCAAATAAATTTGAAAGGCAGGCCTAAGTGAAAAGGAGGAAAAGGGAAAGCATAGGTTGGATAGGTAAAGAATATAGCCACATGGATTTTCCAATTGCCAGGTTATTTGAGAGAAAGCAGTGCTTTTGTCCTACCCTCAAACGCTGCCTATGGAAATTTCCCATACAAAACAAATGTTCTCTCTCTCTGCATATCTCATCATCAATTAGGCTTTAAGCCAAGGTCCATAAACCTACAACTGCCTTAAACCAACAGGTTTTCCATGTATCCCAAATAATCTATATTTACTTTCATCTCTATTTCTGTATTCTACTGTGCCTGCATGGGGGAGGTAGGTGAGGATGGGGTGCAGGACCTTTGTGAGTAATGGACTCAGATATTGAAAGTCTGCTTTCAGAGGTTTTCACAAGTCAGAAGAGCTGATATGTAAACTGTGTTACGTTTGATTTGGGTGAATGCAGCAATGGAAAGCATGAAAACCAGAGGTGGGCTTGCTGCACATGCAAACATTATTCAGCTTGCTTCCATTCAGCTCTTATGCTAAATTAGTGAAAATCTGGAATCACACAGATTTCAGCCTGGAGTAACTACACAAGAAAAGGTGGATTGAGTGGATTTGTACAACTCTGCCACTGTGCAGGTTAGCTTGAGGTAAAACTCTCATGGTTACCATGTACTTTTCCTGTAGTACAAAGGATTTGATGGTTCTCTGGGAGTTTTTTCCTTTTATGTGAAACTATTAAATTTAGTTTGCTCGAGTGCTACCAGTAAATGGAACCAGCAGATACATAAGACACAGCTAGTACCTTATATGTGCAGCACGTGACTGCTGTACACACAAGTATGGTCCCATACGCCACCCAACATCCCACCACTCAGTACACAGCCTATGTGGTTAGGACCTCCTGGTTGTTTTTTTTCAAATAATAATTATTTAACACAGTCCAGGGAGCTCTGTTCAAAACGTATCCTGATAAATGGCAGTTTGGGAAGCAGAAAAGCCAGTTTTCTAAGATTTAATCTTCACTTGAAGTGTCTGAAAATAGACCTAGTCCAGAGTGTTGACCACCTTCCACACCTCTCTGCCTGTGCGAAGTCATAAGCAAATATAAATTTTTGCCAAAACCAGAGGCATTTTATCATGTGTACTTCAGAGCCTGTGCCTGCATAATCACAAGCAGCTTGTGTGGACAAAGGAAAAATTAAATGTAAGAATGGATTTTTAGAGACAAGGAGATTTTTCTTTCTTTCTCTGCATGGATGCTGGAAAAGTAATATTTCTTAAAACCCCTTTTTTTCTGCAACACTGAAATTTTACTTGAGGAAAAAAGCACGCAAAAATCTGACAACAAAGAAATTAATCAGTGAGTCTGCTTCAACACGTGTCTCCTCATTCATTGTTTCCACTTTAAACATGCTCTTTTCTTGCAGAAGAATTTTTTCAGGAGAGATTTATCTGCAAACACAGCCCAGGTACATGAATTATGTGATTAAAACTGCTGATAGGTTTTGCTTGTGACTTGTCTGCGATTCCATGGAATGTAGGTATTTTACTGAATAAGGCTAATTGTTACGTTTAGGTGCCAGCTCTCTGTAATGCAATGCAAAGCTTTTCAATGGCAAACTGTAACTGAGCTGTCAGATGATAATAAAAACATTAAAGTACATTGAAAACTGGGGAGGAAAAGTTTTTCCTTTCTCACTTGACGTGTTCTGAAATGCGGTTGTGGAAGTCATTCAGGCCTGAGCATTCATGCATGCACACTGAGCTCAAGATTCACAATTAATTCCCATTCCCACCTCCCCCCCAGCCCGGGTTATCCGCTGTGTTTGTGCAGTTCGATATTAGTTCATAGCCTCAATCTTGCTTGGCGTCCCCTAGTCACAGCCACGGCTGTGTGCCAGATTACTTGACTTATTCCTCAGCCCCGTCTGACATGCTGGCCATGGAGAAGGGGAAAGGAGCTTCAGTGGTGCGCTGAAGCTGGCAGATCTGTGACATTGCTTAGCCCCGTGTTCAAAGGACCCCATCAGTCAGGAGTCTCCTGCTCTTCAAAAATGGCATCCAGCCCACAGGCCCTAATGACGACGACAAATGCAGAACGAAGTTGCTTGAAAGGCCTTAATGAGAGATCTGTGCCTCTCTCTGGTCAAATCTTGTTTCACGGCAACTCGAAATGACTTTATTTTTTGCAGCCTGATGCTGTCTCTCGTCAAATGAGGAAATATGCCTGAAGTGCCCTGTGTTTTCTGACCCACAACTGTGCTGTCTTACTCATGAGAAAGAAAGGAACTCAAGCATCTCATTCACACTCTGATTGCTCAGATCTTTGGGAACCCATAAACATACTGAAACACATTAATACAATCCATACAATGTTAAAGACAACACAATTACAGCAAACATTTTAAATCAGTTTAGAGACATAAAGACCATATGTATTTTAAACCTTAGCATTTTTAATGAGGTTACATTAACTTCAAATCATAACTTTTTTCAGTAAAAAAAAATCTTTATTTCCTATGATAGTAGAGTTTTTCTTAAGAAGCAAACCATGGAGCAGAGAAGGGTGTGATTTACAAAGAAGCCATAAAGAACTTTATTTCCACTCTGAGTTGAGGAAAGTGTTCAGGGTTATGCTATACAGGCTCAGTGTCAAATGCACAAAGACAGAGCTGAAGATAATGTAGTTGTACCCATACCCTATGCTGTTGAATATGACCTTCAAACTATACACAGAAATATCTGTAAAAAGTGCCCCCACAAACAAGCCCCTAGCTCTGTGGAAGATTGAAAATGGCCTGATCATGATAATTACAGACCACACAGCATGTCTTCATTCCCATTCAAAAGAGAGATTTATTAACAAAGTGATCATGTTTCAATGAAGACACAAAGAAATCCATTTCATGTTTTATGTCCTTCTTGTTGTTTTATGGCCAAAGGTCCTGTGGGGCAGGAATTTTTCATCCAAAAAAATAAAGCTGATGTAAGATAATTTGTCCTTCAGACAGACATCCTCCTTCAGTCCTTTCTTAGAAACTTATCTGAGTTACCGAGGCGACAAACACTTTGGTTTGCCATAGGTCACACATACAAACTAGAAATCTCATCCACAGTTGTCTGAAGTTAATAGGATTTCTTCTCCACTGGGTGTTTGCTCAGGCCATGTTAGAGAAGACACCGAGTCTCCATGAGGGAAAGTTATTTCAGACCCGGGGAGCTTGACTGGCCTTGCTGTTTCTCATTCTGTGAATCAAGGACACCATCCTGTGACCAGGCAAGCGTCCTTCACTCCCAAGCGTGTAGTGACAGTACAACTTAATGATTTATGAATTCCACTTGAGTGAGTCAGAGTAACTTCACTCAAGTCAATGAATGCACATGAGGAGATAGAAACTTTCTGCATTTCTCTTCATATGCTTTTATTAGTGCAATACAAGTGTCTGAGATGGGATTCATTTAATATGATTTTGGCCATCTGCAAGTTAAAGCCTCCGTGGTGTTAACAAGTTCACAGAATAGGATACGTACGTGCCTGCAAGAGGCACGTCTGCAAGAGGCATGTGTCTAAGCTCCCCTTACAGGTACAGGACACCTAATTGTTACCACCAATGCCACCCAGAGAGTGATTCAGCTGAGTAGAACTACTTCAGGACGAATTTATGTGTTCCCAAGGCTTCAGTGACTGTATTGACGAGATTGTCCTTGATTATCATGAGCGCTTAGCCTCCTGGCACACATGGGCAATGATACACAAACACCGAAATATAGGTGTTTTGGCCCATGAGCTGGTCTCATTTGTAGTCTTAGTTGGTCTTCTCTAGTAAATAAAGATAGAGAAGATCCTCTTGGGGTTAACTAATTTTTTCTTAAAAACAGAGGGTTTTAACACAAAACAAAACAAAACAGAGGTACCTCTATTGGTTATAAAGGAAACAAGCATGGCTTAACCTTGACAACAGAATTTTGAAAAGTTACAGTTAGGTGAACTGAATCCTAATGCCAAATATTTACTGAAGTTTTGAAAGTTGGATGCTTGGGGGCAGGTAGAACTAAGAAAATGATGCCCCAATGACGAGAGCCCAGTAAATCCACAGAGCTGCTCTGCTACCAGTGTAATTTCTACTGTTAGCTGTCAACTTGTCTGCTCACATGAAGCCAAGTTTACCATGGCTCTGTTCCCTACTGTCAGCGAAGCCACAGGGCAACATAAAATGCTTTGGCACGGGTCAGGCTGGTATGCAGGACAGCTGCTGCATTGCCCCACCTCTGATCCCAGCAAGGCACCTCCCTCTTGCACCCTGCCAGCCGTCATCTTCTGTGCTGCTTTTAACAGCAGCTGTGATTACTGTAATGTGGTCGGCCAAGTACAGCACACACAAGCAGGGATCTCCCAGGCAGGGCTGGCAGCTCTTGGCATCCACAATCCCAGTTTACTGGCACACATTATTTTGTTACTGATTTATCAATCTGCTTCCTCTTTCTCAGAGTCTGTAGTGCTTATCCAGACTCTATCACATAGAACAGAAAACAAAAGTATTTCCATGTATTAAAACAGTGAAGCTCTCCTCTCTTCTTCTGCATTCTATAAAATAATGTGTCTGATTCACAACACTGCTATGCTGAACTATTGCTGGCCCTTCGGGCTAAGTTTGGACAAAGCTATGTGTGATCTACAAGCAATAAAGGCAAGAAATAACTTCTGGTTTATATTTGACTTCATCAGTAAATAATGTATCAAAGATTTTATGGGAATATATAAACAACATGGTAATATTTCTGATAGGAAAGAATTGTCTAGGATTTCAAACACTGCTGGCAGTACAGAAATATCCAGTAGGTGAATGTTAGGAATGAGTGTTATGCTTGCTCTCAAAGTCATTTTGAGCATTGCTAAAAAAACAGTAAGCAACTCTGAGAGCAAGTACAAAAGCCAGTCCTGATATTCGTCTGCTAGATATTCCTGTCAGGCCAACACTGTTTAAAACCACAGTGCTTGAACGTGCTCCATCAGAGTTGTGAAGCTGCTGTTGTAGGAGAGAACAGGATTTTGGCTTGTTATATTTTACACATCTTGGAGAGGTTCCCAGTCTCTCTTATGATAATAAAGATTTACTCATTTCCTTTGATAACTGATATCAAAGGTTATCAGATAACAAATATGTAAGAAAAAACTTTCCTTTCCATAGCATGATGGGACACTGCTTTTCATAGCTGCATGTGAGAAGGCTGATGTTACACCACTGATAATGAAAAATTAAGGACTAAGGAATTCAGACATTCAAATGTCTTTTAAAATGACTTGAGGAATGGTTCATCTGTTTAAAAGCTAGTCTTTTCTCATTAAATGTACAAGTCTTTCTTTTTGTCTTCTGAGTCATTCATAACTTTTGCAAGTTATCCATAGTTCTTTTGTATGGATATTGTTAGAGAGAGCTTTGTTGAATGTTAATAATAGGACAATTTAAAATAAGAGGCCAAATTCACACCATTCCTATTCTGTGAAGCCAGGTTTTACTTGGATATTTCTGCCTATTCCACACTTTTACTTTCTCTCCTTCTCCTCCATAACTGATAGCGGCAGTGGGAGGACAACTGTAGTCTGGGCTCCCTCAGGGAAGTCCTGTGAGACAGACCTTGGACTAAGGGGCTCCTAATGCCTTGTCTGTGGAAATTATTTTACATGTGCTACTGAACTGTCCTCTTGGGGCATCAGTTCTTATACTAAAACAAAGAGTTAGCTAAGTGTTGAAAACCTTGTGATCAACAGGAGTGATGGCAATTACCACGTTACAATGGATCATGGAATCACGGAATCATGGAATCACGGAATCACAGATTTGTTGGAGTTGGAAGGAACTTTCTAGTGATCACCTAGTCCAACTCCCCTGCTAAAGCAGGAATACTTAGAGCACATTACTCAGGACTGCATCCAGGCGGGTCTTGAAAATCTCCAGAGAAAGGGACTCCACAATCTCCCTGGGCAGCCTGTTCCAGTGCTCTGTCAGCCTCACTGTAAAGAATTTCTTCCTCATATTTGAGTGGAACTTCCTATATTCCAGATTGTGCCCATTGTCCCTCGTCCTGTCACTGGGAACCACTGAAAAGAGTCTGGCTTCATCCTCCCTCAAACTGCCCTTTAGATACTTGGAAGCACTAATAAGGTCTCTCCTCAGCCTTCTCTTCTCCAGGATAAAGAGTCCCATCTCTCTCAGCCTTTCCTCATAAGGGAGGTGCTCCAATCCCTTAATCATCTTAGTTGCCCTATGTTGGACTCTCTCCAGTAGTTCCCTGTCTCTCTTGAACTGGGGAACCCAGAACTGGATGCAGTATTCCAGTTGTGGCCTCACCAGTGCAGAGTAGAGGGGAAGAATGACCTCCCTGTCATTCTCCATGACATGGAGCATGTCGTGCTCCAACACACTGTTATATACCATGGCATACAAAAGTACAAAAAAATTGTGAAATGAACTGCTTTCAAAATGGTAGTTTGCAGGAATGCAGCTGAGTGGTAAACAGAGTTTGTCCTTTTCCCCAGAACAGGCTTAGTTTTATCCTTCTGCACTCTCTAACACTCTGAGCGGAGGACCGGTGTCCAGATTTACCAGTATTTCTTCCACCCTTCCTGTGATTTGCCATTTCTGCTTCTGCCCAAGCAATAAGAATAAAAAATCCCATGGAACTGGCTTTTGTGGAGTGCAGCCAGGCCACACTGTGCAGGTGAGCCCAGGGACCCCTCACCCTTCCCAGCCTGAATCTCCCCATCTCTCCTCCTATTCTCAAGAGCACAAATATGATCCAACCCATCCTTCCCTGAGTACAGAAAACCCTGTGAAATACTACTTGGCGTTGAATTCCAGTGGGATACACTTCAGATGTGAATGAATACCATCTCGCTGCTGTGTGAAAAGTGCTTTTCAAGGGCTTGCCAGGAATCAGCCTTTTATTGCCAAGTTTTCGTTTACACTTTTCAGGGGCAATGTGCATAAATGCTACTACCCTTCACTAGGCAACTTGCAGCTGAGCTGGTAGGAGCGGGAAAATTTCAGTGAGAGCTTGTATTTTTCTTCAGCTCTTTTAAACAGGATGACGGGCTGGAGCAGAGGGAAAAGCAGCTTCCTATTGATGATGGTCACGATAAGCCATTATGGCTGATGAGCTCAGTGTGGAGCTGGAGCGAAAGGGCCTGGCTGCTCATCAGACTGAAGGTGCAAGGCATTAAAGGGGATTAAATTAGCACAGTCTCTGCCAGCCTAATCCACTTGGCACCAATGAGCTGTAGGGAGGCCTGGATGCTTTGTGCTTATGGCATTTATAAGGAGGCTTAAAAGAAAAGAAGTAGTCAGTTTAGTTGCCATGGAGTCATTCGGTGGTAATTGACTTTCGTGATCCTTCCTTTCCCCCCTTCTTGCTTTTGTAATCATTGATTAGAAACTGTGCTCCACTCCACTTTCATGCCCACAAAACATAGGAAGCCTTTATTTCACAGTGGAAAATCAGAGCTTTAGTGCGGTACAAGGTTTTGTGAACATGCTGTGTATGTCAGAGCACTACCTTTGCTCTGATTCTGCTAAGGCAAGTCCAGCTTCGTTAGGCAATGGAAACGCTCCATGAAATTATCTGAGACTGAGATTGGTCCCCACACTCTTCTCCAGTATTCAGAATGCAGTATACTATAATTTCAGGAAGGCAGCTTTCAGTGGTGGTAGATGTCCTATAAGGAGGAGGGAAAGAAAATTGTCTTCTCCAGTGAATTTGTTACTGATGGAGACAATTTCCGTTCTGAATGTGGCTGATACACTTCAGATGGTTCCTGATCCCAGTCACGTGCTGGAGACAATAATGAAAGGCTGCTTGTGTCTAAAAGGAGAAAGAAAACATTATTCTGTATCATCTATGGATGACAGAGACAGTCTCCTCCTGGAAAAGCTCAGAGGAGGAGACTAACTTTAGGTGTTCTTGCTTACAGAGGGAACTATCTCTGTCGTTCACTGAAACCAGTGTATGGAGTTTACATCGCAGTCACCAGTGAAGATACACCCATCAGTGCCTTCAGGGAGAAATGTAAAAGCAGATATTTTTTTCATTAGCAATCAAGAGTGTCAGTAGGGATGGGCCTGGAGTAGTGCAGTATTTACTAAGTGGTAATTTTTAAGGATTAATGTAACAGAGGTACTGAAGACCTTTCCTCTTTGCACTTTTATTTTGGAACTTTTCTGTCTGAACAGTTTTCTGATTAAGTTTTTGAAGGGTGTAACACAAAGCCAGTACATTACTTCTTTGGAACAAGAAACCTGTTAAAATAAAGCACTGGGTATAATTATTTGGAAGCTGAAGGGAAAAGAGAAAGACAACATAAAAAACACACTAAACAAGCAAAAACCCAGAGGCAGCTTTTTTAGAGGCAAAGCCATTTGAAAGGCTTTCATTTTTCTTTGCTTTTGGAGTAACCACTGTGGATGTGAAGATAAGAGATCATTAGACCTACATCAGCATGTGGCATAAGGGCTGCTCTTCTGTAGCACATCAAGCATGCAATAACCCAGCTGAAATTCCCACAGAGGTTAAACAATAGCCTCCTGTTTGTAGCTGCCTCCGGTTCATTTAGTAGAAAATGTATAACCCAAGTTTTATCAGATCCAGCTATAAAGACGAGGTGCTCAATATTTCCTGTGCTAAGTGGAGTTCTTTGATCCATTATCCTGCTAATTACCAACGGGGTTGACCTCTTCCTGGATTTAACTGCTCTTGCCCATTTTTTTCTGGCTCCCTGTATTTGCTTAATTAGACACAGCCATGAATGCTCCCACAGTTCAAGCCATCTTGAAGCCCTTTGGTTTGTTTGTGTGGATCCTGCACCCTCCGAGTAGGGAGTCAGACTCACTCAAGGACTCAATTGAAAGGTGAGGGAACTCAAAGGGAGACTTTAAGTCAAACGGCCAGACCCTGGCACAGTAAACAAACCCCAGCATGAGTCCACGGAGAGTAACTGGAGCCAGGCCAATTTGTACAAGCAGAGAATTTGTCCCCAAAGTTTACTTTCTAATCTTCAATTCATAGTAGCATTGTTTACACAATGGACATAAGAAAGACTGAAGCCGGTCCTGTGCAAGCACTGTGTACACAACACGCTAAGGACAAACTTGTTTCACTGTCTTTGAAAATTTTTCCTTGTCTTGGCATGATACATGTGTGAAACTTTGTAAGAGAGCTTATTTTTCAGAATATTTATTGCTGCTTTTTAATAATCTGTAGAGTTGTAAACAGCTGATCTGGAAGGGACACTGAAAGGCGGTATAGTCCCAGCCTCAGCCCCAGGGCATGTGCCTGTGTCATTTCTGACATATATTTATCTACACTACTTTTAAAACCATAATAGAGCCCTCTTTCTCCTTTAGCAATCTATTTTTGTGCTTCCTTGTGCTAACAGTTAGATTTTTTTAGATTTTTTTCCCCCTTATGGCTGCCTCTCCACAGCTGCAATATAGGCCCATTAACCGTTGTCTTCCAATTGGATAAGGAGAATGATTTATTCTTTTTTTTTTTTTTTTTGTGATATCCTGTTATATGTTTGAAAATTATTATCATGGCTTCTTATATTCTTCTTTTCCTAGACTAAACAAACTTCTCTAAGTCATCTTTGTTTCTATTGATCTACCCTGGTAGGGTGGAGGACGAATTTGTAGGATCTCAGTGGAGCAGAGCTTGGGCTGGACCAAATCACTTAAGTTAATGTGAAGGCCCTGTCATCTATGGGAAGCAGAGAGAGCTGCTCCTCTGCACAATTGCTGAATGTCTGCTAAAACCTATAGCCTGGCTGAACAGGCATCTGCCTGACCAGCTGATTTTGCTGACAGTTCATGGAGGAGCCACGCTGCTTTCTCCTCCTAATTTCATTCATGCTCTGGGCACCCTGAGGGGCGTAGGAAGACAGAATCTTGTGTAGAAATGCTATATCAGTTTGCACACTTTTAAACAAGATGCATTAATGGGGAGAACTATACAGCCAGTGACCCTTTTAATGCTCACCCACACAGAAGGACCAGAGAGAGATGGAATCAGGCTGTTTCTTCCAACCCATGCAGATCAGTCCTGTGATCAGGAATTGGATGGTTCGTTTCATGATTCACCATGAAGATGGACTGTGATAAATCCTTCTCCAACTACATTCTGGAAAAGAAGATCTCAGATAAACCTGTTATGGCTAAACCTAAATTTAACAGGTCACGGGGAGGGAAGCAGAAGGCAGGGAATGGAAGGGGAGGACAGAAAAACCAGAAATTTTTATGAAATTTTATTTTCTGCATAGTTATGTCCTTGATCTGTTTAAACATGCTTAGGATGAGTATTTTCCTTTGAGAATGAGGCACAGACTACATGTTATAGAACATGTGGTTTTCCTTTCATTAAAGACAACATTATTTTTGATTATCAGGCTTTCTTGGTGCTTGCAAAATTAGGTGTGAGTATTCAGCCCACCTATTCAATCTAGTTTTGTGTGTGAATTTATGCTAGAGAAAAGCTTTTCTCAAAGCTTGGTATATATCAAAGACATTGTTTGAGATAGCCACATTGCTGAGGGTTAAAAATGGAGTGTCTTGACATCTTCAAAGTACTCCTTAGGTTTATTCTGTCTCAGCAATATCTCAAACTGGAAGCACAGAAAGTTCATAGTTGGCCTTGGTCAGGATTTGGATTTTTTTTTGTCTGACTACAGTCCAAAGATTATTTCGAATGTGCTATTCAGTTTATTCACATTTTAAGGGAATGTGGTTTCTCACATACTGTGGTAGATATTTCTTTAGAAAACTACACCTCCTCTTGTGAGTTTTCCAAAGCCTGTAAAAAATTCCTGGAAACCAAAAAGCATGTCTATGGCTTTACTGCATGACTACCAAATGCTCTGAAAGACATGTTAAGATTTGGGATTCAGGCAATGACTCACTTCCAGAAGCAACTTCTACATGCACATCTCTTTTCATCCATAGGTACATATATATCCATACATATATATATGTATACATATATACAATATAGTTCTCCTTGTTCATTTTTTTCTTAATTTCCACTTCAGAAATGGGGTATGCAGCATCATCCCTGTGTCAAATACTAGGCAAATTCCAAAGCTACACAGTGCAAATGTAGGTACGGCCTCTGTGTTCTCCAGTCTCCAGAAACATTCCTGTCCTGGGGAACTTTGAATCTCAGGCATTGACAACCTTCAGGAGATTTGAGAGAGTGTAGCATATGCTTATCATCAAACTCTTAATTAAAGTGTGCTATGGCTCATGGAACAGCTACAGATGTCTTACTGTGGCTTTGTAGGTCACAGGCACCCCATGAAATCACTGAGCCAGATGGCGTTTTCCTCTGCTAGTCATGAGTTGATGAAAACTAGTGGCCTTTACTTCTTCTTCTGAAAAAAAAAATAATAAAAAAGAAAGCTATTTTGCACTTTCAAAGCACGGTTCACCAGAGTGTGTCATTAATGCTTCAGCCAGCTTAAGCTAGAGGTGAAATTCTTACTTTTTCATGGATAAGGAAACTAATATGGAGAGTTGAGAGAGATGGTAACTGGATCCGGGCTACTCAGAGAAATAATGGTACTTCCAAACTGGAATTAAGGTTTCTGGTACCATATCTCACTGAAACAAAAGTAATGTTAGCATACTGGCAAATTTCTGAATATTTTTTTTTCCTAGTTGGTAGGAATTTCTTTTGAAAATGATAAATCATAGTTTAATGCTACAGAATTTCATAGAGAATGATAACAATAAAGACAGACCTTAGGGCCATGTCTTATCAGGCCCAACATTCCTGGCAGTCCTGTTGTGCCCCTTCTATTCAGCTTTTCATTTATTCTGAGTTGTAATTCTCAAAATAGCATATGACAAAAAACACTCATCGAGTTCTCTATTTAGCTGAAAGCATTTGGGCTGCTGGCTCACTTTTTTTTTTCCCAGATAGATAGCATCTTTACTCTTCTGTAGAGTTCAGTAGGGCTGTAATGTGAAAACATATCCATGGTATGAGTTGGCACTCAGATGAAGAATTTAAATATAGGCCTATCTATTCTTGCCCTAAGCAAGCAAATGCCTTGAAACTAACTATATTCAGATGCTTCAAAATATTGTACTTACATAGAAAATCTCATTGCTTTACTAAAGGTATATAACTAAAAGGTGATTGAGTGTGATTGCAGGTCTCCACTGGCAAAGGAGTGAGTTGGGCAGCTGTCATCATGCTGTTCGGACAGCAGGGGCCACATAATCTACCCAAGATTCAGAATGCAACTTTGGTTTTTTTGTTCAGAAGATATAGTAGAGAGTTTCTAAAACTGGAAAAACTATTACAAATATCCTTTTAAAAATAAAAATAAAAGTAAAAAAAATAGAAATAAAATAAAAATAAATAAAAATATAAAAAAATAAAAATAATAATGCGATTATGGGATTCTCTTTTCCTGCTTGCCAAGGAATCTAGGTGATGAAAATGAACAACTGGAGTAGCTGAGTTTTGAAAAAAAAAAAATCTTGTTAGTCGTACTAGACTATAGCAAGCTTTTCTGTTGATTAGAATGTTACATTCAGTGCCCAAGATCTGCTTAGGAAAAGAT
>JAOXNO010000001.1:183374679-183424825 GCA_028565335.1 Limnodromus scolopaceus | reverse complement strand
GACCTGCTTTGGCAGGGGGGTTGGACTAGATGATCTCCAGAGGTCCCTTCCAACCCCATGTGATTCTGTGATTCTGTTAACTGGTTTGGATGCAGCTATTTGTGCTGCAGAAATCCACATTTGCACAGGACAGATCAAACCCTTAATTTGCTAATGCATTTAATTTTGTTACTTATAAGAACATCCACACTGAAGAGGAACATTTGCTGTACCATAAAAACACTTAATTTCTGAGAACCTATTAACTGTTTCCATATTTCCAGGTAATTTAACAATTTGTTGATGTGAACAGGGAAAAAACTTCTGGGAACAGATAATTTCATTTGGGGATTAAAATAAGGAAGTCCATAAAAGTAGCCAGTAAAAACAATTTCTAGTTTTATTGAAAGATAAAGAGCCAGAAGTGTTAATTCCCACTTCTGAGAGGCTCAGTACATCCTACCACCTCTTCTGTGAGGCTTTAACTGAAATGCTTGTAGTCTAGACTAAAAGCATCAAACTACCCACAGGCCAGTTATATCAAACTACAAAGTCAAATTTGCTTCACTGACTTGGAAACTATGGATAGGAGTAACATCCTTCTGCCCAGGAAACTGGGCCTCCCAATTTATGAGTTTGTTAAATATTTAGTCATGAATTAACAACACATAATGCCACACTCAAACATTCCATTTGAGATCAGAGACCAGAAAGTTTATTTGAGCCTGAAGTCCTGCTTGACAAGATTTGCAGCATACATTTACAAAGGCAGTTGGTATATCCACAAAGATACAAAAAGTTTCCCCCTCGCACACAGATAGACATCCCATCCATCTTATGATGTATTTTAACTCTGCTCTTTTCAGAAATATATAACCTGATGCCAAAACACTCTTAACATGATCTACTAGAAAACTAAACATAAAGAAAGTAAAAAAGAAGAGGTTTTGTTTTCCATCACTTTCAGAAAGTGGCTTTGGGGAGTTTGACTAGTATATTTTAAGTATTGAAACACATCTATCAAAGCACAGAGCAGTAGCCTTTTGGAGTTCTTGGATTTGTCCAAGGACAATTCTGAGGAAAATGGAAGGAAAGAAGAAAAAGAACTGAATCAGAGAGATCATTTGGGCTGTAAACATTGTATATATTTCCCCTTGTTAACTTGGATGAACCTGTGATTGGTCTGTATGCAAAGATGTTCTGTGGGAGTATGGGCAGCCTTCCATATGGACCACATGGGGGCTGGCCGCAGCTGTTTCCCACTGGTTAGGGGAACAAGTAAGCTATCTGCCTTTGAGCACATGGGCAGGTGGCAAGATCAGCAGAGGCTCCTTCTCCTTTCCTGCTAAAGCAACCAGCTTGACATTTACTTACATGTGAATGTTTGACTTTGCAGATTTATTCATCTATTAATCTAGCAGGAGAAGGAGTAAAGGGAGGAGAGAGGGAATGTTAATGGAAAATCTTGGGGTTTTTAAAAAGGAAACTGACCCCCTTCAGGAAATCCATTATGTAGCAGGATAGTGATCCATACAGTTCATCATCAGAGTTCAGCTCTTTATATCCTGTTGAGTTAATAGTAGCTTATTTGTCAACTTCTGCATAAATCAAGACGAAAGAGGAGAGACACATTTTGCCATCAGTGTTTAAAGCTGACAATAGAGGAGGCTCAGGAATCCTGAACGAGTTCCAGGCTCCATTTGTTGGACACCCTTCTGACCACATCCACATTTTGCTCCATTTCCTCCCTCATCCAGACAGGATGGAAATGTCTGCTCTTTCCACACCATGGTTTTATTCTATCACCTGCAGGTGATAACTTGCTCGTCTCAGTCCTCACTGCTTTCTACTTGAGTCACTTTGCTGCTTTTTTCAGCTAAGAGCAAAAAAGAGACAGCCTTGTCATGGTTCTGGTGCCACAAGGACCCTTAGCAGCCAAGGAATGATTTGCAGAGCAAGCCTGGCTCAGTTCATTGTCTTTAAGAAGATAAATTTCCCCACCTCTTGCCATCCTGTCTCATAGAACACTGCAAGTTCAATGCTTCTTTAGGCAATTCTTCAGAAAAGTTATCTGTCAGCTTCTGCCAGGGGCCTGAGGGCACCAACAGGTCTCACTTGCCCTGTCAAGCCTCACGTGGGACCTCCATTCATCCACCCTCTTCCCACTGCCCCAGGAGCTCCACAGGTGTGCTTGTCTCTGGTCTTGTCTCATGGATCAACCTTGCACCTATGCTATTCAAAGCTTGTCTCCTGGATCAGACCATCATACGTTTGTTGTAGCTTGTTTTGGTCCCCAATTCCTGGTGCTTCAGACTGGGCTCCCTAAATAGGATCTGCCCCTGGTTCATCACTTGCTTCATACTTGCAGGTAGAACAACCTGCACAAATTAGAAGCATAGAACTATTGAGGCTGGAAAAGACCCATAAGATCATTGAGTCCAACCGTAAACCTAACCCTGCCGAGTCCACCACTTAACCATGTCCATAAGCACCACATCTACCTGTCTTTTAAATACCTCCAGGGATGATGCCTCAACCACTTCCCTGGGCAGCCTGTTCCAATGTTTGACAACCCTTTCAGGGAAGAAATTTTTCCTAATATTCAATCTAAACTTCCCCTGGTGCAACTTGAGGCCATTTCCTCTTGTCCTATTACTTGGGAGAAGAGTTACTTGGGAGAAGAGATTGACCCCCGCCTCTCTACTACCTCCTTTCAGATAGTTGTAGAGAGCGATCAGGTCTCCCCTCAACCTCCTTTTCTCCAGACTAAACAATTCCAGTTCCCTCAGATGCTCCTCATAAGACTCGTTCTCTAAACCCTTCACCAGCTTCATTGTCCTTCTTTGGACACACTCCAGCACCTTAATGTCTTTCTTGTAGCGAGGGGCCCAAAACTGAACACAATACTTGAGGTGGGGCCTCACCAGTGCCAAGTACAGGGGAACTATCACTTCCCTAGTCCTTCTGGTCACACTTTTTCTCATACAAGCCAGGATGCTGTTGGCCTTCTTGGCCACCTGGGAACACTGCTGGCTCATGTTCAGCTGACAGTCGACCAACACCGCCAGGTCCTTTTCCACCCGTCAGCTTTCCAGCCACTCTTCCCCAAGCTCATAGTGCTGCATGGGGTTGTTGTGACACAAGTGCAGGACCTTGGGTTTGGCCTTGTTGAACCTCATACCATTGATCCAGCCTTTCCAGGTCCCTCTGTAGAGCCACCCTACTCTCAAGCAGATCAACACTCCCGCCCAACTTTGTGTTGTCTGCAAACTTACTGAGGGTGCACTCAATCTTCTCAGCCAGATCATTGATAAAGATGTTAAAGAGAACAGGCCCCAATACCGAGCCCTGGGGAACACCACTTGTGACCAGCCACCAAATGGACTTAATTCCATTCACCACAAGTCTTTGGGCCCTGCCATCCAGCCTTTTTTTTACCCAGAGAACAGTACAAATTGTACAGATGTCATGGTGGTATCATAGCAGGTAGAACATTGGCAGTGACAGCTGGTGACACTGTCAGCCCAGGATTGATATAAATAGGGCTGTACCAGCTCAGGCTGGCAGATGAGCAACCACGTGAGCTAGGACAAGGAGGGAAGGGCACAGGGGCAGGGGCTGCCCATGATGATGGAGGGTGGCTGCTTTGTACTGCAGTTGGATGTCCAGACAGGGAAGTGACCAGACCATGGCACGCTCCTGTCCTCTCTCTCCTCTGCCACTGAGCTGGAGAGTTGCCAACAGTCTACAGGACAGACAAGATAGGGCCAAGCCCTACCCTATGATTGATAGTCTTACAGGGAACCGGAATCCCCCCAAAGCCATGAAGAAAGGGAGCTCTGAGCCCATTTTCACTGAGTATCCTGGGTCTGAGTTCCTGGCCCTAGTCCTAGTGATGTAGTGGCCATGCCACAGTGAGCATAATGCTGCTGGTGACCAGCATGGTTGGACCAGAATGGATGTTTTGTGGCCATCAGGGAGGCATGGAAGAGACAGCTTTGGTGTGAAGCTGTGAGAGCCCCAGCCAGGGATGCGGGAGCTGCCTAAGACAACAGGGGTTGGCTGCTTCAGTTGGTGGTTCTCCTGATTTTGACAGCTGCAGCCCCAGACAGGGACATGAGCAGGTCATGGCACACTTCTGTCCCCTTCGTCCTCCGCCACTCAGCCAAGGAGTGTTGCAACTTTGTACAAGGATATTGACCTAAGGATAAGGAAACACCTTATCCTGTACCTCTACACCTTATCTTGTATCCTGTGACAGATAGTGTCATGGTCCTACAGGCAGCTGAAAGGTGCCCACAGCTGTGGACAAAAGGAGCTCTGCAGCACCCATCTACTTTTTGAGAACCTTATCATAGAATGAAAAAAAGTTTATAAATAAAAAATTTCTGATTCATGCATCCATTGGCAGGTTGTTCTTGTTTGTGCTGTCTTTTGGGGGGAACCTTTTGAGACTTTTCCTTGCTGTACTTGTTTTTTCATTATGTTTAATTTATATATCTTTATGTGTGTGTGTGTGTGTGTAAATGCAGCACATACACATATTTAAATATACATACCTAAAGTGTATCTATGTGTAAATCAGAGAGCTGCACAGACACAGCCAGGTAGGCAGAAGGCACCAGGGCTGGGCCCTGCGGGGTTCCCCAAGAACCAGCTGCACAGGCCAACAGACAAGCCACATATCCTGTATTGGCCCAACTGTTATCTTCCCTGTTAGCAGCAGGATTTCTAGCTCACAGCACTGGTGAAATAGGAGAACGGTGCTGGTATGGCTGAGAAGAAAGGTGGTATCTGAGGGATGATATGGCAAACACCACTGCACAGGACAGAGGTCTTTGATTTAGCACTATGGTTTCTATTGATACTTCTAAATTTGAGGGACTTAACACAGGCACCTAAACTAAGAGAATGAACTTAATTTGGTCTCTCCAGAAGCAAGTGAGAGTGGTAGGCATTTCCAAAGACCAAAGTTAAGGTCTGAATTGCTTTCTGTAAACAATTGTTACTCTTCACCTCAAAAGACACTGACTCCCTAAATAGGCATGGAGAGAAATCCTTGCAATGCTGAAGACAGGCACCTGTCTTAGCTTACCTGTAGAAACTTGACTGAAAATCATTTGGATTCATTTTTATCAGACTTTAGCATTCTAAAAACTTGGATTTCCCATCTAAGCTAGGTGCACAGGCTCTTGCACAGCTAACAGAGAAGGACAGATACTTTCGATAAGCAGTTAATCCTATCCTAAGTATTGAAAACAGGTGGAATGAATTTTCCTTTGGAGGTATCAATCCTCTTTTATTAAGCAGAACGAGTTTAGGATTATTACGTTCTTAAATTAAGCAACCCAAGTAAACGGCTAAATTTCAGTGGAATTAATCCTGACCAGAGCATGCTGGTGTATAGCAGAGTACTGTGGACATGCTAGCTCAGATCCACACGCACCATTGGCATTTTAATACCTATAGGATCAAAATTAGATGACCTGTCTGTTCCCTCTCCAAATGGAATGAAAAACTCTGAAAGCCTGTCTCAGTTCACTGTTGTCATTGTCACTGGATATTTGTGTCTATGCAGGAGAAAAAGTCAACATATTTATGGCTGGCTGCGGGCCAACATGTGTGTGCAGGCGAGAAAGAACAGAGCTTCGCTCTATTGTAAAGGCACTGCTAAGGTTATCAACCCCTCCACTTGTTCTTGTACCCATAAATAGACCATAACTTTTAGTTACTGTGAAATCCCAACTATTAAAGAATTTCTGAAGAGGATAGTCAGGAGTAATAGTGTGGGCAGGAACAGCCAAACCATTTCGCCAAATTGGTCTAAAGCACTAGAACCCTAATGCTCATTCTGTCAAATTACATGTAAAAATAAAGCCCCGTTATCTTTGCTTGGCCAGCAAATGTAAAAGAAAGTGCAAGCCCTCAGCTTTAGTGACTAAGTATAATAGCTGCAGTCACCCTGGTATTTAAAAATATAAGAAAAAAACCCAAAAGCCTCCACCCAAAACAGGCACAATGACTTACTTTTCACTCTAAGTGCTATTTTTGAGCCCTCTGCTGGCAGGAGTCTTTCTAAAATAGTCATTTTTAACTTAACACAAAAAAGTGCAGTAGAAACAATCCAAATATATAAATGGTCACTTAAGATTCAAATCGTAATCTCCTACCGCCTACACTGCAACTCTTTTCCAGGCAAAGAGCTACTTTCTATTAGTTTCCTTGTCCATTCTTACATTCTATGATTCTTAGCCGCTGTTGGGTTTTATTTCTGCCTCTCTCCCCTTCCCCTCTTCCCCACCTCCCCCCAGTTTAAAGAACTTTCAACGTTTCCTAGACAAGACTAAGGAAAACATGAGTTGTTAACATTTGGGGTGCCCAGCCCTGACTTCCATCCTACCCATCAACCTGCCCTGCTGTTCATCCCTCCACGTCCTCCCGTTAGCTCTGCTCATGCAGACCTCAGGCCCTTGTTCCTTGAGAGCACCAGCAGAAGGTAGGACATGCCTGTCCCTTCTGGGCAGCTGCTCCTCACCTCACGCTTGTCTTGATGCAGCTCTGAAGAAATTACTTTCTTCAGGCAGTGCTCAGGTCTATATTTTACAGTCCTTGTTTGGCAGCCTTCAGAAACCCCATACATCTCCACTGAGCATGAATCGGTGTGATTTATCAAAAGACCATGATCCAGTCAGATCTGAATGAGTTATTTCAACCCACTTCAGCTGTTCCTAATAGCGTCAGCCACCTTTAGACATTCCTGGCATTACCAAATCCTAGATCCTGCTGAAATTACCTACAGTGCTTCTTTACTATTTTTCTGATCTTCATCAGGCCCAAGCAGGCTTATCCTAAAACTGCAGAGTGAATTCCATGTTCTTGGGATTGCTTACCGTGTGAGAAGAGCTCCTTTGTGTCCTGCTGGCATGAGAGCTCAGGTGTCTGACACCACAGATCAGGCTCGAGCTGGACTGAGGTTGGAGATGCCCATAGTGCTCACTTCTCTGCTTCTTTCAGTTGGGAATGCTTGCAGCTCTTACTTTGCTGTGCCAGAGGCAAAGCAGAGTAGCTGAACCCCATAGCGGTGTTAAGAGTGAAGGACAGAAGGAAGGGTAAGACCGTGAGAGCAACAGGTACTTGCAGCGAGTCAAACACCAGGGAAAGGAGAAGCCACCACTGGGCAAGGTGGCAACTGAGCTGTTTTTTTGCTTTAACAGTAAAGGGGGGAGCCCTTAGAGTGTTTTTTTTTAATAAACTGAGACAGGAGGGACAGTCAGCTGACATTGCTGGCTCCTGAATCTGATAGTAGAGAAGAAGACAAGTTTAGTCCCTGGCCTGAGCTTTCCTAATGAATGTTCACCACCTGAGAAGGCTGGCATGTGTGTATTTAGGAGGGGACTGCTAATAGTTGACTTCTATTTGACACAGGAAAGGAGGATCTGAAACAATATGAAGGGTGGGATTCAGATGCCTAAACATGCCCAGTAGCATATTTTTAGATGCTTTTGTGTATTTTATCGTGCCTCTGCTGCTCCATAAGGCTGTAGCTGCTCTTCCATAGGTCCTGTGTCATATTTACCAGCTCAGTGTGATGTCTCAGATACCGCGTGGCACCTAAGATAGCACTAGACACCTATGCTTAGGCACTTGAATCACTATTAAGGTCTCTAACCAAAATTTCTGGAGGAGAAGGGACATGAAGTCCAGATATTAAGTGGTAAATAGCTGAGTTTCCAGTATTTTTACTTTATTTCTTTTTTACAGTAAACTAGATTTTATATCAACATTTACAGAGAGGTCATATACCACCAGCATGACATGCTACACATGTACTACCAACGTCTAACAGATAGACCCGCTCCTGAGAGAAAACTGAGGGTGGTCTGATCAGCCGCGGATATCAGCATTCCCTCTGTCTGACTGCTTGTTAGGGCAGAATTTACCGCTTGAAGTAAAAGTAGATCAAATTGTCGGAGTGAGGGATGTTTCTGTGTGTGTGCCTTTGGGTGAAAGGGAAAAGAGGAAAGGAGTTTACCAAGTTAGGGTTCAGCAAAGAAGATATTCTATTTCGGCCATCACCTCTTTCCTGGACACACTCTTTTCTTCAACTAAGGAGACAAAATTAACTGCATTAGCAATCCGCTTTTCTGAGGGGACTAAAATAATCAGTCTTGTGACATGAGCATGCTTGTATTGGGGCTGATGTGCAAGCAGGCAAAAAAAAAGCCCAGAATTTTTGCCTTTTGGCCACATATTTGACACATTTTGGATGTTTTACAGGAAAAAGAGGCACTACAGCCCTGGAATGATTCCAGGACAGTCTATGACCCCTCCAGCCAAAAAGCGGGATGTCATTGTTTAGCTGGCATGTAATGCAAGAGTTTAGCAAGGATTGCTAAGATATGCATCTAAGAGCTTTAAACAACACTTCTGGAATACAGCTTGAACCACATATTTGCACTGAAGCTCAGCAAGATTAGGAAACCTTTGTTTACTCTTCTATCTCTAATGTTGTTTTTTCAGTGGGAAACACTGATACAGATAACTGTATTTAGAATTTGAAGGGAAAAATAACAAAACCCTGCTTGCTAATGAATCTAACTCCATGTGTGTAGTGGGTCCTGTATAACTACTGCTTATAAAAGTAACGTTTCATATAAAACAGATTTCATTTCTTATGTGTTCTATTTCCTTTGCATCTTCAGATCCTGTATTTTGCCACTTCTTTTTTTTTCTATGCAAAAGCCTTTAATTAATGCATGAGACCTGCTTAAAACCCCCCAAGGAGCACAATTCTGAACAGAAAGCCATATTGCTAATTGTCCTGTTCGTCCTGTTTGGAAAGCAATGAGAGTGGGTATGAAACGTAGCAAACGGGGAAACCTACCAGTAAATAGAAACAGCAGCAAACAAAAGACAGCAAAACAGTTTAGCTAGTGTCAACACAGATGTATACTGATTTCTGCAAAGTCCAGTTAGGGGGCAACATTGATCCTTCATGTACACCTACAAAGCCAAAATATTATAGAAAGACTCACTCCCAAAGCAGCACACGTTCTACCAACTCTCTTATTTTCAAATGGATCGACTATTTTAAAAGTGAGCGATGGAAAAGAACATTTTTTTTTTGCCTTGGCTTTGTTTCTTATGCAAAGAAGTGTCCTTTAAGGGTTTATGGTAGAAATACGTGTTTTAGCACAGGCAGCCTTCTGAATCACTGTAGTCTCTCCTGTGCCATGTCAGGTGGATCTGTTGCCATCAAAGAGAGTTTAACTGACATCTCAGCCTTTAGACTGTATCATTAAAGATCCTCTGGGATTTAGCTTGTCCTTCCTTGAGTGCACCATGTGTGCATGGTTGCTCGGAGGCAGAGTAAGAGGTTTTGATCTGCACTGTCTCTATTTATGATTGACTAGCAGAGATTTCATGGCCTCCCCAGGCAATCTCCTTTGTTGTATTAGACAAATAGGTATTTGGTCTAGGTTGAGTTAATCCCACCCTGGGGCAGGAAGGTGGACTACTTGACCACCTGACATCCTTTTTAGTCCTATTTTTTCCTACAATTTTCTGATTCTTTCCTGATAAGTAGGCTGCTGGGCTCTTCACAAGGTTAGGCCCTGGAAAAAGATGGGGACCAGGCTGAACCTGTGAATGTGCTTAGAAGTTTAAAATTCATTTATTTCTATGGAAGCTGAGATCCTAAATACTTTTGTAGACCACAGATTGAGCCCAAAACTATCACCTTATCCTGGGCAAAATAAGAGAGACATAAAAAGACAAAAAATAACTTCATGTTAGGATCCCTTAACTCCCTTAGGACTTGTACAAGATCCTTTTCCTAAAGGTATCCATCTTTTGTCAATTTAATTTTTTGCTTAATATCCTACCAGCTCCATCAGTACACAGTCTCCATGTCATGACCGATTCACCTTTTATTGAAACAAAGATTCAGTTACTACTGAAGTATTGATGCTGCCCAAGTCATACAAACTACCCATTGCAGGTGCCCACCTTGGCCATCACTACCATGTCTCCTGCCTGGGTGGCCCTGAACAGTGGGTAGACTAAGTGACATATTACTCCCTTAAGCTTAAGTATCAGAAATCTTTGCATTAGCTATCTGTATCTTTTCTACTTACGGCTATTAATACATCTCTACTATATAACAGTTTTTCTATTCTGCAGGTTTAGAATCTAATCCTTTCAATAATCTTTCCAATCTACCTATTGGTAGATTATTTCACAGGAAATATATCATATTTAGGAACTTTACATCCATGTTTTCAAAATATATTTATTTTTATTAATTAGTCCTTCCTTTTTCCTGATAAACTCTTTACACTCCTCAATGATACTGTATCCTGTGTTTTAGCCCATGCTCCCAAAGGTTGTCAAGAGATACAAAATTTGCTTTTTTAGTACTTTGCTATAAATCTTTTCATATATCCTATAACTCTACTTGTCACTATTGGAATTCCCTTTATTTTGTCCTCGTCCTTTTGGTATAATGATACCATAACTTGCAAAAGGGTGCAGAAAACTCAATTATATGAGGGAAGGCTGGACCACAAATTGTGCAGAGGTAAACAATCTTTCTTCAGTAATAATTGCAGGCTTTGACCTCTGAATATTACAGCTGCAATTTAAGATGTACGTTATAATCTACAAAGGAGAGTTATGTCTGGCAGCAAGCTACCTGAATGATCATATTCCTACAGAACACTATTAAAGGAGTTACAACCCACTGGGTTTCCTTTGCTGCTGATTCAGAAATGGGGGAAGTTTCCTGAAGGACTGATTTCAGACTGAACACCATTCTATCAATGAATTAACACACTTTGGATGGCTACCAGCCCTTGAAACTGGGCCCTCCCAAGGTCACTTCACATCTACAGTCACCTGGCATGGGAAGAGACCTACATCACACATTCTGAGCTTCAGTGCTCTGTAAATAAAGTCCTTACCAAAGAAGCTTTAAGATAGAAAAAGAAGTGAAATGTTTTTAATATCAAGATCTGACTATTTAAAGGAATTCATGCAAATGTTCTACATAACATTTAAACTACTGAAATTCACTGAGTCAGAAAATATATTTCAAGTATTCAGAAAAGTTACAGTGCATACAGTTAATATTCATGTGAAGTGTATAACAAGGTTTCCACTTCTTTATTTAAATTTTATGCTTAGGGCTCTATTTTGATCTTATCTGTAGAAGTACAAAGCAGACATACTTCCAACACAATAGTGATATTGGAGGGATTTTTAAAGTAATTTAAAAATCATTTTAAATAAAATAAGAAATAAGTGTTTTGAGTGCGCTTAAACACAGTTCCCTTACATGTCTGCAGCACAGGTACCTACATTCCTAAGTTCTCACTGTAATTAATGAAAAAAAAATGTGTATTTTAAATTCAAGGTTCATTTGACCTGCTTTAGATTCAACTTCAGGGTTAAATTAAGCAAATCCTGTGAATGTTTATTGCATTGTCTCTAAAGAGACTAAAGTGACTCTCAAATGCAGACACCTACATTCAGTTAGATGAATTCCGTTCCTTAATTCACATTCTCAATTAGAGTAAATCATCAGGCCACCCAGACACAGGAAGATGAATCAAGTCTGAAAGAGCAGAAAAAGGGGCACTCCTGAACTCAGAGAGGTTGCAGCATGCTGGGATCTCACAGGTAAAGAATATATGTGTATGCAGCACAGCTCCTAAGCCTGGATTCAGGAACTGATTAACCAGGATGGAAGAAGTTTGCTTTAGCATGATGTAACAAGCGTGGTATGTTATCATATATCAGACATGTTGTTCTGACTGTATATCTCAGAGCCCCTCAACCTTGTGAGTTGGTATAAAGAGATTAAAATCATAAAACCTTTTTTTTTAAAAAAAAAAAAAAAAAAAAAAAAGAGATCTGGTTGAAAGTCTCCCAGAGATAGAGAATGCTAGTTTGATCAGATGAAAATGTTACCTGGAATGAATCACTACCAGGAAATTTGCCTTTCAAAAACTATCATCATATTTTCTTAGGCCAACGAGTCACTGATGAATTAAAGTATTTTAGTAAAGTGGAATTTCCATATCCATTTTGCTTATATAGTATTCTTACAGAACAGCACTCTTTCTACAGCACTCTGATACTAACAAACATATTGATTTCAAGTGGAAATCTTAAGACTTGGTGAGCTCTTTGGAAAATGGTTTTTAAACTCATCTCTTTATAAACCTATGGAGTTAGTCATGATCTACCTCTACAGCCTTGCAATAACTGAGCTATTTTGCCTTCATTTCGACTACATTGCAGCTAGGATATTAAATGAAATTTAAGATGTTCCTTTCTGAACTAGCATCTTCACATACCCAGGCTCTTTCTGAGATTTGTCCAATAATAGGAGAAAAATGGATGGGTCATTTGTTTTGTTGTGTCTGCCCCTTCAGCAGCTGTTTTAAGTTAGTCTACGATTTAGTACTTCTTACAGCATTCATGGCAACTTTTTCTTATTTTATAATTCTATTTACAAAACAAACTAGAGTATGGTAAATGTAAAGACTGTACAACAAAGATGTAATGTCCTTTCAGTACCGTTCAGTTCTGGGGAAGAGGCCTCTGAGGGCTGAGGTGATGCTGGGGCAGGAATGAGGAAAAAGCAGGGGCAGAAGAGAGAAAGAGTGCTAATCTGAAGTCATACAAATCCAGCTCACTGTGGGTGAAACACTAGCTCTCAAAAGTCTTGGGAAGTGGTTTTTCTTGCCTCAATTTCACAGTGGTAGCATGAGGACAACTCCCTCTGATGGTGCCTCTTCCTTCTTACCTTTTCCATCATGGGTAACTCAATTCTTGCTGCAGGGTACTGCATCTCCTTCTCTGTGAGATGCTTTTTCTACAATTCCTGCTCCCTCTAACTGTGATGCTCAGTCTGTGCTTTTGTCTCTGTTATTATTTCACAGTCAATGAAATATCATAGAGATTGGCAAACAGCCTATCGTTCTAGTAGCATTACAGCTGTAACAGTAGGGAGAGACTATTGCCTCAATTATCCAAGAAGCAGAATAAATTATTTTCTGTCAAGATCCATATTGCTACAGTTTCCAGTATGTAACCTAGCTCCACGATGCTACAATGCCAATTGCCATGGAGGAAGTATAAAGGAAACTCAAACTTCTAACAAGTGCCAGAATGCAATCTCTAAGTAATCTCAGTAATAATGTAAACAAAGATTAACTGGGGCCATTGTACTTTTATGAATGTCAGACCTTTTTCCACATATCCTGGTTAAACTAGATAGATAGACAGGCTTCAGCTCTGGACTTTCAGCCACTATGATGTTTCTGTTTATGAAGTCAATTTTTTACACTTTGTTACATTTCATTTCAGTACGTTGTTGATCTAACAGAGATACCTTTAATCCTAAAATACTTTCTGCTTCTTTTCTTACACTTGAGTAGATTTGTTAAGCTAGATGACTGTGTAAACACCAGAAACCAGGCAACACAATTAACCTGTCCCACTTCCCTACAGCTTTGTAGGTTATTTGGATAAGCTCTAATAGAATTGTATATATATGTGTATATATATTATGCATATGTGTATATATATATATATCAGAAAAGATTTATGACAAGATAGGGTAAACTGTCCCATTCCATATTAAACATAGTTTATCTGCAGTTGTGTGCTTTTTTGGCATGTAATGGGCAAACCATGAAACGCACTGCGTTTCGCTGTATTTCACCGGTTACCCTCCAAAACCATTTTTATTTCTCATAAGCAATATTTACTTTGACTACTATAATTTCAGGGCACTTCAGAATTTCTACCGTATTATCCCTCTTCAAAGATGAAGTGCTATTGTTCCCACTTTATAGCAGATAGCAGAAGAGATTCATAACCACAGACATGTAAACATTAGGCATCTGATACAAATGATGTTTTCAGGTTCCCCATTGTATATGGCTGGGCACTGATAAAGGGCAATTCAGTCCTCATGTCTTCAATGATCCTATCGTTAGGATGGAAAGGATGCTCTTTTTGAGGTGTCTGTCTGTCTTCATCCCTATGCTGCATCTGACCTACTCACCTAGGCTTTTCTTGTGGTAAATGGAGATAGAGAGGCTTTCAGAGCTTAATTCATCTTATTCTGAAGTGGTATCACATGATACTGAAGTAGGTCAGATGAATTGCAAATTAAAGCACCTTTTCTTTCCACTGATAACAAAAGGAGCCTGGAGTGATGAGCACTGAAATACCTCCACTGTAGGCTCCTGAAGTTAGGTGTAATGAGATGCTTTCATTTACTTCAGATCCAGGGCTATCCTGTGGGAGCATACTCACTTGTAGAGGATTGATGGGTTTTCTGAAATGAACAGTAAGAAAAGCTCCCCAAAGTATTTCTTTTTTCCTTCATGTGACTTTTCTAATTTCCAGGGCTGAGGTCAAGGAAGCTGAGTCTTCAGTCATTAGATTGGACAGTAACAGGTTCTTCCTTTCATTGGGCCCTTTGCTAGTCTAGCATTACTGGGAAGGATGGAAGGTGTCTCAAAACCATTCTGTAGCCTGGCAGTTCAGGTAAGAGGGAGAGATATTGTAAGTCCTCTTTGACTGTCAAAAGCCTAAAATCCACCTCTGGTGCTTCCTCAGAAAGTGATCTTACCACTAGTTTATTTGCACATATCAACTTTTTCCTTAAAGCAATCAGACAAAGAAAACTCATGATCTTTATGGCATGTCCCTCACTGTCCACTCCTCACACATTTATACAAAAATAGTTATAACTGGTTTTGGAAGTCACAGGGGATGATCCATGATCTATGACATTTCATTTTATAGAGATCTGTAGGGATTCAGTTCTCTCTGTATATGCTTTGGGAGGTTTTTCACTAGATACCATACACATGTGCTTTTTCTTCATGTGTTTTTGGACTGTAAATTTATGTTATTGCTTCCATTGTTTTACAGTATTCTGGACTGGCTGGTTTCAGATCTGAGAAAGAAATGTATTTGTTTCTCAGCTGAAAACTTCACCGGTGAGGCTGAGAAGTCTTGGTGTATTCACAGAAAAACAGATATACAAGAAAATCCTCAGGAAGTTACAGACTTAAGAAATATGATAAGTTAAAGCGATAGAAGAAATTTAACTCCCACAAATCCAAAATATTTCATTAGATGAAATAATGTAAACTTTCTGGGGCATTTAAATGGGTTCTCAACTAAGAGTGACCGCTCGGGGCAACATCGTGTTGTATTCTTTACTGACCTCTTATCAGTCTATAGTGAGGTGCAGAAAAGCAAATCTGAACCTAGACATGTAATGGAGAGTAACACATTACAGAGATTAAGGTTGTTATATAAATGAATGGCCTGGAATACTGCACACAGAAATGGTGACTTGCTTTGTGAAGATTTTGCTTAATTCAAATGATATCACAGATGAGAGACCCTAAGGAAGGAGACTTCTCCTCTGGATATATATGATGTATTTACTCCTCACTTGGATCTTTGGTGTAGGATTTAATCCATGATGGGCTCTGAACAGAACACTTAAAAAAGAAAAAAAGGTAGTTTCTTATGTCATATGAACACATACAAAAGACAAAGGGTTTAAACAGTAACAGGAAAATCTGCCGTGTCTGGAAATGGTGCAAAGATACAGAGGTGCTTGACTGGGTACAGGGTAATCACAGGCTGTGCTTCAAGCAGCCCCCCCTGTAAGGGTCCCAGCATTGTTTATAGAAATACAGGGAGCACAGGAGGCCTGATGGTGGCCCAGCTCTAAAACCTCTGTGCTCTGTGGATCAAGCATGTGTACCAGCCACATACACCTCACCTCCCAGCTGAGATCCTTTCAAATAAAGCTGCCAATTGTACTTCCCTGAATATAGTTGAAAATACCATAAATACTGCAAATACTAAGGTTATTTGACTGCAACTACTTATTTAGCTAAGGCAATTGGCGAGATCTCTCGTGATGCTATTGTGTAGCCCCTGGTAGAGATCTCGATTTACCTGCTTAGCTGCAGATTTACGTGCTGCAGCAAGAGTAATCTTTACGGTGGGTCAGATACTGGTGGTCTCTGACCCCATCCCTCATTATTTGGTGAATGTATGTTTGCTAATTGAGCTGTTAATGGCAAATAGGTTTTTTTAAGGAAAAGAAGGTTTATGGCTAACTGCTTTTAAGATTGGGGAAGGTAGCACACACGTGTGTTCTGTCATCAAGTAGGTCCAGAAACTCTTACTGCAAATATTATTTGCTCTCTCTATTTTGTGCCCATTTGGCCAAGTATATTCCCATTGGAGTGCCTTTGATTTCAGTGGACTTGTCAGGGATGAATTTGGCTTTCCGAGTCACATAATACAGGGACATCATAATGGTGGGCAATGTTTTGAAACTGATAGTTACCTATTTTTACTTTCTTGTAAACAAGCCCGTCAGAAATCCCAAAGGTCACAGCACCAGCCTTTGAATGTGCTGCAACACCTGCGCTTTGGATTCTGTTCCATATCAGAGCACTAAAGAGAGTTGCATCGCATACAAGCTGGAGGATGCTTAAGGAGATTTGGCTTCTTCGGGAATATGAATACATAGGAAATGGAAGAACTTGTGGAAGTGCATTTAAACACATTTTTAAAAAGAATTAATAATAGAAGCCCTGGAGCCAAAAGGCCTAGGGCTTTTGAATGCCTGGTAACCTGGTGTGGCATTTATCACACCTAATTTTTGCAAGTCTAAGAGTCAAGCACCTAGCCTAAACCAGGTGCTTGTAAACCAGCCTCCCTGTAGCAGCGATGGAAGGACATGAGCACTTCTCAAACGTCTTTCACAGGATGAGACACCTTTAAACCCCATCTCCTTTCAGTGATTATAGGAGGAGTCTCGCTATGGCGTGGTGTCTGCCTGGCACATGCCAAAATGTCTTTATTTCTAATATGAAGACAGCAATAAGTGACTCAAATCTCCTCCTACTGGGGCTGAAAGACCCTGGTTTAACATACTGTCAATGGAGAAGGTAAGGCGCAAGGTCTAAGTCAGACACCTAAAATAAATGGTCTGAATACATTTTTTTTTAGTCCAAAGTGGTGATGAAACACAGAAAACTGGTTTCATATTCATTACTGAATGCATATTTGAAAGACTGTCTCCTTATTGAAATGCCACAAACTCATTTTACTCCCAAATTGAGGTTAAAAAGCGCAAAGGACCAAAGGATCTTTCAGCCTAAGGCAGTCCTATTCTGCCTCTCGCACTCTTCACACACATATCGAGATGGGAAATCTGAAACTGCCTTGCCCAAGTTTTGGGGTTCTGTTTAAGGGCAGCCAGTTGCCATGTCCCAACTCTGTGGTGCGTACCCGGTGCCCCCTTTCTCAAAGACACTTGTACCCAGGGGTGATGCAGATACCTTTCTCCAGACACAAGTCCTAGCTGTTCTCTGACCCCCAGTTAATGTCTATGTCACTTGAAAGATGAAGTTAGGCATCAAGTACTTATCTCTGCCTTCAAAAATCTTCCCTCTAAAATGAGCTGTAATCTGAAATTGGGACCCTTACTTGTCAACTGCTGGCTTTTGTCTGTGATAAACACCTCCTGCGTTACTGGTAAGGTAAAAGCAGTTTGATCCAGAGGTTTTAGAGTTGTCGCTCCAGAATAGCTCCTGTTTCATAGTATATGTTGACACTAATGGATGGCTCATTTGAATGTAAGTCTAGAGAACTGGTTTGAAATAAATTTAAGGAAGTGCCTGGAGTTCAGCTTGCAACGTTACAAATGCCTAATTTTAACAGGTGTGCAGGTGAAACAGACATCTGCGTCCATATGACCTGCACATTAACAAAATCCCCATCTGGCATATTTTAGGCTGCTTGTGACTCTTATCTTGGCAACACTCATTGAAGAAAATACGAGGTTTGTTTACCAGGAAGTCACAGGATCAGACCCAAAAGGTTAAGGCGTCTGTGTATTCACCCCGGTTGTGTGCAAAACAGGAGTACAGTTAACATTGGCTAATTTAGGGAAATCTCTATGAGGAAAGGAAACATCCTAAGTGCTTGACATCACTCCCTGGATATGAAATGGGAGGAGGGAGGCTGGTTCTCGTCCTCTTCACAATCTTAAGGCTTAGCCCTCATTTACTTTCCAGCCTGTGGCTGTCTAACATAAAGGCCAGTAGTTTATAGCCACAGGAAAATGTGTATTTGGCAATGATACTGTTTGAGTTATAGTATGATCAAACTGCCTGTGTGGGGTGGTTTTGTTATGACAACTGAAGCTACAAAGATTAGGTAAAATTTCTCTTACAAAGCAGGAGAGAGAAAATTACAGTGAAGGACATCTTAAGTGCTTAAACAACAGTTTCTTCACCCTTTGATATGCATTTTTAATAGTTATCCAAGGTCAACACAGAGATGGCAGGATCATCCTTCAAAAGAATTTGTTTCATTTTATGACACATACCTTAGTGTCCTGAATCATTAAAAGCATTCAATTTGGGGATACGTGACAGCTTGTTTGACTGAAGTTCTGGACCTAGTTTAACAATCTTTGTTGTGGAACGTGACTGTATACTATATAAAATGTGGAGTATGTCATGTTTATAGTGTAGGTGTGTATAAAAAATATTTAGTTGATAGGAAGGAGTTCTGTTAATAAGCAAAAACCAACATCTCGGCTCAGATAAATTCAAATAATTCTAAATATTATTACTAAATATAATCCTCTGTCAGCTGCAGAATTACCGCGCTGTTGTCAACAATTCAGCTTACTCACCCACAGGCAAACATACCTCCTTCCGTAAGACCAGCAGCCATCCGAAACACATCAAAAAGATAGTAACATACATCTAGGTATTACTGCAATTGTTCGGAGAACAACGATATCACGCTCATGTTAGAAAAGGCTCTCAGCCACTGAGACCACTTCTCTAGAGAAAAATGGACTGGGTCTTTGAATGAGCTACCTTAACACGATGTAGGTACTTGGTGAGATACGGTCTGTCCCCATCACTGATCGTCCAGCTAAACATGAAACACATGCAGAAAATGATTAACCATTGTAACCCATGATGGAGGAAGATCATCCTCTGAATGAAATTTCAGCAATGCATGGCTCCATTCTACAGGAACTGCCCAACTTCTCTCTCAAGTTAATTCATAGACTTATCATAAGAAAGTTAATTTTGGGCAAATATTCTTAATTCTCTGTTTCTATGGCAGGCGAGGAGATAAGATGGGCTTATGTGGTCAAAGGCTTTTCTATTTTTACACAGTAATTTCTATTAAATCATTTATGTACATGTCTTCCTTCGCTTATTTAAGGGGGTAACATTTAAATCTTAATAGCCAGAACACGGCCACAACGAGTCAAAGATCCTAAACTGCAGCCAATGGAGAGGAACGGACTACTCCAAAAAGTTTCACCTCAGCCACCTTTAACCTCGGTGCTAGAATGAAATGAATTTGAACTCCTACTTTTTAAACTCACAGTTCTTAATATGGAAACTAATTCTTAACAACTCTATCATGAAAACTAGAATTTGATTCTCTCTCACTTTCTATCCAGCGGAGAACATCGCACCATCAGCTGAATAACCTTAACTCTAGCACCAGCCAAGTGATCTCTGCTCTTTCAGCCCTTGATGTTTTCCGCGGGCTGCACTAATAACAAGCCTGTATTGCAAATGTCAAAATGCACACAAGCCACAGCACAAACCAGCTTTACTGAGAAGCCATTATTCATCCTTTTGGAAAGTATAAGAACAAGTTGAGAGAGGAAGGGAAATAAATTTCTGTTGCAATTTTTTATAACAACAGGCATGTGTTACCAGAAAAAAGAAGAAAAAAAAAAAAAAGCTGCATGTGTCCTACCAAGAAAACATGTATTTCTAGGGCATTTGTGGGACAGTAGGAGTCAAAGAACTTAGCCTGGAGTTGATCTCTTACCCACTAAACAGCTTCCATTCTGTTTTCTTTTTCAAATAAAGTGGTGTCAGGAATGTTTCCCTACTTATTTCATTAATAAAATATATAAGCACTTGACTGTATTGGTATTTCAGTGATTGGCAAGTAAAATATGGCAATATAAACTACAGTAGATAACCAGTATAGAAAGTTCAAAGCTAAATAAAATAAAATAAAATAAAATGAAATAAAATAAAATAAAATTTAAAATAGCACTTCAGATAAATGCATAAACATGGAAGCATTGACTGTGTTGACCTCCACCAGCTATTAAATATTTACCTATAAGTAATAAATGTCTTATCAATAATTCCTTGTTGATACACGATTTCAGTTACAATTGTAATTTACATAAATATATTCTAACACGATACATACTCGTACCACCATGTACCTATTCTGGATTGCACATTGAGATGAACTTGTCATTGTCACTGGTGACAGCATTTGGCCAGTTTCTGTCAAGAACACTTCCAACCACTCACCAGTTTCATCCAGGGGAAATCTGAGAGAAGACTCAAGAAGTCCTCATCCCTAAATATTTTTTGAAAACAGCTATGTTGCTTATGATGTCCTTATAGTTGCCTTCGTCACACATCAAAGAACACGTGTGTGTGAGTGTAGATTTAAAAGTAATGTTATAAATTCCATAATCACAGTAAAAAAACTTCAAAGAGTCCAAACACAAGACATAAACCATAGGGTAAGGAAGCTCGATGGAACTACTTATTTACTCGAGTAAATTACCAAGTCTTTTCTCATTGTTAACAGGAGATCAAGCAGTTGCATTTTGGCTTTGAAACAAAGAGTAAGAGTGATCAAAAGGCAGAGGAGAAAAAATGTAAAGGGAAACACATTGCTTCTGATGAGATCTAAAGTGGGAAGGAGCTTGGAGAAAGTTGACTTGAAAAGTAGGTTTTCAAAGAGCCAAGGTTGAAGTAAAAATAGCGCTAGAGACATGGAGGGTGGGCAGGGTGCCAGTCCTAGGCAGGTGAAAACAATTACTGGGGCAGCAGGAGAAGAAACATCATAAGGCACTAAGACAAAAGTCTAAGAAGAGCTTTAGAAACATGGAGGGTGACTTTGGATTGGGTTTTGGAGTGAATATTGTCTGGGTCATGTGGTCACATTTACTGTAGGTACATGAAACGTAGAACCCAGTACTACACTCACCCCAGTACCAACAGAAAACAGTTTTGGGAACAGACTGTATAAGAATTTCACCAGTCAAGGAATGAAACTGTATCCTGACAGAAGCCAGTGAAGTTTCTTCATACTACAAGGGAAAGATTTACCTGTGGCAAAGGGAAATAAACTACGGAGGCAAGATTTAGTGGTGTTGGACTTTTCAGGAACATCTCTGCCTGCAGGGCAACAGATACTTGGGCTGAAACAGAAGTCATGAAAGAAATGGAGAACAGGTTCAAGACAGTGCGTTATTTACAGGGTGTGATGGTAAAGAAGACAACTCAGGGAGAGAGGATTCTTGAGTCAGCTATTTGCCTCTTGAGCTATTTGGAAGAAAAAGGATGGCTGAAAGTTATAGTTTAGCAATACCCTTGCATATACCCAGGCAAAACACTACGTCCAATAATTTATAAACACCCACTTGTGTAATAAACCATTAATGAAATAAGAGAAGAAAAAGTGAGTATGGAAGCAACAGAAAGGTTGGTGGTTAAGTAGAGCTACACACAGGGAACCAAGACACTCTCTCATCTGGCTGATTTAACATTTTCCAATTTTTACTGTTTCAGCAAACTGTTTATATAGGATTGTTCTTTGGTCTTTGTACACCAAATCACCTGTCATATTGTGAATGATGAAGATTTTCTCTGTGCCACAGTAGGCACTGTACACCTTTCTTTTACAGATTTGAATTATAAAAGCAAAATTACTTATACAACCAATAAGTGTCCAAACGCTCCCATGAATCCCATTTGCTGTTTCCATTCCCTCCCCTGCTCTCCTAATTTCCTTGGCAAGATAGTTAACATATATTGGCAAGAGATGGTAAATCCTTTTGCACTTTTAAGTTATGAAATACTCCAGCTATCTATTTGAAAAATGTTAAAAACACCTGACATTAGTATGTCATATTTAGTTTCCTTTCCCAGTATTTAATCACCAAAATTCTTTCAGTTTTACTAATTTATTTGATGAGCATCTCTGGAATTAATTCTATCATTAAGTACGTAACTCCTAAGAAATGTAATGTAGTAACAAGAATCAGGCTTTGCTGCCATTAAGATGTTAAGATTATACCATATCAACAGAGGGCAGGCTTTGATAACTATAAATTTATATGTAGAATTGGTGAACAGTAAATTCCCATTTCTTTTACACAGGAACTGTGTGTTGTGTAGGTTTCAATAAGGAATATAAATCCGTGATCCATCATCAAAAGTAAAGTCATACGCCCTCAGAAAGAGTTGCAATTAAAATAAGAATAGATTGGTGCTCATTTTTGAAATAAACAAATGTCTTTATAAAATATAGATTTATCCTGCCAAAACTCACACGTAATTTATTTCAGAAAATATGTTCATCACTAGATTTCCAAGAGCATGCTTTTATTTATTAATACTGATAAAAAAGCAGGTCTTCTTTGTCTTAAAGCTTTCTGTTTCTGTTTAGACTCAGAAATGTGTAGTAATGTAGCAGAGCTGCAAGCCTTCATGCAAGGATATGTAGACTTTTTTTCCCTAGTCACGTCTTCACCACTGACTCTATTGACCAAAAATTTATTTTAAAAGATCAATGGATTTGTTATTGGTTCCAATTCTGATTTGTTACCTGGACCTCAGAGATAATTGGTAGGAAAATGCTTTGGATTTATAGCTATGTCATTAGGTCAGAATTTAGCCAAGATGAATTTTCTTCAAGTACGATTTGAACACAAGCGTTGGCACAAGCCAACCAGGCAACAAGCCAAGGAAAATCCTTTCAAAAATTTTATCAACTCTGTAATATGGAGCACTTTTTATTTTATGTTGTGTTGTGAAAAGAAAAAAAACCCAAAAAACAACAAACACATCTTGCACTTCGTACTTGGACTGTGGCACAACAGCTCATTGACTTGTTGACAAGACAGCAACTGCTAAAAATAAAGAGGACTTCTGCTGTTTGTACATGCAGTTTTACTACTTGATGATGGAGATAATAGAGATCAAAGAACTTGACCCTGTAATCCACTGAAAATAAGAAATTTCTGTATCAGATATGGGTCAACCCTATCCCTTCACTAGTCTTTCCTTGATTTTTTTTTCTCAGTTAAGAAGCTAAATCTCTCAAAAATTTATTTGTTGGAATGCCCTTCTTCATTTACTTTCAACATCGGTATTTCAAAAGCTATTCTTTGATCTAACAGATTTCTCTAACTCTCTTTACCAATTGAAAAGTGATGTCCCAGATAGGATCTCTTGATAAACATCACAACAAATATTGGACTGACTTTACCAGAGAAGAGATTGTTCCATTACAAATGTGGTTCAAAATACACAAAGACAAAATATTTTAAAGGTCTATGTTTACCTGCCATCCCTAACAGTCTAAGAATATTAAAATATGAAAAAAAATAGTGCACTTTTCATTAGATACCTTTTTTCCCCCTTCTGCTAGAATAACAAATAAAAAAGTTAGATGCTACTTTTAAGTTTTATTACCCTTTTTCTCTAAGTCTCATGCATATACGCACATGCATATATGCACATACACACACGGTTTGAATGGCAAACCCTGTAAAAGGGAGTTTATTTTGAAAAAAGGAAAATCCTTTTCCCTCGAAGTAAATAAATGAGAAGATTTCTATTGAATATTGGTTCTTCAAAACTTCCATTTTACTACAGCCTAAATTTGTAATCAAACTTAGATAGAAACTAAGCTATTCATGCCCATGCAGACAGACACGCTTTCAAATCACCCCAATGCTACCTCAAATCTCCATGCTGGGTTATTTGGGTTCGGTTGTTTTTTTGTGGTTTGGGTTTGGGTTTTTTTAGTTTATTTATTTGTTTTGAAACAGAACCCAGGACTTGACAGTGGACCATTCTATCTAGGCAATTCCAATCACTCCATCCTGAATAGTCATCTCTGACAAGACGACTAACACCATGTTTGTAAAAATATGGGAGATCCTTTGTTGTGAGACTCAACTTTTTCTACTGAATTCTATTCCTTTGAGGCTTAGAAATAGGACATTAATTTGCTGAAATGAAGGGTGAATGCCTGATAAGGGCAGAGAAATGGTATTAGTGTTGCTTTACTAGACTTCTAACTTCCATAATTACTACCTCCTGCAGCAGCATCCAAGTCCGTAATTCAGACTTGTTTAACAGAACAGCATTCAATAATAGAATATAAAAGTATCTCACAAATTACAATAATCCAGTGTTGCAGAACAGATGTCCACTGATGTACCCCTATCCCAAACCAAGCTGAATTTTTTGCTGGAATGCATACTTATGTGTAAACGTGGCTGACAGCGCTCACACCTGAAATTCCAAATTCAAGTTTTCTATACAGAAAACAAGATCACACGCCATAATGTTGCTCCACTACTGAAGGATAACTTCAAAGATTATTTTAAAAGGTGCCATCACAAATTTACACAAAGCCATTTCTAGACAGCATTGGGTTGTCTTTAAATGTGCCCTTCCTTAGTATTTTTTGCTTTTCTACTGTTAGAAATGTTTTTAAAAAACAGACCACATTTCATTAACAAGGAAGAATTTCAGTAGCTGTGAGAGAAGACGAATAAAAAGCCAGAGCCTGTCATTGAATTTTAAAAGGCAAATAACTCCTTGCAAGCTCAGGCGTTTCTTAATACGCTTTTAACTGCGGACACGAGGTGGCAGACGCACTGCGAAGGTTTTGCTCCCCCACTGCTGCGACGAGCGATGAAACTGGACATTAACTAACGTGTTTTGCCCCGGAGACGTTTATCCCTTCCCCTTCTGGCGCAGGGAGAGGCGGTGCCGGCGGGCAGGTCCCCCCCCCGACACACACCCCGGCCCGGCCCCCGCCGCTCCGCCGGCAGCCCGGCGGCGGTTCTCCTGCCGTGGCCCGCCCCGATTTCCCTCAGGCACCTTTCTGTCCCCCCTCCCCGTCCCCCCGTTAGCCTGGCTCGGCTCTCGGGCAGCCCCGCTCCGGCCGCCGACGGGAACCAGGCCGCTACCCTCCGCCGCTGCCGCCGGGCGCTCACCTGCCGCCCCGTACCCTGAGGGGAAAGGAAACCCCGAGCCCTCCCCGGCGGCAGCTCGGGGGCAGCCCCGCTCTAATCCTGCCCCAGGGAACCAGGATTTACGGCGGGAGCGGGGAGGCTCGGGGCAGGGGAAGCGGGGGGTGGCGGTGCGTCCCCGCGGCTGCCTGAGGTGCGCTCCTCCGCTGTGGGGCAGGCAGCACCGCCCTGTCCCCGCCGGAGGGTTCGGGGGGGCCCGCGGCGCCTTTCCCCGCGGTGGCTGCCAGCAAGGCGAGCCCCGCCAGCAGGGCGATCCGGGTCCCCCCGCCTCCCCCTTCCTCCCCGCTCCCGCACGACCAGGAATCGCCCCGCCGCTCCCTCGGGCGCCTTCGCCTCAGCAACCTGTTGAGGGGCCAGGGGAGGGAGAAGGAGGCTGTCCCCTGCTGTAGCCTGCAAGATTGGCATGCAGCTCTGTCCAATCGCTCTAGAAGGCCGCGCCCCTCCGCGGATTTCTATTGGCCGCTGGGAGGCGCAGGGTGGGGCTCCCCGGCTCGCGGGGCTCCCCTCCGGAGCGGAGCGCGCTCCCCTCAGAGCGCAGCGTGTGCGTGGGGCGAGTGGGTCGGAACCGGCCGCGCCGGCGGCAGGAGCGGGGCCGCCACTCGGCCCCTCAGCGGAGCGCAGCCGCCGCTGCCGGGGCCTCCAGGCGCTTCGCCCCGCCGGCAAGGACGATGCAGGCTCTCCCCGCCGCGCCGCGGCGGCTGCTGGCCGGCTTGCTGTTGCTGGCCGGCTGCGTCTGGGTGGGAGCGCCGGAGCCGCCGCCGGGCAGCGCCGCGGTCTCCTCGCCGTGGGCGCCGGAGGCGGCCCCCGTCGTGGTGGCCAACCGCGGTCTGCGGGTGCCCCTGGGCCGCTCCGCTTGGCTGGACCCCGCGCGGGACCTGGTGCTGCAGGTGCAGCCGGGGGACCGGTGCCACCTCACCGTGCTGGACGAGGACCCGCTGTGGCAGCGCCCGGGCCGCCTGAGCCCCAGGCGCTTCCCCTGCGACTTCGGGCCCGGCGAGGTGCAGTACTCCCACCTGGGGGGCCGCAGCCCCGCGCGGGACCGCGTCCGCCTGCAGCTGCGCTACGACTCGCCCAGCCGCGCCCTGGTGCTGCCCCTGGTGCTGGAGGTGGAGGTGCTCTTCACGCAGCTGGAGATCGTCACCCGCAACCTGCCCCTCACCGTCGAGCGCCTGCGGGGCACCAGCAACCCGCTGGACGCCCGCAGCCTGGAGTTCGCCTTCGAGCCTGGCCGGCAGCGCTGCCGGGTGGGCCTGCTGCCGCAGCTGGCCGGGCTGCCCCGCTACGGAGAGATCCTCAACTACCCCCCGGCGGCGGCTCCTCCGGTGGCCGCGGGTGGGGAGGCGGCGGGGGGCGGCCCAGTGCCCGCCTCCATGTGGGACTGCGAGGAGTTCCTGCGCCTGGGGCTGCGTTACCGGCACACGGCAGCCGGTGGCTCCCCCAACCGTGACCTGGTGCCGCTGGTGGCTGAGCTGCGGGAGGCAGCTGGCAGTGGGGCACTGCTGAAGCGCGAGTACTTCCAGGTGCTGGTGAGGATCCGTGCTGGGACTGAGAACATGGCCCCCAAACCCAGCTTCTTGGCCATGCTCATGATGGAGGTTGACCAGTTTGTCCTCACTGCCCTCACACCTGACATGCTTGCGGCCGAGGATGCTGAGTCACCACCAGACCTGCTGCTCTTCAACATCACTTCACCCTTTGGCCCTGGCCAGGGGCACATGGTCAGCACAGACGACCGGAGCTTGCCTGTCTCCTCCTTCAGCCAGCGGGATGTGAGGGAGCTGCGCATCGCCTACCAGCCACCCACAGAGGACTCGGATCGGGAGCGGCTCTTTGAGCTCGAGCTGGAAGTGTTGGACCCTGAGGGTGCTGCCTCAGAGCCCTTTGCCTTCGTGATTGTGGTGAAGCCCATGAACACCCTCGCACCTGTGGTGACCCGCAACACTGGCCTCGTGCTCTATGAAGGGCAGTCACGGCCTCTCTCAGGCCCTGGTCCCAGCCCCAACCTGGTGATCAGTGATGAGGATGACCTTGAGCAGGTGCGGGTGAGTGTGGTGGCAGGGCTGAGGCATGGCCACCTTACTCTGCTGGAGGACACCCCAGTACCTGCTGCCCCTCGTAAACACTTCACAGTGGCTGAGCTGGCAGCAGGCCGGGTCATTTACCAGCATGACGGCAGTGAGTCTCCGCTTAGTGACAACCTGGTTCTGCGGCTGGAAGATGGTGGCTCTCGCCACCGTGTTGAGTTCCTTTTCCCCATTACCTTGGTGCCGACTGATGACCAGCCACCCCTACTCAATGCTAACACAGGGCTGGCCATGGCTGAGGGTGAAACAGTGCCCATCACCACCCGTGCTCTTAGCGCCACTGACATTGACTCACAGGATGCCATCCTGCTCTTCACAGTGGAGTCTGGCCCCACTGCTGGGCAGCTCCTCCTGCGTCAAGCACAGCCACCTCCTGGCTGGGAAGAGGAGGAAGAAGAAGGCTTTTCTTGGACGAGGGTGCCAGGTTTAGCAGGGAGCTCCCTAATCTATGAAAAGCCAGTGAGAGAGTGGCTGCAACAGGACATTGTGGAAGGGCGTCTCTATTACCACCATTTTGGCCCTCACAGCCCTGGCCCTGGTGTTGTGTTAGACCAGTTTGTCTTCAGAGTTCAGGATGACAATGACCCACCGAACCGCTCTGGACCACAGACTTTTGTGATCCGGGTACATCCCATAGACAGACTAGCCCCAGAGCTGCATAGTAGCAGTAGCCTGCACTTAATAGTTGCAGAACAGCAGGTGACCCCACTGCGGAGGAAGCACTTGTGTTACACAGATCAGGATTCAGGGGATCGTGAACTCCGCTATACAATAACCCAGCCCCCCACTGACACTAACCACCCTCCAGATGTGTATGGAGCCCGTCTTGGATCCCTTGTGCTGACTGAGGATAACTCGGTGGAAGTAACCCACTTCACCCAAGCCCAGATCAATCATCACAAGATATCGTACCGTCCCCCACAGGAAGAGCTGGGGGTGGCTCCTCATTTGATTCAGTTTCAGTATCAAGTGCAAGATGCAGCTGGCAATGCAGCCGAAGGGACTTTCACCATCTACCTGCAGCCTGTGGATAACCAGCCTCCTGAAATCACTAATACTGGCTTCACTTTGCCTGAGGGAGGCAGCCATGTCCTTAGTCCAACTGAGCTGGATGCCAGTGACACGGACACTGAGCTTGCCCATCTCAGATTTATCCTGACCCAAGCTCCTCGATATGGCCAGTTGCAGCTTTCTGGGTACAGTTTGATTCCAGGAGCTGTCTTTGGCCTGGAGGATATCAGACAAGGGAGGGTGGTGTATGTTCACAGTGGAGCTGAAACCAACAGTGATACCTGCAGGCTTGATGTGAGTGATGGAGTTCATTTTGTGCCCATCACACTGAAAATGAATGTGCACCCAGTTGACGATGAGGTTCCTATGCTACGGTTGCCCCCAGGCACTCTTGGTTCGTACCTGGATGTGCTGGAGAACAGTGCTGCTGAAATCACTGCTAATGTCATTCAGGGCACAGATGAGGACACAGATGACTTAATGTTGACCTTCATTGTAGAGGATCCTCCTCAGCATGGGAACATCCTGGTCCAAGGGGTGCCTGCAGAGAGATTTTCCCAGAGAGATGTGCTGGATGGCGCTGTGGTATATGCTCACACTGGGGGGGAAATAGGCCGCCTGCCCAAAGAAGATTCCTTCAACCTTACCTTGTCTGACCTGTCAGAGGAGTGGAGTGTCAGGGGCAATGTTGTACAAGGAGTTTCAGTCTTGGTGACCATTCTTCCTGTTGACAGTCAAGCCCCAGAGATTTTTGTTGGGGAGCAGTTCATGGTAATGGAAGGTGATAGACAGGTCATTACTCCTGCTCACCTCAGGGCTGAAGATGTGGATACACCTAATGATGATATACTCTGCACCATTGTTGCTCAGCCCACATCTGGGTACATAGAAAACATCTCCCCAGCCCCAGGATCTGAAAAATCCAGAGCAGGTGTAGCAATAAGTGCTTTTACCTTGAAAGACCTCCGCCAAGGGCATATTTTTTATGTCCAAAGTATACATAAAGGTGTGGAGCCTGTTGAAGACAGATTTGCTTTCCGCTGTTCTGATGGCATTAACTTTTCCCAAAGGCACGTGTTCCCCATTGTCATTATGCCGATCAACGATGAAGAGCCTGAAATCTTTATACGAGAGTTTGTTGTGATGGAAGGCATGAGCCTGGTTATTGATACCCCTATCCTCAATGCAGCTGATGCGGACATCCCTGCTGATGAGTTGATGTTCACAATCACCAGACTTCCCAGACATGGCCACATTGTGAACCAGCTGGTCAATGGAACTGTCCTGGTGGAGAGCTTCACCTTGGATCAGATAACAGAGAGCTCCAACATACTCTACGAACATGATGACTCTGAGACAAAGGAGGACAGTTTTGAGGTGAAACTCACAGATGGGAAACATACTGTTAGGAAAATGGTACTCATTATGGTTATTCCTGTAGATGATGAGACACCCAGAATGGCCATCAATGATGGTTTGGAGATTGAAATAGGGGAAACTAGAACTATTAATAACAGAATATTGAAGGCTACTGACCTAGATTCTGAAGACAAAACCTTGACATACATTATAAGATATGGGCCAGGACAAGGCCTCTTGCAGAGAATAAAGCCTTCAGGTGGAGTTGAGAATATTACCCTGGGGATGAACTTCACCCAAGATGAAGTGGATAGAAACTTAATTCGATATATGCATTTTGGCCAAGAAGGAGTTCGCGATCTTGTCAAGTTTGATGTGACAGATGGAATAAATCCTCTCATTGACCGCTACTTTTATGTGACAATAGGTAGCATTGATATTGTCTTCCCGGATGTAATCAGCAAAGGAGTTTCTTTGAAGGAAGGAGGGAAGGTAACCCTTACTACTGATTTGCTTAGCACCAGTGACCTGAATAGTCCAGATGAGAAATTAGTTTTCACTATTACCAGAGCACCTGTTCGTGGTCATCTTGAATGCACAGATCAGCCTGGGGTACCCATCTCCACTTTTACTCAACTCTTATTAGCAGGGAATAAAATCTATTACATTCACACATCAGAAGATGAGGTGAAAATGGACAGCTTTGAGTTTGAGGTGACTGATGGCTATAACCCTGTATTTCGGACTTTCAGAATTTCTATCAGTGATGTGGACAATAAGAAACCTATTGTCACCATCCATAACCTGGTGGTGAGTGAAAATGAATACAAACTGATAACCCCATTTGAACTGACTGCAGAAGACAGAGATACACCTGATGCATTGCTAAAATTTACCCTCACTCAAATACCAGTTCACGGTCAGATCATGTTCAATAACTCCAAACCAGTTACCACCTTCACTAAACAAGATCTAAATGAAAATCTAATCAGCTACAAACACGATGGCACAGAATCAGTTGAGGATAGCTTCTCTTTCACTGTTACGGATGGCACTCATACTGATTTCTATGTCTTCCCCAACACTGTGTTTGAAACAAGGAAACCTCAGACTATGAGGATTCGAATAATGGCTGTGGACAACAGCGTACCTCAAATTGTAATAAATAAGGGTGCTCAGACTCTCCGTGTTCTGGCCACAGGTCACATTGGGTTTCTGATTACCAACAAGGTGCTCAAAGTGGAAGACAGGGACAGTTTACACGCAACTCTCAAGATCAGAATCACAGAGGGTCCTCGCCATGGCTTCCTGATTCATCTGGGGAAAGGCAACCATAGCATCAGCCAGTTCACCCAAGGTATTACAGTATTCCTTGCTTCCTTTAGATCACTGGAAATGTTCTTGTTCGTGCTAAACTCTATAATAATTGATCAGAGAAACTTTCTGACAGTGAGCTTATTTATAATGACTTTATATTTTTTTAGTTCTGTTTATTATTTATTGTATCTGTGACAGTTTTAAACAGGAAAGGGTGTCTACTGGATAAACACTGAATAAAGGGGTGTCTTTGCTGTGGAGAGCTTACAGTCCAAATAACTGTGATTTGGACTTTCTGCCAGTGATAAAAATTTGGATAACAGGTTTGGGCTGCATTTGGTTCCATATCTGTAGAGGCTGAGTGCCACCTTTAAACAGTGTTATTTAGAAAATGCTATGGGAGTGCCTAAGCTATTATTAGCTAATGGTCATACCATGGCTAGGGTATGAGTTCCCATACAGTCTGAGTGCATTTAACTGTAAAAGCAAAATCATTTCCCAGACATGGAGAAATAATATATTATGAGTGCATTTGTTGCCTTAATTACACAAATGTTACCCACAGGGTGTTTGTGGTAAATTAAAAGGTAATGTAAATGTTTTAAAATTATGTCAGTGTTACTTACTTTTTACGTGAAACTAAAATACTAGGTGGTATAAATAGGATGAAAACCACATGTGCCGTTCTGAAATAAAGCCTCAACACAAGACTATGAACTAACTTTAACTGAAAGGAGAGCATTAGCTATTCTCCAAAGAATTTTCCGTGTTACTTTGCAATGAGTTAATAGCTGGTTAATTAAAAATGAAATGAGGTTTCTTGAAGCCTCCAGCAGCTCTCGAGTAGACAGCACAATTTAATAGAGAATCAAAGTTATGGAGGCCCAGACAGGCTGGGCTGTGGAGGTGGTAAGGCTAGAGATGAACGCTTGTAGTTCTCTATTTTGTTTCGCAGAGCCTATACTGGTATGTGTCCCATGTTACAGACTTAGCTGTAGTGATGTTCCTGTCAGATATACCACATCTTGCAAACAGGCCTGATGAATTTTGAATGGCTGGGGTGCCCTGAGTTTTGTGGTGTTAGTGCAAAAAAAGAGACAAGGAGGGACAAAACCATGTCTAAGCTTTGGGAAACCACCACATCTCCTGAAATATAAGGCTTCAGTAGTGGACTGCTAGTAGTATTAAGAGTATTGTCAGAGTAAGTGAGAAACAGAAGAGAACGGGAGTGAGCAAATAAACAGATTATCACTTTTTTAGTGGGTTTTCGTTTGCATTGGAGAATATAGAACTACTGAGTGGATGTTCCTTGAAAGCAGAGCACTGCATGGCATAGTGATACCCCATTTTTTCGAGGAGGGGGGGCACTCAGGATAGGTACATATTCCATTCCCTTTCATGCTATGTGGCCAGGTGTACATTTGTCAGATGACCGAAATACAGTTCTTACTTGTCTTGTCAATAATACAGCTTGGTTGATGTCTCAGTATTATGTGTAACCTCCTAAGGCCAAAGGTATCTACACGGCTACTCTAGCAAAATACTCAGCACTTTGCAAGCAATGATTTTATTCAGATTTCACCCCGATAATGCTTTTTTTCTTCTTTTTCAGGCAAGTGTTTTCAGAGAGATGAGAGAATGATGTTTTTTTTTAAAGAATACATATTAATATATGTGTACCTTTAATAATTACATCAGCTTTGCAGAATTTTAAATGTGAGATCAGTGCCCTGATCTAGTGGAGACAAATATATATTTTTTTAATAGAAAATTATGTTGGATGGATTTTAAAATTATGTTGAAGAATTCCAGTATCACATTAATATTTAGTAGGAACTGTAGTTAATACGGTAATGAATTGTGCTTACCGAATCATAACCGAATCAACTGTGGAAGGAAAGTGTACAATTGCTCAAGTGACTCTGAACATATTAGTGAATAGTAAACAGGTATTCCTTTGCAATTCTTTTGACAAAATTAAGATGTTTAGATGAGAGTAGCTTTTTTGATGAGGTAGTCCTGGTCCTGCAAACACTGGCTCAAGTGCTTATCTTTTTATATGTTGGAACCATGGATTTCAATAGGGCTACCCACAGGGGCAGAGCTGAGTACTTGCATAAGTGTTTGCAGGATGAAAGATTTATTTTCTCTGCTGGCATGAAGAGGTATTTGTTTGCATCCTCTTTACAGCCCCATGAATTTTTGATCTTTAACTTTCAGACATTTATGGAAGAGATTCTTCAGTGGCATATATTTGCTGATAAGGTTCTTAACTTGTTTGCCCTAGAAGATGTCTGGCTACTTTTGGAACTGAGGATTTTGAGGAGCTGTAACAGAAGTGCTTTTGGCTTCTTTTTACTAATGCATATGCCCTAATGTGGGGGGAGAACTTGGGTGGTATTTGAACTCCACTTTAATGCCATTAATTTCTCAAACTTTTTCTTAAAAAAAGTATCAGATGTGGATATTTAACAACAGCAGTCTTTCAAAGAAAGTGACAAAGATTAGTTTCTACATATTACATGTTTCTCATCACTGTTCAAGGAAACCAGAAAACACAATATTAATAAATATTTTTTTATCTTTTACATACTTTCTTTATTGCAACTGATGGTTCAGAATTGTGCACTGAATTTTTTCTTAGTTTAGTTTTGTCTGTCTACTTTAATTGCCTCTGTTTGGATTCTTTAAGCAGTCAATCACTGTGTTTGAACACTGTTTATGACAGTTCATATGGATTATATGCCATATCTTTTGAAAACATGGTGATAGAAAGGATGGTCTGGTGAAGAAGGCATTTTTTTTAGGGGACTAAAGAGATTAAGACCTCTCTACTGCAGAATGTGTAGAGATATCCTGTCCTAGAGGTAGACCACATGCCAGAATTAATCTAGTTTTAGAGGTGGTGGTGGGAGGTTGTATGGACTAATTTGTTTCGCCTCTTGAATGGAGGGTAGAATTTAACATAGAAAATACCCTGGGTTTTGGTCCCGTCTCAGCCACAGATTTTCTGTGGCCTCTATGGTACGTCTCAGGATGAAGAATGAAAGAATTGGTATCTTAGTAGAGATGCACCTCTGTTTAAGAAAATGCACCACTAAAAATATGAAATAGTTCTGACTGTTGAGCCTGTGTTTTTACATTTCCTTTCAGTTCTTTTTGTAAATACATCTTAAAAGGAAGAGGGCACTGGGGAAGGGGGAAGTAAAGGGAGGGAGAATGAATGGTATCTGTAAAACTTCAGCACTGTTAGTACTGAAATTCCTGAGCTCAACTGGAGAACCTTGACCTCTCTCTGTTGAAGAGAAACTGTTTAATAGATGTGAAGTTTTTCTTGCATTTCTTCAGCATTTTAAATAAAATCTATTTTTCCTAACTCTTCCCAGCTGATATTGATGATATGAAGATATGCTATGTTTTACGAGGGGGTGACAATGCCACCAGTGACATTTTTCATTTCATGGTTGAAGACGGTGGTGAGTACTCATAATATCTATGCTTTTGTTCTTGAAAGTGAAAGAGTAAGTCTACTTTGGGGACTTCAATTGAGGGAAGTCCGAGTTACCTCCTGGAATACGATTTTTGTGATGACTTTCCCATATTGTGAACTATTTCTGGTGATTACAAAGAGAGATGTTGATACGGTAATTGCATCCAATGAAAAAAAAACTACTCTGGCAAGAAAGTGAAATTCTCTAAGACTGCTCAGATACCTGGGCTTTTCTTTTTATCTTTGTATTCTCTGTTCAGGCATTTTACACATAAATTCTCATAAGCCTTTTGTCTTGAGAAACATTCTAAATTTTGATTTACAGTTATGGTTGCCTGCCAGTTTAAAGGTTCCAGCTATAAGACTATTCATATGGACTCATTGTCTCTGATGTACATGTTGTGTAGCGTTCAAGTTCTGATTCTACCTACTTAACAGAATCCTTAATGGCTTGTCAAAGACCTTTGTCGTGTGACTGATGTGAATTCTCCTAACATTATTTTTGAGGATTGTGGAGGATGCAGAAGGAAAGAATAAAAACAAATTGAGAATACTGGCATATACTCGCTTGAGAAAAAAACGTGTTGGAGGGGGGTGTTTTTAAAGAGCAAAGAAAGAACAGTTTAAGGGATAAACAGAAAACATTAAACATTAATGGGCCTTTCTTTTCCTATCCAAAGGTCTGTACTTAATGTGGATATCCCTAAATGTAGACATTCCTGTGTGCAGTAACAGGTGGCTAGATTATGTTACTTTAATACCCTTTTTAATATGTGATATATAGCTCTATGAGTAATTGGCAATGAATTTTATTACTTGATTTAATAATAAACTTCTTAGAAAAAATTCTCCAACTTAGCTTATTTTCAGCTCATGTGTACTCAGCTTGTGTTACTGCTTCACAAGAAGCACAGCCAATTAATGGTATTAAGATCGGTGTACAGGGATTTGTCCTGACTATCATAAATTGAACAGTTTTGTCACTCTCTGCCATTGCTGAGAGTAGGATATTAAAACATGTGCTCCTATTCATTGTGCTGGATGAGCCCAGAAGATACAGTACCTCTAGAAACCTTTTAAAATTTATTTGCAAATATTTGCTACATCAGAGAACAAGTAGTAAGATAAGAGTTTGTAACATGACTTATTTTTCTTAGATCTTTTCTTTTAACTGAGATATAGGTTAAAGAAATTTACAACTAAATAAAGATAATGGAGCACAGGGTGCTCTATTTTCTTAGGAATACCATCATTTTCTTATGACAGGTGTCACTTCTGATAGGTGAACAAATCCTCAGCCCTGAGATATTTCAAGGTTTCTTGTGATGGGAGTAATTTAAGCTGAAGAAAGTTTGCTCTCAGCAAACTGATTAACATCAGTTCTGAACACCTTCTAGTGGCAAATGTGTAGTTAAAGCAAATTGCGCTTAATATATTCCAACTCTATACCAAGAATTTTTCTTTCATTGGAAAGCTGACCTGCCACATCTGCTTCTACTTGGCAGGGTTGTATCAGCCTGTCAATTGTAACAGCATGCTATTTTTCATAATACAAAGAATCATTATGATAACGAGGTGCTTGCTGATTTTTTAGAGCCTTTGGAACTTGTGACAACGTTATCATCTTGCAGACTACTTAGTTAGATGGTAAAATGGTCTTTGCCATCCTGGGGCTATTTGTTGACACAGTGAAAAATGAGCTGTGCTGCATTTCAGAATATTTCTGATTTTCTGCTTGACTGAAGATGGTAAAACTGTATTTAAAAGAGAGGAAGTTGTGATCAAAACATTAGTATTTGTCTGTCTAAAATAACTCAAATTTATTAGCAGTGTCTTTAGAACCTGTAACAGGGGTGAAAAATACATCCATTTAACCTAGCCTTATTTCCGCCCTCCTCAGAAAAACATCAAAAACAGTGTTTTACAGCTCAGGTGTATTTTGGCAGAATTTCAGTTGTACCAAGACTATTGTTTTAGTGGTTTTGATTTTAAGTGAGATCATTCTAGGAGACTAAACACGGGATCTGAGTGAAAAGTGCACAGACTACCAATATCCGCAATAGAATGACATGCTTCAAACTTCTGTCTCCTGTATCAGGAATTTTGCAGTAGTAACAAGTTTGTGATGGCTACCACACAGTGCCTAATGCTGTAAATTCAGTAAGTGGGACTTCACTGAAGCTGAATTTTGCCATAGTCGGTATATGATCCAGTTGAAATCAGGAGGGATTTCAAAATGTGATTCAATGAATGAAAATTTGTTTGTATTACTCAGCTAATGTTATTTCGAAGAAGGAAAAAAACCAAAACAAAAACAAAAAAACCAAAACACTAATAAGGCACATTTTGCTGCCCAAGTATTTTATGTCTTCCAGTTGTCTCATGCCTCAGTGAGAGGAACCTACAACACCAATCGCTGCTCTCTTCAAATAACATGAATTAGAAAGCTGATTTTGCCAGATACCTCTAGTATTGGCTGTAAAATGCTTTTCTGTGTGTTTTGGGATATTTGTTCATTGTCTCTGAACTGCAAATAGGAGAAGAAGAGCATGACTTTCTCTAGCTCCATCTTTCCGTGGTTGATCTGCCCTGCTCATTATACTGTGACTTAAGGGAACAAATGCAGAAGTTCTTTTGTCGACCTCTTAAATGATGATAGTGTAATTGGGGCCCAAGTCTGTTATCTCAGGCAGCTGCACGGAGGCCAAGTATAAGGAGTCATCAAAGTGCTCCGGTGTGAATTTTGTTGTGGACCTGGAATTTTGTTTATCGTCTTACATGCGTCTGGCATTTGTGGTAAGCAAGTTAGGGCAACAGCAGACTAGGTGGTGGGTAAGTGAGCAGAAAAGATCCACATCAGCGCGCTGCCAGCCCTTGGCCCGTTGTCTGCTCTGTTTTTCCCAGCAGGTGAGACCTGTGAGATCTTGTGAGACCCCACCTGGAGTACTCTGTCCAGCTTTGGAGTCCTCAGCACAGGAAGGACATGGGCCTGTTGGAGTGGGTCCAGAGGAGGGCCATGAAGATGATCAGAGGGCTGGAGAACCTCTGCTATAAGGACAGACTGAGAGAGTTGGGGTTGTTCAGCCTGGAGAAGAGATGGCTCTGGGGAGACCTTGTAGCGGCTTTCCAGTACCTAAGGGGGGCCTACAGGAGAGATGGGGAAGGACTCTTTATCAGGGAGTGAAGTGATAGGATGAGGGTTTTAAAATGAAAGAGGGGAGATTTAGATTACATACTAGAAAGAAATTCTTTACTGTGAGAGTGGTGAGACACTGGAACAGGTTGCCCAGAGAAGCTGTGAATGCCCCATCCCTAGGGGTGTTCAAGGCCAGGCCGGATGGGGCTTTGAGCAACCTGGTCTGCTGGGAGGTGTCCCTGCCAATGGCAGGGGGGTTGTCAATTACCTTTAAGGTCCCTTCCAACCCAAACCATTCTATGAATCTGTGATTCTATGCTATGTACCAAATTGTGACCTAGTGTCTGAAAGCATGAAATACGATACTGAGAGAAACTTTACATACTAGCTAAGAGAGAAACCTGCAGCCTAGACAAATGGAGAATTGCTCAGGGATTATGGCTGTCTCATGATAACTTTTTCCAAGTATAACTAAAGAGAACAGAAGTCTGCTCAATGTGAAGAGAAAGGAAGGCCATTTAAGAATAAAAGGAGAGGGCTGTAATTCACAAGCGAGAGCATAGGCCTGCTGTATTCAAACCAAAATTAGAGGTCTCGCCAGAAAGAATCGGTTGCGGTTTTAAGCTCTGTAAGAGTCTTACTATCACCATCAATTACCACACGTATGGCTGTAGTGCTTTCCTGGTTTTAAATTGCATGTTTCATAAGAGTAATTAGTGAAATAAATTGAACACAGTTCAGCTATTTATCAGTACTGATATTTTTAAAGGTAGAAAAGGTTTTAATTCTTCATATTTAGGGATTTAGCCTCAAGATGATCTGCTACAAAGTGGGTGAGTCCTTGCATTTCAGTTGAACTTAAACCAAGAAGAGCCTGTAGGATATTGGATGCTGCTGAGTTATCTCTGTGATGTTTTGAAAGAAACTACTGTAGTTCATATTAAGAACTTGCTCTCTGCTTTGTTTTGAATTTTGATCTTAAAGTGATTATGTGGAGATCTGTTGATACTTAAAAAGCGTTATGAGTCCATTTTAGCAAAACCTTGAAGAAAGTATGGAATTTTGTTTTTCACAAAAGTTCCAAAATAGTCTCAGTTGAATCTCTTTCCTCAGAAGTGGCCTCCACATTCTATTAACAAGGTGGAGAAAAAACTCTTCTTAGCAAGTGCAAGCCTGTGACAGTGGTGAACCCTGATATTTATATTATTAAATTCTTAATTTAGTGATTAGTAAAGTCACCAATAATACCAGAAGGCAGTGAAAACAATTTTTTTTTCCCTTGTGAGGAGGTAAAAGAATAAGGAAATCTAGACTGATAGTTGAACTCCTGGATGTATTTGTGGTATGTAAATTTGTACATTGTTGAGAGACTCACTAGACTGAAGAAAAAGTTCCAGCTAGAAACACTTGAGCATTTTAATTAGTGAAAAACAGACTCACAAAGTAACTTAAATCTGATAGACTTAGGGAAAAACTACCATGTCTGCAGCAAATTCGTATTCCTGAAAGCTTGGGAAAACTGGATATGTACGGCGCTGCCCAATATATGCATAGAGTTGGTGCTTCAGCTGTGCAAAATGGCACTAATTCGGGTGAAATGAAAGTTGACACAGAAATTAGCTCCAGTATGTTGAGCTCTTGTGCCTGCTTCAGAAAACTGGACAGTACAATTTCACACTACCTCTGGTGTGAGTTGTCTGAGGCATTTGTACTCTTTACATGAGAAACTAGCACTGAGAATGCACAGTTAAAACTTGAATCCATCATTTACCTTCAATTTATGCCCTCCTTGTCCGATTTTTTAATGTCACTGCAGTAAGACATAGTAATTGAAAAAGAATATCGATCTAAATACCCACCTATCCAATCTGTTGAAGATAGTCTGTCATGATATGTGCAGCTTCAAATAATGTGAATGCTGAACTGGTTTAAGGAAAATTTTTGGCCAGATTCTGATGATTGTGTATAATAAAACAAACATACACCAAAGCTGGGACTAAACTCAAACCCTGGTTCAGAACCCGTACCTCCAGAGGCAATACCAGTCAAATACATTCCTTTGACCAGCAATGGGTTTTGGGGCTGGGGTAGCAGGAATGCCAGATGAAGAGCGAAGCTTCTCTGTAGAAGCCTATTGCTGTATTCATTTTTGCTTCACATAAGAAATATTCTTTATTCTATATAAGTGTTATGGATAACTCTGAAACGTTCAAGTTTTAGCCATGTAAAGTCAGTGAAGGATTGTTTATCTCTTCTAAATAGTGATCTGACCCCAAATATTTTTAAAATATGACCTTGTTCTTGACCTACTTTTTGCTTGGCTAGTGCTCTCATCATAGAAGTCTGCATTGCTTCCTCCTCCTCCTACCTGTCTTGTGAAGCTTGGGGAACCATCAACTGGGGCTGCAGCACCCATGGAAGGCATTTATGTTATGTGCCTCAGTGATTTTTGTTGCAAGAGGCTCATGCCATACTAAAAATGTTTTGCATGTTAGAGTAAGTTCCATTAAATTTTCCTGTTTGGAGGGAAAAAATGAGATAATGCTGATTTGGGCCTGGGGCATTCTAAGGAAACAAAAAAAAATGTGCAAGGGGGAAGCCCATTTCCTGTTCAGACTTAATTTGAACCCTAATCTGTCCCTCTGTTACCTAACTTTCCTCTCTGCTCAGTTCTTAATTGGAGTTCTCCAAACTGCTTCTTTAGGGCTGCTAAATGGTATCTTGCAGCAGAGCGCCTCAAGGGTGGAATGGTTTCAAAGGGGAAGTAATGACAGATTGTCATGGCTGTTTTAGGAATGTGAAGATCACTAGGGCAGGAAAGAAACAAGATTTTTTTTTTGCCTTTTTTTTTTTTTAATTTCAGGCTCTTTGGGCAGTTTTTTCTGACTTAAATCCAAAGCATTGCAAAGCCAAGGCTCACTGAAACTGGTGATTTACATCATCAGCTAAATCTCATTTAAACTTTTCATTACAGATGTCTAAATGCCTTAACACAGCGCTGCATTTTCCTGTACTCACATTTCTTTAAATCCCCAATGAAGCAAGAGTCTTTCAAAAACAGTTCCCTGTAGTTAGCCTTTAAACCTAATTTCTGGGAAAACTTCATAGACTTTTCCCCAATATTTCTGTGCAAGAAATTATGTTAATTAAAGAAGCACTGTTCTACTGCTTAGAGAAAGCTTTCATTAAGTTTGTGAAATATAATTTAATCTGTCATCCATCATTTTACAAATTAAAATATGTTTTTAGGAATTTCACCATTCTGGTGGGCTTTACTCATTTGTAAGGGAATATTATTACACTCCTGAGTATAATTATCAAACTAAAACAGTTGTCAGTGCTGCTTTTTAAAGCCTTAACACTGATATGTTTTCCTGGGTGAGCTATAATAATAGTGTAGGAACAGATGTTTTTGACTCAATATCTGACAGTTGTTAAAGAAACAGACTGGTAAAGTATCATCGGGAATTATTTGCAGCATCCTTGCTTGACCTCACATGTGTCATTTGGGCACACTAGTCTTGGCAAGAAACTTCAACTACATTTATCTTTGGCTTAAAAATGAGGGCATCACGTGTTGGCGGTACGTTTGCCATCACTTGCCAAGTATTGGATTCTGGTCTGTTGCCAGGCTCATTGCTGCTGTTTTGATATACGCTAGGTTGGTGCCCAAACAATTTTCCATATGTCACACTTCTTACTGTAAGTATTACCAAGGGATTTAAATAGCAGTTTGACACTACAGTTTATTAAAAGGAGCAACCCAAACCAAAAAAGACTCCTCAAAATAAACCATTTTGTAAATAAAAATTTAGTTCATGGGTGCGCTGTTGTGAAAGTGGCTGCAAGGTCACAGCAAAATTAACGCCTGTGTACAGGAGTAGCTATGTGTTTTGTGTAGAGATGATTATATGGAGCATATAAGAAGTCTACTATAGGCCTTACTAATTTCAGTGGAAAGATTTTCTTTGTCTTCTATACCAGTTACATTGGTTTCTTTATACTGACATTTTAGACTGACTGTTGGAAATGACTGAATTTTCCATTTTGAACTTGAACATTACGTTATCCTCCAAATATATAGATAGAAAAGAAGGTCTGCTTTATCCAGATAAACAAAATGGTTTTTTTGAGAGGAAAAAAGGTACTTGTTTGGTTTGGCAAGAGAATTTTTGTTTGTTTTTAATTATTTGGGTTCAAATGGTTGTTTTAGCCAAAAGCAAAGCATTCCTCTGCTTCCCATCCTGGATTATTTGTCATTTTTAACAAAAGCAAGGCAGTGTAATTGAAGGGGTGGGTTTAGGTACTCTTACAGATTAGGAAAGGAGAGGCAATTGTGTTTTGAATTGCCTTTTATACAGAAGTTAGGGCATTTCATCCAAATGTGGAAGACTCAGATGCAATTCCTTTATTTCAGAGGCTTTGAACCCATGCTCCCCATAATGTGCCCTCACTTCTATTCTGGCCATTTTTTAATTCAATGTCTATTTCCCTCCTGTGTATATGAATTCTTAAATATTTTTTTGAACATAGCCTGGACTCTGATGTTCCACTCTCCAACTAAGTACTGTTACCACAGGGCAAACAAATTCTTATTTTTTTGTGTGCTCCTTCCCTCTTTTTTTCCACTTATATTTTTCCTTTTCTGCTAATACCTGGTATGTTCCACAGAATAAAATGGCTTGAACAGACCAATTAGGAGCAGTGCATTCCAGAGTAACCTTTAGGCAGTTGGTTTAGATCAGGGTTGAAGGTGAGGAGATTTTCATTCCAGTTCTCCTTGAAGTCAGGGCCAATAGTCTTGTCTTCATGTAGAATGAGCATCGCAACTGCTGGGTTGGTTGGATAGAAGGGAAATCTCTCCACACCACCACCTGGTGATAGATATTTTTCTAGTTTTAAGCTGACATCACTTGCTGAATAATCATACAAAGAACAAGGTATTCACAACAAAACTGACCAGCTCAGCAGCTGGAGCTGAATCCTTCTGGCTTTACTGAGCTGAATAGTGCCATTGATTCCGTTTGACCTGGTCTGATGAGAGGCAAAGAAGATCATGCTCAAGATAGCACTATGAGTACTTAGCAGGCTGTTTACTTAAAAGTAATCCACAATTTAGCTTTTATATTCTTATGATATGTAATAAGGCCTTGCTAGCAGCAAAAGAAGCATGACAATGAACAGTAAAATTAGGTCAAAATGCAAGAATTAAAAGGATTAAGGAGACACACTAGGCTTAAGGGGAAGAATTGAGAACTCTTAGGAGTAATGCTGATTGCCAGTGACATGAGAACCTGTAGAAAGACACTAATTCCTAAAGTGAGCTATAATAAGCCTGTGAAATGATATTGGTTGTTAGTTGCAAATATTTTTGATTCAGGCAGACTAAAGAGGTCTGGAGGAAAATGGGGGAAGGGACAGTGGTTGCTGTAGAGGAACCTTGTGCACAGCAGCTCAGCTTGTTCGGGTTTCCCAACCTGGTTTCACTGAAGGATTCTAAATAGCCCTCATGATGAGTTTAGCATTTTTTACTCCACTTGCTGGTTAACGATGTAGAGTTCCCATAAAGGTCATTTGATCAGTAGATGAAATGTTTCTGTCATGTGTCTTGATTTCTTTAAAAAATATATTACTATTTATACAAGAGGGATAAACACATCTGAAACAAACTCACATATGTGGCAGTTTTCCACCATGAAAAGGTAGTGAGTCTTAAACTATGGAAATCCACTAAGAATCAAGTTAAATTAAAAATGGAGAAAAGATAATGAAGGCATACTTTGTCATTAAATTTTTGCAATTTGTGCATCTTAATTTACAACATACCCACTATTGTAAAAAACACTCTCCATAGCAATATAACCATGTATCAGCAAACACATGGTGGATTTTATTGCCTGTTCAGGATAAATAAAAAGCTTATTTGTATTACATTATGTAATTAACTTACATTTGCCAAATTTTTACTGTGGGCTGGTAGGCATTGGGAATGTGCCGAAACTGAAATTTTATATAACCACTGAGTGATGGGGAATTAGAAGCCTGCTTCAATAAAAGGGATCCAATCTGCGTATGTAACCTTTGTAGTACCAAACAGTTATGATGAAGAACAGCCATAACAGAGAGTTTAGATGGGTGCTAATTTAGCATCACTTCAGGGGAGCTAGTTCAAGGCAATGAACTTTCTTTGGAGTTTTCCTGTAAAAGTTGGAATTCTCTTACTCTTAAAAAGTACAGTGTAGTTGGAGATACCTCTTCTGACCTGGTCTTGCAAAGCATGAAGTGTATAAGATTGCACAGGCTGAAAAGGAAGTCTGCTGGAAAACAGAAGAATTTGTATATTAATTTATTCTGCTTGCCTTGCTAAATCTTACAATATGAAGACCATTCTTGCCTTATCAATGTCTTTGTGTACTTTCTGGGAAAAGGAAGACAATTTTATTTCATAAGCCCAAACTGTGTTTGGATGATGTTCAAGTTTTCCCTGAAGTTGTATGACCTGTTCTTTATAATTGGCATTGAAGAATTTAAGAAGAGGAAGTTAAGAGCCAGGAATAATACAACCAGAGTGAAAGTTCTGTTACAGTAAATTAATGAATTAATTTGACCTGTGTTGATTTTTGCTTGGGTTTGGCCTAGATGGGAATTTTTTAAGTCAGTATATTGTGGCTTGTTTTCCCTGGGGTTTTCGTCAGTTAATCTTTCTTTTCCAGAATTAATTAATTAGTTTTTGGTTTTAGTAATAGAAATAATTTCATTTTGCAGTAGGCCCTTAGGAAGCTCTTTGAAAAGACAGAATTTTTCTTTTTTTTCCCCTTTCTGAAGAAGGATTTTAACTTGTTTAAGTTCAAGTCATTAGTAAAACATTAATTCATTCAGCTTGATACAGCATTGCCCTGAATGTTTGCCAGGATTCCAATCTCAGTAACTTTTAACTTAAGTACCAGCATAGCACTTCTGTCACTCTGCTGTATAATGTACATTTTCTTCAGGACTGTAGGAATGCTGTTACCACAGACCTTGCTGCTGCTTTCGAGCTTTGTGGTTAGGGTGGAACATAATAATTAGAGAGGGAATTGTAAGGATACCTTTAAAGAAACATGTGAAGCCTAATTCAAAGCCCAGTGCCTCCAGTGAGGCTCTTTGCATCTAGAGATCTGTGGTTTCATCCCACATTAGTGAAATCTGTGAGAATATTCTTTTCACTTACTACTGTGGTGTTCAAGAGCAGGTTGTAGAAGAGAAGATTCCCAGAACTTATAGCATGCTATTATTTGCTGCCCCTAAAACTATTCTACCCTAAAGAGTTTTTATTTTACGACCTTCAAAGTATTTGATTTCTTATTCTGACATCTCCTATTTAGGCAGAGCTTGTGAGCTCAAGAGCCTGAGACACTGTAACCAGTTAAAAAAACCAGTGGAGTACTCTGCATATTATTTTAAGACTTTCCTGGACTTTGTGCTGAAGTCATTCACTGTCTGCACTCTTTAATCTCCCTTTAAACCAGCTCATCACTACAGTAGAGGATTTGTAGTACTGTGTGCTCAAATACATCCCTCCTGAGAGAACTGCACTGAGAGTCTTTCAGATAGAGATATAAGATCCTAATGAAGAGGAAACTAGTCATTATCTACTATTATATTTTTCGGGCACGAGTACATCACTCTTGGCTTCTTCCTCAGGAGTAGGTGATGCAGTATTGTACATATAAGATCCAAATGGCAAAACTTCTCCAGTGGGGACTTTGAGTGGGATTACGTCCCGAATTCATCCTAATGAAGTGGAAATCCTTAAAGTGCTGAATTTATAGTAATGATAAATCTAGGTTCCCTCTATAACCAGTGACAAAATGACAGACACCTCGAGTATGAGTAGATTTAGATGTGGTGCAGGAGCAATTGCTCTGAATTCTAAACCAGATTTGCCCATATTTCCCTTTTCATGTGTGCTTAGAATTGCATAAATCCTGTGAGTATTAAACAGGGCAGTTTTCAACCACGACAAGATTTATAGGTCATTTGGTGAAATGGACATTTTCAAGTATATTGACTTATTTGGACGTTACGCTAAACATAAAATAGACGTGAGATGGCCAGTGTCTCACTATTAATAAGTCACTGCATACTATATTCATTGCTAATACTTGAGATGTGTGCTCAATTTTCTCTGCTGCCTGAGGAAGCTTAAATAATTTTTTCCTACACAACTGCTGTAGCCTTTAGGCTATAGGAAATGTGAGGTGAAACCCTCTCATTGAAGGAGAGGCACTTTGTGTAGAATGAGTAACTCTTCACTGTCAAGAACAGGTGAGGCTTCCTGTCCCACTGCATTAAAACCAGGCCTTTTTGGGCTGCTGCTCAACCCTCATGAGTTCTCTGCTCCATCCAGCGTGGGGGAAATGTTTCCTCTTTTCCTTCATAATCTTCCCTCATGTGAAAACCTGGCTTCCCATTTTTCCTGACCCCTAGCAGTTTTCACTTATGCTTGGTTGGGGGGGATTGTTCAGATCTCTGCCCTCCATTTCCATCCAATCAAATGTGGGTTTTTTCCCTTCCCCTGTCCTTTTTCTGCCTCCTGCTTGCTGCCATAGCCTGGTTGTACTAAGAATCATTGAGAGCTAATCAGATGGTTATCAGATGACTAGATCTGCTAGGGACAGAGGGATGCCTTTTCCTGGCAGGGACCGGGAAGAGTTGAGTTAGCCTGTGCTCCTGCAGGGTCCTGTTGTTTGTACACCGGTAGCAAGTTAGAATGAGACAAAGCAAAGCATTGGTTTTGGCACTGTTTTGCCACCAGTGAAAAAACTTGGGCAAAATAAAAGAAAGAGTTAAGCTCAACTCTCCTGAATATATTCTGAGAGGAAGAACCCTTCACCCTTCAGGGTAGCTGGAATAGACAGGCCTTAGGCATTAAGTTGAAGCTATGGACTGCGCTGGCTGCATGGACCTGAAAATGAAGGATTTTAATTCTTAGCATTGGGACATATCAGCCAGCCGTGTACACATATGTTCTTATATAGCTCTTCTTTTTTCCGCCACTTGAAGACAGGTATAAGGTCGTTTAGTAGTATGTCATAGAGGTATTGTAGCAATAGCATAGCAGAGTCCTGTGTGTCATTTTGAGGTGCACAGTTACTGTCTGCTTTGTACTTGTTGGCCAATATACTGCTTCAGATCCATAGAAAGATCATATTGAGATAGATTCAAATAAGGACAATTTTTACCGGCAGTAGCTCTGCCCTAAATTATATAATGCATAATTCTTGGATTTCAGCTTATGAAGAACAGAGAAACAGCACAAAAGAAAAATGTTAGTTATTTATTTATTTAAGAAAAAATATCTCTTTTCAGAAAAAGAAATCTCATTACAAATGCACTTTCTACCTCTCAAGTATCTTATCATATGTGTACCTGTTCCCTGTTCAGCATACGCACTCACCAACCCACATCTCTACATCAAGGTAGTGAGCCTGCAGTGATTCCTGTGTCACGTCTCCACCGGCCTGAATTACACTGGAACTTGAACTCCTTTTCTGAACTATAAGTTCATAGCACAAATAAATTTAAGATGATATGATTTGTTTTTAATAGCTTTCAAAAATGTATCTGCATCGTATTCCTGTTAATGACCAACAAATGTTTACTAAAATTTCAGGGAAGAGGATGAAAAAGGGAAGAGAATTTTTTTTTAAGGGATCAGTCTGTTTTTTCTTTTTTATTGAGTCTCCCTGCTACACCTCCTGCAATAGCCTGGGTTATATTTACTAATCCCCCTTTTCTGTGTTCCAAGAGAATTGTTTCTGGGAAAACGCTCTTTGCTACTCTTAGAGTGCTTGCAAATTGAAAGAGGCCTCAAAAGAATCTACAGTTAAGAAACACACATGCATTAATTGAAATATTCATCTTACAGTTGTATTAATTTCAACATGTTGAGTAATAAGCAAATGTAGTTTTCGAGTATTAGTCTCCATGTAGTTCCTGCTGTTATTTATAGTAGTTTGGTATTCATCATTCATAGAAATTCTGCTTGAAATCGTATAATAAAGTTATTTCCTCCTCTTGATTACTACTGTTACTGCCTATTAAAGGGAACAATTCTAAATATGTAACTTCTGATTTTTCACAGTTCTTTACACTTCCCTTAATTACACATGTAAACCAGACCTTATTCACTCTTTTGAAGACCCAGATTCATCTAAGCTTCTGAGGAGTGTAACCTATTACCCAGCCCAGTACTACTTCTAATTACTGAATTGTTGAGATCTCAAGTGGTTGCATTACCTTCTGGAGCTGCCCGCTTAGAAGGAAACCTCACTCAAGTACCTCAGAGGTTGCTCTTATGTGTGAAGAATCTGTTCTTTGTTGATCCGATATAATTTTATTGCAGTATTCTCTTGATTTCCACAAGAGAAAGAGAATAAATCTCAATGTTGTATGAACTTGACGTACATTTTTGTAAGAGTTTGTGCAAATGTATGTTACCTCTTTGGGACAGAGCTGAATTTCCCATCTGGGACATACTTTTGTGAATGCATATGTAACCCCAATTGGCCATACATGCCTTTCCTTGATTATACTGTCGTCAATAGGCAATGTATTATTTTGATCATTTTTTCCCTGCAGTACTTCTACTTTGTTTTGTGTACATTGGTGCAAAAATATCATAGAATCATAGAATGGTTTGGATTGGAAGGGACCTTAAAGATCATCTAGTTCCAACCTTCCTGCCATGGGCAGGGACACCTCCCACTAGACCAGGTTGCTCAAAGCCCCATCCAGCCTGGCCTTGAACTCTTCCAGGGATGGGGCAGCCACGACTTCCCTGGGCAACCTGTTCCAGTGCTTCACCACCCTCACTGTAAAGAATTTCTTGATATTTCTTGATTTCTATATATCTATAGATTCCTTGGTTAAATCCCATGTTTTCATATCTTTTGAGTACTACTGAAAAATAAAAATGTTAGTCTAGTTTTTTCTTCATAGTATTCATTTCGACTTGTGAGTTTTTTACGGGATGCTGACCATGTAGCTTAGTTCTTCAGATTCATTCAGTGAACTCAGTTCCAAATACTTCCAGTTTAAGTCCACTTCTGCTTTGTTTTTTTTTTCCCCGCCTGTTTGATGATTCCAGAATAAGTATAGCTGTGGTGGGATTGAATATTTAGTTATGAAGTTAATCACAAAGAGTTAATATAGGCTTTCTTTCACAGCATTTGACTTATCAACATGTGACAAAATGATCTTAAACATTTAGTCAACATTGATTTTCATAAAATGAAAGTTTGGACAGCTTGAAATGTTTTGTTTGAAGGATCATGGATTTTGTCAACTTTCACAAAAGCTGGGAAGTGTAGTTTCCTGAGAGGCCATGTTTTATAAAAGTTAACAATAATGGTGATTCTGCTAAACAGCGAGTCTAAAGCTGCTTCTGGTCTGCTGGCAGTTTTTGAATGCTTGATTTCTATGTTTCACCTGTTGTAGGAAGTGGCATAAAAAGGGTCAGTGACTGGTAGTTGAATGCATAACAATTCAGATTACAGATGGCAATGTAGTTTTTAAGAGAGAATGCTCTTTACTGTTAGCAGATTTTCAAGGCAAGTGGTGAATTTTCCTGATGTCTTCAAGAACAGATATCTTCCTGAAAAAAACCTGTGAAACTACATCCAAGACAAAGTTATTTGATTTAATTTTATGTTCTCTTAATAAAGAAGATCAAGCCAAATAAGCATAAATGCTTCATTTGGCCTTGAAATCTATGGAGCATGAATTTATAGAAAGTCAACTATTACTGATTTTGCATGCAGCTAGAATCAGCAGCAAAGCTCACCTGAAGCTCAGTGAGGAAAAACTGTAAAGAGAATATGTCATTTGCAGGACAGTCTTGTCAGTGCCATACTTCCAAATTGTATATTTAAGAAATCATCCTTACTCCTCCCTGACCCCCCTCCAAGATCCTTAAGGAAATTAAGAAGTGCTGTTGTGAAACTGGTAGAAGGACTTTGAAATCACATAGCTGAGAAGTCAGGAATTTAAAGAAAATAGAACAAAAGGTGAATGGTACAGCCCTCAAAGTATGTGGATTGTAATGTTTTTTCATATAGCCACTAGTAACATTATTTGCTTAGTATGTCAACATACAGTCTTCTCCCTCTCCCACCCACACACATTCTTGTAAAGTATATCTTGTTAATCTTAATGTTATCTTAACATTTTTCACCCCAGGGAAGATTTTACAAAAAATTCTAGAAGTAAGCAGCACTAAAAAAATACAACCAAAAAGAACACCCAAACTTAAAAAATTATACTAGTCTCACTGAATTTTAAATTACCTTTTGCATTTAACAATCAAAAAAGCTGAAATTTGCCAAATAGTATTTTTTTTTATGTTCAAAGCCACATCATGTGCCAGCTTTTCCTAAATAATATTATATATAAATGCAGGTGCAATATTTTTTTAGAATTCCACTGTTTGTCCTGTTCTTCTTAGCTAGATCAGCATTATTCTGACATAATCAGGTGAAATAACTCCATCCTTATGTAAATTAAAGTAGAACAAGACTAGCCAGCTTTGGGGGGGG
>JAOXNO010000001.1:183337812-183374668 GCA_028565335.1 Limnodromus scolopaceus | reverse complement strand
CCCCACCCACCCTACAAAACGATTGCTGTAGAGGTTGTCCAACGTGTGTCCTGCCTGATTAGTGTGTTGCTCAGAAGAGAATGAGATTTCACGTTCGTCACACTGCTGGCATCTCTATGGCTGTCACACGATGCCAAATGGGGGGGATATGGATTATATACTGCTGTGATCAGATGGTGTAACTACCCACTCCTATAGTTCTCCAGTGGCCCCTGCATAGTTACTTCACTTTTACTACACTGACTTGAACTGATGGTCAGTAAGCTAAATGTTTTATGGTCTACTATGAAAGCACTATATATATGTATGTGTATATATATATATCTAAAGCTGTATATAATTCTTAAGCCAGCTAGCCTCTTTGAGTTTATATAGCAAGTACATACTCTAGTGGGATATCTTTCCTGCTTCGCTCCTATTTTTTCCCATATTAGGCTGAGGTTGCTTTGGTGCATAGCATGGTTCACAGTTAAGTCTTGAACTTTGAATTCTTGACATGCCTGAACTGGCTTTCTACCTGAAGAAAAGCAAGTATTCCTCTTTCAGTGCTTGGCTTTGCGTAAACAGGTCTTTACCCTGACCTTTGCTTATAGATATAGTTATCCAGTCGGGTAGCTACACTGGAAGGAGACACAGCTCACTGTTTCAAGCAGCAGTCGGTTTTAAAATATAGAAAAAAAATGCACATTTCTTCTGCACAGGAAAGAATCAAATTTTTATGAAAAATAATTAATTGAGGGGGAGGAGGAAGATTGTCAGGAGATATTTTCACACTTGTACAGAATACTTTTTAGGTCAACTTTTAGCTCTTACTGTTCAGAGTATTTGAAACTACAGCTCTCAGGCCCAACCCACCTTTCGGCTGCAGAATTGATAAGAGATCATCAAGAAGCTGATAAACACAAGCTGAAGGATTAAGAGTAAAATGAATATTTGGGGTGGGCTTTCAGTACAAAGTGGTATCCATGAGTAAATTCAGAATTTATTTTTTTGTTTGAAGTTTTTTTTTAAGTAGCTCTTTCTCTGGGTTTGTTTTAAAATCCTTTAATTACTTATTGTGCAGTTTAGTAGTCCTTGCCTTATTCCTTGCTAAGGTAAAAAAAAAAAAATCACTACTTTTTCCCTTCATAAACACATTCCCTCTGTGAATTCCCCTTTGGGCAGTGTTGTTCATTCCAAAATACAAGGCTGTGTGCTAAATGGCATTGAATAGGATACACAGGAGGAACAAAGGTATGATTAATTGTATGTGCTAACATATTTGTTTTACTTCAAATTAGCTGCATAGCTTAGAGTAGAAGCAGAAGCCACAGCATGAATTCTAGCACATGTTAATCCAAGCACAAACTCTCTATGTGTTCTGGATATATGTGCTAAATAAATAACAAGCATTGCTAAAACCCCCATTACAATCTCTTAATTGCTAATGTTTGGGTGTTAGCTAGATCAAGCTAGAACAGGTACACTATCATGTACTTGTACTAGTATCTTAATTTTGCTTTGTAGACACGTCTTCTTCTATTTAACAAGATTCGGCCAAGGTTGTTAGGGGGGTTGTAGCATAATTCCCTAGGCAGGTTTTTTGTAAAAATAGAAGGTCTAAAGAGACAAGAGACAATATATTTTAGTAGTCTTTATTCTCCTCAATGTACACGCAAATTTTGCTCTTTCAAGTTCAGACAGAAGATAAAAAGGATGGGAGTCATTTGTTTGAATATAGATGTCTAAGATATATGGTTCCAAATCTAATGCTAATTTTTGGATCCTTTTATAAATGATGGATTTGTTCATCTAATTAAATAAGGGTGATTCATTTCAACCTAAGAGAAGAGCTAATAGATTAGTTGAATTTCTCTCCTGGGGTGTCATTTCTGCTTTTATGGTAAGGGGGGGGCCTGGCCTAGCGTAACAGTATTTGTCAACTTGCCTTCTAATGCATTAATGATTGATCAGTCAGTGCTCTTGGTCATGGACGTTGTGGAAAGCCAACTTTGTAATTCTGTAGTCTCAGGGCATAAATGTGTGAGTCCTTGATATCTTCTAGTTTGTCATTGAACATCTCAGGAATTAACTCATTGTCTTTAACTTGTACTGATTTAGGGTTTGGTTCCAGGCACTTGTTTTTCTTTATTAAAACTGTCTAAATGACCCAGATCATAGAATCATAGAATGGTTAGAGTTGGAAGGGACTTAAACATCATCTAGTTCCAACCCCCCTGCCATGGGCAGGCATACCTCCCACCAGACCAGGTTGCTCAAAGCCCCATCCAGCCTGACCTTGAACACTTCCAGGGATGGGGCATCCACAGCTTCTCTGGGCGACCTGTTCCAGTGCCTCATCCAACTCACAGTGAAGAATTTCTTTCTAGTATCTAATCTAAATCTCCCCTCTTTCAATTTAAAACCATTAACCCTTGTCCTATCACTGCACTCCCTGATCAAGAGTCCCTCTCCATCTGTCCTGTAGGCCCCCTTTAGGTACTGGAAGGCTGTTGTAAGTTCTCCCCAGAGCCTTCTCTTCTCCAGGATGAACAACCCCAACTCTCTCAGCCTGTCTTCATAGAAGAGATGCTCCATCCCTCTGATCATTTTGGTGGCTCTCCGAAATCTTTTCCCTCAACTGCAAATTTTTACTTCATGTGTTGCAACATTGTGTAGTTCTTAAAAGTATGCTTGTTTGTAATTAAACAGTTAATTTGAAGGTTTTTTCCTCCAACTCAGATGTACATTCCTGCTGATGGTAACCACAAGAAACTTTGCATGCGCAGTTCCTTCTTTAGATGTTTGGGGATCTAGATTCTAGCCTTCAGTTAAATTCTCATTTGGAGTGAGAAACTCTGGAGTGTTTAAAAAAGAAAGATGCAGAAGACAAAGGTGAAAGAGAAGCACAGTTTGGGTGATCTTTACTCAGATTATATAAAGAAAATGTCATACTATCAAAAATCAACCTATCACAAGAAAACTACTGAAACAAAGACATCATTGAAGAGGCGAGTCCCATGAATCATACTGCTAAATTAAAATTAAAATAAAGCAAAAATAGAAATTAAAAAAACAAGTGACTGAGCTTCCCTGCAGTGTAGACACTTATTTAAATCAGCAGAAAACAACCGAGATGTTGCTAAAAGATAAAACTATTCTTTGCTTGAAGGAAGCAAGCAAAGGAAGATACATTGCTGTTCTCTGGAAAACAATGACCAGTAAAGCTACTGTAATGGGTATTATTGGAGTGTAATAGGATCTCCTTAGTAATCAGTACATTATTTAAAACATTGAATGTTTTTATATTGTGTTAATATGAATAAGCAGAAGTTCCTCATTCCACTAGGATACTCCTGATACTAGAAAAGATACTAAATTCACTAGAATTCTAAATCATGTATATCAAAATCAGTCTTCCTCAAAGCCCTTCCCAAATAGTTGTTACAGTAGCTAAATTGTCATTGTACATCCGTGAGATCTGATGGTTTTGTGATTTAGATGTGAGTTAGGTAACAGAAAAGATGAGTAGAGTTTAACTTTTAATTAACTGTTGTTAACAAGATTTTAGTAATGAGTAGTAATGAGGATGCAGCAAGATGCCTTGACTGCCCAGCAACAGCTAAAAACACCAGTGCGCCATCAAAAGTATTTCTCATCCCAAATCCAAAACATAGTGCTATACCAGCCACTAATAAAAAAGTTAACCCTATCCCAACTGAGAGCATGACACAGGTGTAAACTGAGAAACCCTCCATGATGCCATGGAACGTCTTGGTCATTGGTGGAAGTTAGAAAACATGTTGCTTCTATGCACAGAGTTCCATAACTCCCACATAGAGTTCCCTTTGCTGAAATTAATCTTATGGAAAACTTTAGGTGTGAATCACATTAAAAAACCCCTAAGGATTCGGCCCAATAATTGAAATCTTGTTTAAAAAGAGGAATAAAATTGAATGGAGATAAAAGTAGAAGTGCAGATTTGTCTGATTTAGACACTGGGCACATTACAATTGTACATGCTAGGACTTCTGTAAAATTTTATAATCTTTCCCTAGCTAAGAAAACTCTGCAACTCTTTTCACCTTCTTAGTATTTTTATCATAGTGTGCTTTGAATTTCAAAGCATATCAGAAGTGTCTGTTTATCAAAGTTTATCAAAGGCTGAGGACTGTACAGTAAATCTAATGTGTCTTCTAAATTACTCCTGCCTAATTGGTTACATAGTAATTTCTTTAAAGTTTAAATATGTGTTATTCATAAAAACAAAATACAGGTTCTGTATTTCACCTTTCCTGTTGCTTGGACAGGGTTACAGTTCCACTGTATTTCTCTATAAAGATAATTACTGGAACATATGCAGTAGATACTGAGAACCGTTTTAATAAGTTGATGGAATTAATAGAATAAGATTGTGTTATCTTTTTCTTCACTGTAAATTTGGCAAACCACTTTCATTTGCAGTGGCCATTCCTTTTATCTAAACAGTTGAGAAAGAATACAGAGATAATTTTTGGTGGAGTGAAATACCAAGAAGTTGTGATTCAGATAAAAGAAAATGCTTAGAGATGCAAGCAAAATTTTTATCTACTATATGTAATCCTTTAATACACCAAATGATTAGAGAAAATAGGGAGTTGACCACTGAAGATTACAAAATTGAAACCAAAATGCTGCAAACACTTCTTTATAAATACTTGGCTACATTTTTCTAAATACTTGTGTGAGTATCACAGAATCTTTAGCGTTGGAAGGGACCTTTGAGATCATCAAGTCCAACCATACACACACAAGAGTGTATAGAGTGTCCTGGTCATTTATGCACATGTGCCTACAAGAAATGCAATGAAACTATCAGCTGTGAAGTTAAGGAAACAAAAACATTATAATTACATTGAATATTCTGAATATTCTCAGTTTTTAGGTACAAATAAATAATATGATTAGAAAAGAATCTAGTACTTTCCCATTTTTTTGTGTCTCTAAAGTGGAGAAAGGATGGCTTTGAGATGAAGTTGTTAAAATTGATTTTATTCCTAATTCTTCACACTTGGTATGTGTCTTCATGCAAGCCATGGAAACACAGAATACCAGTGGTTTCAAGGCATCTCTGGAGATCATCTAGTCCAATAGCTCTGCTCAGAGCAGCGTCAACTAGAACAGGTTGTCCAGGAATGAGCCCAGTCAGGTTTTGTATATCTCCAAGGATGGAGACTTCACAACCTCTCCACACAATCTGATCCAGTGTTTGAACACCCTTTCAATAAAGAAGTTTTTTCTCATGTTTGAATACAACTTTTAATTCAATTTGTCTCCGTTGTTTCTTGTCCTTTCACTGGGCACCTCTGAGATAGAGGTGGCTCACTCTCATTACACCCTCCCATCAGGTATTTATGCGCATTGGTAAGTTTCCCACCCAAGCCTTCTCTTCTCCAGGCTGAACAATCCCAGCTCTCTCAGTCTCTCCTTGTTCATTAGGTGCTTCAGTTCCTTAATCATCTTTGTCACCCTTCACTCAAGTATGTCCATGTTTCTCTTGTACTGAGGAGCTCTGAGCTGGGCCAGCACTCCACGTGTGTCTTACCGGTGCTGAGTAGAAGGGAAACATCACCGACTTCGACCTGCTGACAAGTCGTCCTAATGCAGCCTGTGATGCTGTTGATGTTCATGATAACATGCAGCAGTCTAGATAAACCCAAAGCTTTTATTTTGGCAGTAAGAAAAAAAAGTCAGTTCCCCATTACTTCATTCAGATGTGAAGAAGCAAAACTGTAATATTTCAAGTTTGCAAACTACCATGAATGTGAGTGGCTTACAAATTTTATTTGCAAGAAGCATTTCCAAATTAGCTTGAATAGCTGAGTTGGGGCTAGCAACTGCTTTCCATATTCAACATAAAAATGGAGCATGGTTAGTAACCACAAACTGTAAGAATAAAGTCCATCTCATAGTGGGATTGTGGGGAAATCACTTAAAAGGCTGTGTCAGAAACTCATGGGGTTTATTATTGTTTATTACCTTGGCTCATGCTGAAGCAGCTGCAAGCTGTCCGTTTTTCTCTCTTTCTATGAGATGAGCATTATATGCTGGAGCATAGACATTCCTATCCAGAGTGGCTGGTAGAATTAGGAGAATCACAGAGTTGGGAGGCAGACTTGACAGTGTTAGTTTTTCTTTCAATTTAACTGTGTGAAATTGGGGGACATCAAAATAATCCTGTAAGGAGTATGAAAGGATATTCTGAAAATGTCTGAACTAAGATAAAAGTGTACTGCTTTACAGCTGGAATGAATTCCATCCCTAATTTTTAATTCAGATTAATGAATCAGATGCTCTTTGGCTAGGGGGAGGGGGAGAGGAAATCCATAATCCGTGACACGTAGTTCTTAACACTTAGAAGTGATGCTTCTAGAGCTTTATTTAGGAAATGTAGGTACCTCTAGAGGGCATTTCAGGTCTTATGCTGGCCAAGTAGCGCTCTGGAGTTACTCAGTTCTCTCCACCATCTATTTACAGAGTTTAGAGCAGGTAGGTTTTTCCCTTAAAATGTGGTTTGATGGTAAAGTCAAATTGACTTGATGACTTGCTGCTGCCAGAAGAGAGCCCCTATCCCATCCTATCTCATCTTACACCAGTTTATAGCATGCTAAGTTGATTCAACTAACTGTCCTGGCAGTACAAAGCAGAAGCTTTGTAGGTTAAATGAGTGGTGACAGGGCATTGCATTGGTTTACCAGGCAGGCAGTGATGAGCATCAGGGAGACCACACGGCTGGGGTTGGGGGGACCAGAGCAGGTGAGAGAGAAATGGGGGTTCCCCAATGGAGGGCTTTGAGCTGTTGGCTTGGTTCAGCTCTAGCCACCCTGCTTCATGCTTGGTTCAGACGGGGCTTCACAGATTGCTTGAGGCAACCTGAAACTGCTGCCTCCCAAAGGGGAAGTAGCATCTCAGCTTTGCGTCTGGCTGGACCTGTTTGCTCTTTGCTGGCACTGGCAATGATGCAGCCACACACAAAAGCATGGATTCCCCCTATCCACAGCATCCCACAATCAGTCAGTTTAAGACTGTCATGCAACCATACCCTTGGGCTCCTCAAGCTGACAAGATTTAATAGTTAAGCGAATAAACAGCTCTCTAGATACTGTTATAAAAGTTTTATTATAGATTTTACTGACTGGTGGTTTAACAGCAGAGAAAAGACAGTTTATAAAATGTTATTGAGTCCATTTAGTTTGTAGAGTGGCATTCCAGCATGACATCTCCATTAGCACCTAGGCAAATTTTTCTTCGAGGTTTGAATGGGCCATAAAAGATGGTATATTTTTTGCATAGTAATGCAAAAATAAAAAGAAGAAAATGATGAATAAAACAGAAAAAATAAAAAACAAGGTGGAAATTACACAGATACCTGTGATATTTATGAGCAAAAATCTTACTCTGTACATAAGGAAAAATTACGTTACCTATAGCATTACACACTTTATAAAATAGGGTAAGTTTTATGTCTTCTAATTTCTAAGATTCTAAACATTTTTATTAAATGTTTAAATCATTTTAATTGTTCAATAAAGGAAACTTCTGATTTTCTTTAGAATGTTGCATCAATGTTGGTGATGGATTTAGCTTGGAATTGAGGTAACAAGTGATGAAAATATAACTTAATTGCTCCTGTGGAAGGAACATTGTGCTGCAAATTGATTATCACTAGACCAAAAGTGGATTAAAGATCTTAAGTACATTACACAAGATGGTGGTTTGTGTGTTGTAGGAGACATGCAGTTTGATTATTGAAATGATGGGTTGTGCACCTATGTGTTTTGGCATTATAATCCTATAAAACTTGTGCAATAGAAAGATCCAGCTGGCTGTATCTTGCCTTCTGCCATAATAAATGGCATCCCTCACATCAGCTATTTGATTATTGGGTTGAATATGGCACCCATGCAATGAATAGATTATTGGAACAGTATCTCCTTCTGAGATGTCAAAACAATACAGGGAATGATGAATGAAGTCATCAGACTAGAGCTTCAGTGTTTGATTGAGTAAAGGCTAGTGGAGAACTACAGTGCCATGGGATTTTTCAAAAGTTGGTTAATTGTGCTTGTTTCTTCTTAAAAAAAAAAAGAGAAGGTCTTGTGAATTCTAGAATGTATACATGTTCCCTTCTGCTTTGAAAACATTGTGTAAGTAATTATTAGTATTCTGCCTGTCAAGACAAAGTAGATTCCCATCTCGTACCAAGTCAGTGGCTTTCTACTGCTGGGGATGAAGTCAGGAGCTTGTAGGCCTCTGCCCATGGAAGAAGGGCTTCTTCAGAAAGCAGCTGAGGATACTCAGCTTCTGCCCTGAGTTTGCACTGAAGAAACCTTTTTCTCCTCACAGGACTTCAAGGGAGGGTAGGGAGACAGGTCTCCCAACCAAGGCATCTTAACTTTGCTGCCCAAGTTAGGCTCTTCAGGCAGCCCCATGAAGGTGAGGCGGGGTTTACCCCTCTCCCAGAGATCCAGGTAAACTGAGTTGAGGGAATCAATATTACATTTATCAAAATATATTTTTTATTTTAAAGTGAAGAATTCAGTGAGCAAACAAAACCTGCTGTGACAGAAGCTCTGAGCAGTCTCATTTTGTACAAACTTCTGTTCTCGTGTGACCTCCTTTACAGTCACTAACTGTCCATTGCCGTCTCTGACACTACTGGGAAAAATCCAGAGATGTTTCTATAATAAAAGAAAAAAATTGAAGTGTGTTTGTTCAGACATGCAGTGTCTGTAGGGATGCCAGTTTACCATGATATTTTACTATCCCTTTTGTGTAACAAAGAAAACATTGCCTCCAGAGGTTTCTTTCAGAAGACGTCTCTGCTTACCGACAGTGCGTGCAGGCACATGCCAAATTTCCTGTTTGTGTTTGCACTTGGTGTTGCTATTTTTTTTTAATCTAACATAATCTTATACTGCACAGTAAATCACTGTACTTCACATTTTCATGTGCAACAGTGATGAGGTTTTTCTAATTTCCCAAATAGTGTAGTAATGAGCTATTTTACGGCTTAATAGAGATGATTTTGAGAAACAGAGTATCTGAAAACATTGTGTCAGTGTTGCAGTTAAACAGGCTATTTTTGCATGGAAAAACATGTAATCTTTTTGCACTTCTACATAAGGTGATACGGTAAACTGAATTCTAAAGCTATTTTGAACATTCAAAATTATTTGGGGCTGCATCAAGGGATACCTAAAGCCTCTACTCATGATGGATGCTGTGTGTAAATCACAGCAGGCTAATCTCAAGGCAGAATAATGACTGCAGAGAGGTACCTGAACTGAATTTACCAGCTGGATCAAGTAACAATAACACTGTAGCCACAGCAGCTTGGGATTCAGCTTGGCATTCAGTACTGCATCCAGCTCTGGAGCCCCCAGCACAGAAAAGACATGGGCCTGTTGGAGTGGGTGCAAAGAAGGGCCACCAGAATGATCAGAGGGTTGGAATCCTTGTCCTCTGAGGACAGGCTGAGAGAGACGAGGTTTTTCAGGCTGGAGAGGAGAAGGCTTTGGAGGGACTTGGAACTGTTCAATGCCAGGCTGGATGGGGCTTTGAGCAACCTGGGCTAGTGGGTGGTGAGGGTTGGAACAAGATGATCTTTAAGGTTCCTTCCCACCCGACATATGATTCTATGACCTTATTGCAGTCTTTCAGTATTTCAAGGGGACCTACAGGAAAGGGGACAAACTTGTTAGCAGAGCCTGTTGTGATAGGACAAGGGGTAATGGCTTTAAAATAAAAGATAGTAGATTTAGATGAGATAATAGGGAAGAAATTTTTTACAATGAGGGTGGTGAAACACTGGAACAGGTTGCCCAGAGAGGTGGTAGATGCCCCATCCCTGGAAACATTCAAGGTCAGATTGGACAGTGTTCTGAGCAACCTGATCTAGTTGAAGACATGCCTGTTCATTGCAGGGGGTTTGGACTAGATGAGCTTTAAAAGTCCCTTCCAGCCCAAACTATTCTGTAATTCTATGATTGATCTGCAGAAGCAGTCTAGAGTCCTGGAAGCAGCTGTTCATGCTGAGTTCTGCATTGCCACTGCCATACATTTTTTAACCAGCTAGTTTTAATCCAGGTGTCATGTATGTGTGTGTGCTGCAATTGCTTATTTGCATTGCAGTGCTCAATGACAATGCATGGTACCAAAAGTTGGGACCTGTTGATGGATAGGGCCACCCTCACCTTCTCTGTGCTCAGGGTAGGGTATGGTGTAGAAACTGTTGTTCCTCTGCAACATGAGAGCGTTCTGCTCCAGTGGACCGCTTGGGACATGAGCAAGGCAAAGGAACCTTTGTGAGGGCCAGGATATGGACATTATTTTGTTAGTTTACCCTCTTTTGGGGTTAAAAGCTAGCATATATCTAAGCTTGCTGACTCTAGTTGTCACGAGGTCTGTCCCTAAGCTCTTCTTGAAGATAGTGGGAGGATTGCTAGAGTAATGACCACATTTGAAAAAACAAGTTTTGACTGTCATTTACTGCGGAAACAGGTGTGGTGGTTTAATATGTTACTAAATCCCCCTCTGCCAGAGGTAGCTGCCTTTTTACAGAGTCAGCAGAGTGGCATGCATGTGTTAGTAACACCAGCGTTAGTCCAGCTCTGTAGCAGTGCAAGCGAAGATGCTGAACTATGGATGGGTGTTTTAGGGGCAGGGACACATTCTCTGCTTCACCAATGCTGCTAGAGGTCTGCCAGGAATGTAAGGGTGGGCAGCTGTAGGAGTAGAGTCTTAAAGCTGCTATGGCAAGGTCTGCCAGCGCTTACCTGTCAAGTGTGGTCATGAGGTCAAGATTTGTATCAGAATGCACAGTATCATGCAATTCATTCGTAGCCTTTATTTACTGCTCGTTTGAAGTATATGTTGCGTGTCTGGCATGTCCCAGTTATTACCTGCTTCCAAGAAAGCTACTCTGATTGCACACAGATTTAAAATACCACATTGGTAGCCTAATTGTTACTGAGTCCACCACCTTCTTGATTGTACTGTTTCTGTATTTTTCATTGCAATTATGGACATTTGCATGTTAGTACAATACAGATCATGAATAACATGTTATGAAAATCAATCCTATGTTTTAATAAGTATACATAGAAAAAATAATTTTTTAAACTGGATTTAAAAAATATCTAGTTGTAACAAAGTAAAATGAGTTCAGGTTCACCTATGAATGGATTGTTCTCAAGTCTGCCTTCTTTGTTCTCTAGACTTGATGTAAATGCAGTCAGGTGTTCATACTTTAAAGAAATATTGCTTTAAAGGATAATATAATGAGTATTAAAGTGCTAGAAATTCTTTTTATTACAGAAATATTTCTATTACCTGTATCTGTCATATCAAATAAAGAATATATGAAAATGTATTTATATCTCACATGCTAACTTGTAAGCAATCATGGAGTGCTTTGTTGAGAGAGAGTTGAAATTTGGACATAGTGATTGCCAGAGAAAAGAATGAAGATGAAGGGAGATTACAAGAGGGAGTAACATGCAGCGTAAAGTAAGAAAACTTTGAGCCAGCGGTTTGGAGAAAACCAGACATGTGTTGGTGTACAACTGTACACGTGAAAAAGCTTGACTTTCACTTTTGAACAGTTGTAGAGAAAGAACAAAGACAAAGAAGGATATTAATAGAGAAATAGAGACTGAAAGGAAGGTGCCATACATCCAGAAACCACTTATTAAAAAATGGGGGTTTTAATTTGTTATGAAATTAATTTAAGTAATAGAAGGAATTTTCCTTGGAGCAACATGGAATTGTAATGCTTTCTGTGGCACTGAAGAAAAAAGCGTAATGATTTAGGTAATCTACAGAATTACAGTAATCAAAATGGGAAGTGATTCTGATGTGAGGATTTCTATGTAATTCATCTTTTTGTGCTGCTCTTTCTTTGCCAGCTGGAGCTTTAAGTTATATATACACATATTTCTTCCTTAACTTGCATTGTTAAACTCAGCATTCTCTTTTCTTTAAAACTAGGGGCTTAGTTTGGAATAGCAGGGTAAAATGTCACTCTTTATAATTTGATTACTTTTTATATATGTCTTTTTTTCTCCTTATGTGTTTTAATGAGAGTTCTCTTAGCTCAGGCAGAAGTATGTTCTTGACAGTTTTACTTTAAGAGGAAAAATGTATCAACAAGTCCTTCATTAGATGAAACTAGAGGCGTTTCCATGAAGTCAGTTGGAAGATTTTCCTGATTGCAGACTGCCCATTAGAAATCCCTGAGGGTATGTTACTGCTGCAGCTGTGACCTGGCTCCAAGACCTGATCTCAGCCTGGAAGTGATCCAGGTCTGCTTGTGAGCATTCATATTGAGGGGCTGCAGTCCGCTCACATCCACGCTGAGACTGCCAGAGCTGGGTTTGCAGATGGCTTTTCTGAAGCACAGATAGAGGTTCTTACGGCCTCACTGAACTGAGTTGCCCTGGCATGGTTTTTCTTCCAAGTTGTAAGAGTCTCTGAGCAAACTGGTGTTGAAGCGGTGTTCTTGGCTTACGCAGGAGTGTGCTACTCTCTCTTGTCTATTCCAGCTGGGTCAGCACCCAGTGCACTCCAATGGCTGTTTTCTGCTTCTGGCCATCCTGTTACTGCAGCCAGAAAAATATAGAAGCGTAGTGGTACAGGAACCTCAGAAGATGGAGCATGTTTTAGCAAGATGGTCATATAGTTTGGGTGGAGATGCAGCAAGATGGAGACAGATACTACACGAAGCAATGACTGCAGGTTCTCTTTGTGGGGAGCTGAGCTTCCAATACAGATTGCAATACTGATATTCTGACCAGTCTCATACTGTCTCTGTTCTTGACTATTACTGTTCAGCCACGTACCTCTTTCTGAAGAGATTTAGGCTTTGTATATATTCAAATGGATGGCTTCTTAACCAGATCAGTTCCCCAGACTATCCTTTTATTTGTGCTCTAGCAAGGGATTACCGTGTTAGGCATCCCTGGAACAAATAGACCATGATAATTAAAAATTGTACATAAGGAAGTAGATCTAACTGGAGCTTTTTGACATTCTGCCATGAATGCCAGTTTGCACTTGTCTGCCAAGAGCTGTAGTTGATCAGATTGATATCATCAAGTAAAACATAGGTGTTGTGTATGGAATTGAGGGTCTGGGAGGTGTTTGCTCTTTTGGGTGCTGTGTTCTTTGGCATATGCTGCAGTCACTAAGCGTGAGGCCTAGAGATTTTCTTATGCAATTGCAAGGGCACTGCTGATTTCCATGGCCATTACAGATAGGAAAGATCACCTGGGCTACTTAAAAGCAAGTAAGGAAAATAAGGAATGCTTTGTGCTTCCACATCTCCGCATGGCAGGAAGAAGCGAAGCTGCTACAATGGAGATGTGAGATGCTGTTAAACACGTGGCCATTTAGGTACTTTTGAGTTTATGGGATTGGAAGAAATGATGATAATTCATGAAAATTTAGAATAAAATCCTGTTTCTTTTCCCATCTCATGTCCACATAATGAATGACTCAAGAAAAAAAAAAGCCCTGCAAGTTTTGCTAGCAATTAAAATGTTGTTGAAATTTAAAGTGCTACACTGAGATTATTAAATCAAATTGAGGGAAAGTAAAGTTTGAAAGTAGACATAAAACCAGAAAGTGCATCCCCTTGCAAGACAGGTAGAGTTCTTCATTGCCCTAGAAAGATAAATTATGTTTTTGTCTTCATGCCACTTGAGTTCTGCCAGTGAAGCAGTCATCTCTGCTGAGCTTGTCACCTCTGTGCCTCATAAAGTGGAACTGACACCTTGCTGTATAACTGGAGATCTCAATACTGTTCACCTAATCTCTTTGGATTAGAGATACATGTGAAGTTTCACCAAAAAGCAGTGTCTCCTGAGTCATTCAGATGTTTTTGAAAATTTTATCTGGTAAGGGAGAACTTCAGAGAGGAATTCAGGATTAATTATATGAGCAAACTCACAGTTATTTGAGGGCTGAACTAATTGCTTCCACCCTGTGCTAAACTTGACCTGATGCCCTACAGAGCTGCACATCATCCTCCCCAGCATGTCTCATAGTTCCCTTGTTATTATTTTTCCATTTTCTGGGTTTTCCCAGGCCCCTTAACCTTAACCCTGGATAATACAGAGTTAAGTGTAATTCTGTATTGCTAGAACCGCACTTCAAAATTTACAAGAGAGAATACAATGCTGGTTATACCCAGTCCTAAGTCTTAAAACTTTACACCATTTGATTTTTCTCCTGGTGAGAGAAATATCAGCAGGCTGGCCTTTTGTCACAAGAGTGTATGCAGTTACATGTGTCCTTTGTAGGATGATTTTTTCAGTGTCTTGATTAAAGGGGTATTTAAAAATACTTTTTTTCATTTTAATAGAAAATTAATCCTACTTTCAAAAATTTAAATAACTTATCCTGAAAAATTAATTTCTTCTCAAGTCCCTTAAACGTGGTCACAGAGACACATATAAATATATTTTGTTGTAAACCTCTCTCCTCATCTCCCTCTGTTTTCACTTCAGAAGACCTTTATCTGCTATGCTTGAGAATAAAATAAGGGATTGGAGTAAGGCACTAGACCAGGTTGAGATTGAAATCTTTATTCAGTTTTTCAGTCATGTCTCAGCTGACTGGTAATCTTGGGTATAACCCTTAGTCTCTCAGTCGTAATTCACGTTGGTAGGAAAAACAACCCTCTGTCTCCTTTTTGTTGTCCTTATTTAGCCTACAACGTCTTTAAACTGTCTTTCAAGGAGGGGATTTATTTCATCAAACTTAAAACTTAGATTTATTTTACATATCTATTTTGGGATGAGATGAATCCTGCCCTTTCTCTCTGTTGACTAAAGACACGCCTTTAGGGAACTGAAACATCATGTTTATACTGCGGATTTCTGCCTTTCTTCTCATCCTTAATACAGAATATGCTGGTGTATCCGAGAAGAAAATTACTTGGGTTTTAGAATATGGCTAATAAATACATCACAAATAGAGACTGATAGCATGTATGCAAACCACGTTTACATGGGTAAAATATTTTGCCCTTTGAGATTTTCTTGGACTTGCTGAGTGAGTGGGATTGATTATTCAATCATAGAATCATAGAATCAATCCAATGGGGGGAAAAAAAATCCAAAAATAATGGTTGCTTGCAATGCCACACCTTAAATTCTGACTAGACTCCTGTCTTCAGTATCTTGGACGTGTATTATAAATTTGTATACATAAAAATCATAGAGTTGCTATAGAAAGAAAAAGAGATGAGGTCTAGTATGATGGTCTGCAGGCTGGAAAACTGAAATTTGTTAGGTATCAGGGGAAACAGAGGTGGCCATGACGAACAGATGAGCTACACAGAGGGATTCAGAAAAGAAGACCGAAATGGTTTGAGCTGCGTGTAGGGGATCTGAAGTACATGCTTTACTGAATCCCGAGGGGAGCCCACATGGCACTGAGCCAGAGAAACCTCACCTTTGTCCTCCTGCACAGGACTGCCCTCAGGAACTGCGTCGGGAATACGTGTTTGATTTGCTTAATGGAACTCTTAAGGGCTGTGATGAACACGTTTGTGCCGTTTATTACTGGCAGGCCTCGCAAAGGAATTCTCATTTTATTTGGAATCCAGGAGTGGTTTGGGGAACTGGCAGAGGGTTAATACCTGCAAAGCTCCAAGGTATGTGAAGCACTCACAATGCCTGCTCACAACTTCATGCAGTGTTTGCCAATGGGCTGTGTCATGTCACTTGATGGGATGTGCCAAGTCCTATGATAAAAGTAAGGCTGTGACACTAAGCTGTTGCTGGAGAATATACATTTTAGTGGGGCTCTGTTGATCATGGCTCACTTGTAGGTTGTATCCTTGTGTCTATGTAACATAAAAATCTCTCTCTTGCTCTGACAAAACAAGACAAATTCAGTCCTTGATTGCCACTCATCCCTGGGACATGGTGCTGTGAAAAAGAAAAAGCCAGGACATGGTACTGCAGGTGTTCAAGGCACAGGCTGAGCCACAGGGATCGTGGAATGGGATTTATATATGTTTATTTTCTGCTCCCTCAACAAGGTCTGTGCTCACAATAAACCGACACCTCCCTAGTTAGCTAGGAAGCTCCCCAAACCCTCCTAAAGTGAGGATGCAGCATAAAAGATTGTGCTATTTTTGCGCCATATCTGGCACATTAACAATATACTACTGTACTGTCTCTCCCCCCCCATATTTTATTGGTGTGTATGTCTGTGGTCACTGGAAAAGGGAACTTCAAACTCACAGCACTATGCTGTTTTCAGAATCTAGTATGGAACGTTTACTATATTTGGGCTGTGGTTTTGGGCAACATGGCCCAAAATAAAGATGTACCTGAGCATTGCTACCTTTTTTTCTCAGTGTCAGAAATGTGGAATGAATCTTGGAAAGCACTGAAACAGAAATGACATGAAAGCTTTTTGGCTTTGTAATAAAAATTATACTTTAAAATCCTCCTAGGAGCTACATAAACATTAATACTGGGTTTTTTTTCTAGGTGATGGCATTAGCATAAGCATCAAAAATATTTGTTAGCAAACTGACAGATATTTTGTGTTTACCACTATTTCACACATTTATTGTGGTGAACGTAGGTTAAACATACTACAAGCATTGATTTTAATTCACTCTAGTTTTTGGTTTTTTTTTTTTTCCTCTGCCCTTTCTGGCATAAAGTACATAAACCTTGAAAGATAATTTTTAACCTAGGAGTTACCCATTCATTAGCAAAGTTGAAAGCGGGATACATTAAGTAGTTGTTTCCTGACCTCAAAGAGAGCTGCCTGTGTGCTTTCAGATCTGTGTCCAATAATTGGTTCTACCTAGGGGGAAGAAAAGAATAAAACCACACAAATTGACTGAATGGCCACTGAAGGGTGCTTCCAGAGTTGGCTTCTAGCAATGCTCCCGTTCATGTGACATAGTTTGAAATACCTTTTATGTTACCCAGGCATGTCTCCTACCTTAAGCTTTTAAATGGTCATTGTTGAAAAGCAGGAATATTGATTAGCTAGTGGGCTGAATCTTTAATCTTAGTGTTCATGTTGTGGTCAAAAATGTTAATGGACTGTCAATAAATGAAAATGTGTGTGCAGGAGAGATTTAATTTTCCGAACTATATTGTCTACAGGCATACCAGACTGCTAATAACAAAGGTTGTCCTTTAATTACATTACTTAAATACTTTTCCTGCAAGTTAGAAGAGAGTGGGTTTGCTGCAAGGGGCAAAGTTGCAAGGAACTGGGTTATGATGGCAAGAAGCAGATTTCCCTCTTTATGCCAGAGTCACACAAGGACGGGGTATTCTGGTGACACTTTGAAGGAATGAGCTTTGTGGGGCCTTTAGCTTACAGTGCTGGTAGGAAGTGGGTGCTATGAAACACCTGCGGGGAACTAAGATTAAAAGTTTGGAGGTGAGGTGGGGAAAGGACTGTCTAGACTGTGGAAGGGATGTCTGAATAGTTTAGCAGATGAGGACTTAGAAGAAAAAGAAGCATGTATACCTGTATTTTTCTAAAGCTATCAGATAAGAGGACAATTTAGCTTGTACTCATTTGGCAGATTAGAGGTGGAAGTTAATATGAAAGCATTCATGGAGAGGGGCAACCACAGACCCTTTAGAAGGGGTTCATGCTTACAGAAGAGAAGAAGCTAGGACTGAAAAAAAGCAAAACTGGAAAACTGCTACAGTAAAAAGACTCTATTCCTGAAATACGTTCCAAATGCAGCTCAGCACATGTATCTATTTTGTGTTTCTCTTCTGTGGGAGAAAATAAGATACACAGAATAAGCAGTAGCAGCAGAGGTGGAATTTCTTAGTGGGCCCTTATTTTCCTTGCTGTTTTAACCTCCTATTTCTGAGGTTAGGTGCATCACATACCTACAGTGTTCAGGAATGGAAAATGTTGGAATGAGCTTCCCTACAGGTGGGTTAGTGCTTTTCTGATTAGCCAGCAGATGTCATCACAAGACTAAGCCTCTTTGTCCTGGAGCTGTGTAGAACCCTTCCCTAATCCTTCGCACCCTTGCCAGCTCAGGACTGGCAGAAACTACATTGCAGCACTTTAGTGCGTATTTTCTGGCTGGGAGCGCACGTAGGCTAACAAAGTGGTTCAAAGTATAAGTCATCACACAGAGGAAGTGCCACTTGCTGAAACACCTTTCTGATGAAGAACTGGTTCTCCTTGAGCTCTGCTGGCAGCACACAAGAAGCGTTTGACTGTTTTCAATACAGGAAAGTAGCAATGGTGGCTGTGGGAATTAGGAAATAGTAATTACAATGTACTCAATAACATGAGGGCTCACTAGTGTCTTGCAGGCAAGGCTCCAGATATTCCATACACCTACAGCTGCAGAATCCAACCTTTATCTTGTGTTCCTGAATGGAAGGGTATGATCTGCTACCAATAGGAAATTTACCATTATTCTTATCAGAGAAAAAAAAAAAGGATTTTAAAAAAAATTATTTCCCGAATTTTTAATTTTAAAAACACATTCAGAGTCCTTATAATCAAGAAAAGTGTTTTAAGAATGGGTTGCCTAAATGTACATCTCTTGCAGTGGTGCAAGTAGGGTAAAACCATGAGGTAGCCTTCTGGCCTCTAGCTGCCCCTTCATAACAATGCAGGTTTTCCATAGGTCCCAAATCATACCTTCCAGCCTGTACTGATGTCTGGTTTCCATAACCATCTTAAATTGCACTACATGCCAGTGCTTAGGCATCTGAATCACATCAATATGGTATTTTTTTTCTTCTGGAATCTGTAAGCATGCTGTAGCAGTAACCATGTGTATGACCTTCCCCATGTATGCATCTCAGTAAGTTAACACTGAAGCCCTCTCAGACAATCATCACAGAAGCAGCTGTGGTGGTTTAAGATATTATTGTCCTTCAGCTGTTCAGTACTAAACCTCTGCTAAAGTCTGCAACTTCACAGAAGAGGTAATAGAACAGTATCTTTTCTCTGCTTCAGCATAATGCCATCTGAGTTACCTTAACTTGCTGTTGAAGGGTATTTAAACTAAGCTGGTTAATTTGTTCTGGAGTAGATAAAAGAGGCTCACGAGATCTATTAATTTACATTGCTAGAGGGATGACAGCCTCCAGCAGAGGAGCAGAAACAAGCAGCCAAGGTGTATTAACTTCTAATAAGATCTCATTCATTTCTTTAGTGAATGTCTGGCTGCAGCCTAAAACTAAATACAACATTTAAATAGCTGCAGTGATATAGCTGATCTCCTTCATATGCTTACTCCAGTATTTTACAGTATTGCCCTTATTGCCCAAGACTAACTGGACACCAAAATCTCTGGCTTGCCATTTGCTCATCTCTCAGCATTCCCAGCTGCCCCTGTCTGATAAATAAATGTGTAGTAGAGTGTTACTTTAGTGCTCTGAAACTGAAAATACAGAAATAGCATTAAATACTCTGTGTTTTACATCATAGTCTTATAAAACAGGAATTGTATTGATTCTCTCCAGAGTTTACCTGAACTCAAGAACCCCTTCTGACTTTTGACCTGTAGCTGCATCTGCTGTGGAAGTTCCACCTGTCTGTAGTAATTCGGGACCTGCCTACAGCATCTGAGTTCAGTTTCCCTCGGAGCGTGCAACATTTTGCTTACTGACATTTGTCCGTGACGAGTCCCATGGAAAGCAGCAGGGCCCATGGAGAGCTGCCAGAGAGATTCTGGCTCAGAGAAAGAGAGAATACCCTCCGATAGCTTTCTGGCATGAATGCTTGCCTGGCCAGCTTTGCCAGCTATGGGGAGGGCAGGCAGGAACCACCTTCTCTCCATGTTCATTTTGCACTCCTCTGCCCTGTAGTACCAGTCATTCCCTTCACAAGAAGGCAAAGACTTAAAGGGCATCCACTCCACGGTAGTGAGATGACTGCTTGTGTACTGCTTGTGTTGTCTGAGGCAATCTGAGAAAGGGCTAAGACTAGTGTTGCACTAAGGACAACTTAGCAAGGGGAAGGAAAGTATCTTGGTAGGAGGAAAGTATCAGATACAAAGGGGATCTCATTACAGTAGTAGACAGTACTGTTGGTATAAATGCTGCAATAAAACACAAACTTACTGGTTACTTACTGTAAATTGCTTTTGTGGTACTCTTCCATACCTTTTAGGCTGCTTGATAATAACCTACTGGCAAGAAGTCTCTCATGCATAAAAAATTGTTTTGTGTTGTAATGCCTCTGGATTTTTTTTGCATGGACTTCATTTTTATTACTACAGACCAATTTTGACATCATTACTGGAGTTTTGCAAAGTCCACATTGATTTCAGTGCCTGACTTGACTATCTGGTAAAGCCTTTCGTCCTAAATATACAAATACAACCAACAAACGTCTTTAAAGTACAGGTTATTGCTATTGAAACTGTTACTTTGAGAAATGTGATAAGATTAGAAGGTCAATCATGACAGATGCTTTGTTAAATTAAAACATATGTGACACAATAAAGCATCGAGCATAAAGTTTTATTGTCAGTTTGTTCAGTACGTAAAACTGCTTCATGACCATTTTGAAAGGAACACAATATCTGCACACTGTATTTAGTTTCACTCATCAATCAAATCAAGTCAACTAGTCTTCTTTCGTTCCCTTATTTTATGCCTGCAGTTGGATAAAGAGTACACAGATGTTGCTTGTGGTAAAATCAGGCAACTGTCAGCACAAGGCAAGTTAGAGTGAAGAATGCAGACTGCATTTTAGGATCAGTTTTCTGGCTGAGGATTAATGTAATAATGGACTGTTAAATAGGGATGGGTATCTGAAAGTTTTACTGATTACATGATTTTGAAAACCCATCAAGAGCATTAAAAGGATTTACATCTGAACAGATGTCCAATATGGTATTCAGCTGACTTGAAATAAGAATGGAGGAATTGATAAACCTACAGAAATATATTCTGGACTGGGAAACAGAGCTTGAAAACCATGGATGCCTAATAGAAAGCACATGCGGAAATTTGTGGAACTTCATCTTTAAGACTGAATTTATTGATAGCTCTCTCTGCTGTCAGTATTACTTTACGTTCAGATTTCTTGTTTATTGAGAATCAAAGTTAGCAGTTACAGGGTTTATTGTAACGTTGTTAGGTTTAGGAAGCTGTCTTGATGGATGAAATGTCAACTTCATTTACTTAAGGTGTGAGCTTGTGGAGATGGCAAAGAGAATGTGTGCCTGATAAAGCACAGATGGGGAAGCAGTCCTACAGAACATGTCTGGGCATGAGTGATGGCAAGGCTGTTCTCTTCTGTGTTGGTTCTTTCTGCTCTTCCCCCACCCTCTTCATATAGTATCCAAACACCTTTCAGTAGTACATGAACAAACACGATTAGCATCTGTCACAAAATGTTCTTTCTTTCATCCTCTCCTTGGGGCAGAATTGTGTGTATAGGGTAACCTGGCACTTTTTTGTTTTCTTTTTTTAAATGCGTATGTTACATGTTTGTTAAAGAGAAATCAAAGGTGTATACTCTGACTCAAATTGGAAGATTTGTGATGGTTCTTCATTCCCAGGGGAGTTCATTTCACAGACTCAGACCAGCTCCCAAGCAAATTGTGTTTCCTGCACAGACAGGCTCTACCTTTGGGAAGAAAAAAATCTCTTATGCCTGAGGAATATTCACTAGCCAGTTGAACTGGAGATTTGAGATTTGAACAGTGTTTTAAATATGCTCCGCCCAGAATAATAAGCCCCTTGAAGGTAAGGAATGACTTTTTCATTTAAACTTAAGTCAAAGTTCAATGGGAAGTCGTCAAACACTGTTTAACATAAAGACTGGATGTACCGTTGAAAGTCTGTGTTGGCCAGACGATTGAGAGTGTTTGGTATCATTTGTCATTCTTTCTGAGCTGAAGGCCACATGTTAAAGATGGATCACATCACTGTGACCATGACGGAAGTGAGAAAAACGAGTAAACTCATTTCTTCTGCAAGTACTAATAAAAGCAATGCCTTGTTCAGTGACATAATCCTTCCTTTTGCCTTCAAACCTAGAATCATAGAATCACAAATCATTTGGGCCAGAAAAGACCTTTAAAATCATTGAGTCCAACCAACAACCCAACACTGACAAAACCACCACTAAACCATGTTGCTAAGCTTCTTTAAAATACCTCCAGGTATGGTCACTCAACCACTTTCCTGGGCAGCCTGTTCCAATGTTTGATAACCTTTTCAGTGAAAAAATTTTTCCTAATATCCAATATGAACCTCCCCTGGCGCAACATAAGACCATTTCGTCTTGTCCTGTAGCCTGTGACTTGGGAGACGAGACTGACCCCCACCTCACTACAACCTCCTTTCAGGTAGTTGTAGACAGCGGTAAGGTCTCCCCTCAGGCTCCTTTTCTCCAGGCTAAACAATGCCAGTTCCCTCAGTCTCTCCTCATAAGACTTGTGCTCAAGACCCTTCACCAGCTTTGCTGCTCTTCTCTGAACACGCACAAGCACCTCAGTGTCTTTTTTGTAGTGAGTTGTTCAAAACTGAGCACATTATTCGAGGTGCGGCCTCACCAGTGCCATGTACAGCAGAATGATCACTTCCCAAGTCCTGCTGGCCACACTATTTCTCATACAAGTCAGGATGCTATTGGCCTTCTTGGCCACCTGGGCACACTGCTGGCTCATATTCAGCTGGCTGTCTGCCAACACTCACAGGTCTTTTTCTGCCGGCTAGCTTTTCAGCCACTCTTCCCCAAGCCTGTAGCACTGTATGGGGCTGCTGTGACTCAAGTGCAGGTCCCGGCACTTGGCCTTGTTGAACCTCATCCCATTGGCCTTGGCCCATTGATCCAAGATCCCTCTGTAGAGCCACCCTACCCTCAAGCAGATCAACACTCCCGCCAACTTGGTGTTGTCTGCAAACTTACTATGGGTGCACTCAATACCCTCATCCAGGTGAAAATATTAGAGAGAATAGGCCCCAATACTGACCCCTGGGGAGCACCACTGGTGACCGGCCACCAACTGAATTTAATGCCATCCACCACAACGCTCTGGGCCCAGCCATCTAGCCAGTTTTTTACCTAGTGGAGAGTATGCCTGTCCAAGCAATGAACAGCCAGTTTCTCCAAGAGAATGTTGTGGAAAATGATGTCAAAGGCTTTACTAAAATCCAGGTAAACAAAATCCACAGTTTTCCCCTTGTCCACTAAGCTTCCCTTGCTATAGAATGAGATCAGGGTAGTCAAGCATAAACCCATGCTGCCTGGGCCTGATCCCCTGGTTGTCCTGTATGTGCCATGTGATGGCACTCAAGATGATCTGCCCCGTAACCTTCCCAGGCACCGATGTCAGACCGACAGGCGTGGCAATCTAAGTTCTTTTTGAAGAAACCTATTCTTGATATATCAGTTATGACCAAGATTAAGTCTTCTGTGCCTATGTTACCATCATCAAAATCAGAAATAGCCTGGATACACATTCATTTTTCAAAGCTAATATCTTAGACATGATGAAATTTAGATTCAATCCTGACCAACCGTATAACCTGATTTAAAGCTTGCAGTCACAGCACAACTTCTGTGGTTAAAGCACTTGCTCTCAAATTTTCAATGCAACATGTTCTTCCTTCCACTTTCTTTAGAGACGCTACCTCTCACACAATGATATCTACCAACAGTGCTTCCTGCCATCTGCTTGCTCATAAGATTTCCTTCAGTGTGATAAACTATCCCCTGATTAAGGGGAAGGTTTTACAGATATGTTGTGTCACATACTAGATATACCTGTCTCCAAAGAGAGGCTGGTTAGTGTAAAGATTTTAACTCTGAATTAAGTGAGGAGATTCCCATTTACAGTTTTGTAGTCATAAGGTAAACTTTCATTTATCATTGCAAAGGGCTAAATTTTGGGGCTTGACTGCTGTTGTTTGTAAATACTGATATCCATAACATTAAAAAGGATGACATTAGATTACTTTCTGCTCGTTGAACATGCAAGAATAGCTATTTTGCACATGTAATCTGTTATTAAAAATCCAATCTTCAGGAACATAAACCAGATTAAATGTATACTTGAGCATTTCAACACAAAGCTTTTCGCTTCTATTAGCTGATTGCAGTTTTGAGGGAAGTCTATTGTATTGTGCAGAGGTGGAGTCTGCTTTAGTGGTTACAGACAGAAAAAAAAGAAAAAAAATATTTTTTTTTTTTGCCTCTGTTGGTATCTAGTTGCAACTGGGATGTTACTGGATAGAAAATGTTGTATTTCCTAAATGTGAAAGAACAAATGTTTTGGCTAGCTGCTCACCGTACAGTTCCATTTGCCCCATAACTGAGGTATCACTACATTGCTTTTGCCTTTTCATGTTTCTTACCCATTAGTCAGTCAGTGATTAGAAAAAAAATATTAGAGCTATTTTGCAGGTGTTTACTTGACTGAATTGTATGAGCCACAATTAACCATTCTCCCCTCATTTTTCAAAAGAGCACTTGCTACCAATGTTTGGAAATATAAAATTTGTGTAAATACTTTGCTCCCCATCAGTTCAAAAAGTGTTTTTCACGTTCTAAGTATTTGGAATAGTAGCTAAGAAAGATATTTCCCGTATTCTTAAGACTGACATAAAGACGGGACAGTAATTCTGTTTCTGAATGAAAGCTAAAACTACTTACATGTTTCCGAACTCTACCATAAGAATAACCTGCAATCAAATTTTTTGGATGATTAAGGAGAGGCTGATCTGCTTGTAGTTCCCCAAATCCTCCTTCTTACCCTTCTTGAAGATAGGCAAGACTTTGTAATGTAGGCTGTGAAATTCTGCTTGAAATTGCATTAAACAAATTAGAAAATGCTGATGGGAAAGCAGACTGAAGCCTTGTTACTTAGTCCTGCTAATCCCTGAGAGCGCGTAATGGCACTAGAGCAAAAAAACTCTCACAACTTCTTTATACCTTCAGGTTAACTCTTATTGATGCTGATTTTGAAAGCTGTACTTTTATATTGAGATCCTAACCACTTGACGGATATGACGTTAATTACATGAGACTACAACACTTGGGCTGCTGGTAGCAAGGTTTTATCATTCTCCCTCCATCCTTGTTTGGGGGCATCTGAGATTCCTACTGTTGTACTCCCATCACAAGGCTGTTGCATAAGACAAGGCCCACTTGTGTGGTCTGACATTTGCCAAAAACAAGTAGAAAATTCCCCATTTAAAGTAGAAAGGGAACCAAAAGAAGCCTTTTGTAGAGTGGTTGGCATTGTTAGCTAATTGTATTTTGTGTTTAATATTTGGATTTTTTAATATGGACCAGAAAACATTTCACAGGGTTTCTTATATTTAAAAAAACAAACTAGTGTATTTTAGTATGTATGAAAGAAACCAAAAGCAAAAAAATGGTACTGGAAGCTACTACGTAAGCTTCATAAAATTTATCTGTAATTAGTGAGTAGAGAAACTGATAAATACCTTGTAAAGTTCTTGCTACTAAAACAGCCAGTGAGATGATAAAATAATAAAATCTGTTAATCTAGGTGTTGATTATTATGTTTCTTACATAATAGAAATTTCATGCTGGGGCTCCTTATATAATGCATGAATAAATCTCCTTCAATTTTTATTGCTGTTTTTTTTTCATTCACAGACCTATTTTTCTTTATGTCTGGAATGATTACCATCATCTTTGTGTGCAGATTGTACATGTATAAAACATGGATTTTTATGTTCTGCTAGCCACCACTGTGTAAGCGGGAAGCAAGCCTTCCTTTATTGTAGGCTCAGATTAATCTAAAAACCAGTGAAATTGAGTCAGATCTGAAGAAAATACGGTGATTCTCTTGCATGCACTGTCACGTACTATTAAAACATCACTGCATTTAAAACGAACTTGAACAAACATGAAATGCTGAGATAGTTTAATTGGTGCCAGAGGTTAATGTGAAGTTTATTTTGTGTGTGTGTTAGTTACGTTTACTGTAACACAACCAAGAGGAACAAAGAAAACTAAAGACCACATTGTTCAGATTCATCTTACTTAGAGTGGTTTCTTCACTGCTTTTGCCTTGATGTCTGTCACAGTCAGACAGATCTGTTTATTCTCTAATATGTAAATAATGAAAAAAGGATTTTCCAGCAAATAGCTGTTACTGGCTCAATCGTTTACACACTTATCTATATAAATAGCTTTAATATTCATAAGGCTGAAAAAAGTTGCTCATGTGTTTGCAGGGCTAGTATGTGTGGAAGGGCCACTCACTTGAACCACTGCGGAAGGGAGCAGCTAATACACAGATCTCAATTTTCAGATGAGCCCCATATTCTTCAGCTTTTATTCTTTTGTGAGCTCAAGATGTTGAACGGTTTAGTAAATAGAATACAACTATGGATACAGTTATAAGTAAGTCTCTTAACACATTTTCCAAGCTAATGAGATCTGTGAAGCCAGCAAAAAAGTATGCAGTCCTAATACTGATCTAGATTTTCGTATTTAGCACATTGTTACAAGCGATACATTATTAATCACAGAAATTCCTTTTTTCATTTTTTGGTCTTCTGCAAAGTAAACAAACTAGACTTCTGTTCATTTTATTTCTTTTTTAAATCATATATTCACTTTAGAATTCATTATTTTTAGTGCTATAGATGCTACATGTCTGTGTTGTAGGTAGGTATTAGTGGGCGTCTATGTAAAGCATGAATTTAAGGAAATTCATTTTTAAAGGGTTAGACTTTTTTGGTGTACTTTTCCTGTCAGGACATCAAATCTCTATTTTGTGGAGTGGTTTCTTACCTTTAAAGTGGGTGACTGGCAGGCTAAGGCAATTAGATGCAAGGTGGTGCCTCACAAATGATCAAAAGGAGCAAGTTGCAACATTTCAGAAAGCTCTGTCCTTCAGTCACATTGGTCTCCTGGCCAGTGGGTCTGATGGAAAGGAACCTTAACAGAAAGCTTGGGTATCAGTAGGCTTTTGTTTTCCTTGGGAAGCATTGTAAGGATGGAACCTTTATGACCTCTTTAAATGGTTGCCACAACAACTCCTGGCTTCTATCAGGAATCATTTTCATGTTGTTAAAAGTGATGTTATTTGGGTCCGCACCAAAGTGTGCGTTCCTCAGTTACACTCTACATTAGCTGTAGGACTTGGGCATGAAGTTGTTTCTTAGTGGAAATAACATGGAAAAAACACTTTTCAGAATATGGCTAGATTTACAGTCTAACACACTGATTTATACCAGCAGGGAATGAGCATAAGGGCTTACTTTTAGCATCAAGAAGCAGCATCGTGGCCAAACACAGCGGTCCTGCTCTCTCTCCACCCCGATACATGCCACTGTGCTGCTGCCTGCCGTGTGCTGGCACAAGCATTCTTACCACTGTGCCATGAACCCTGGGTCAGGGAAATCACCCAAATTAAAATGACACAATTTCTTTCCACATTTAGTTCTACTACAGATCAGTTCCCTAGAGCAGTTCCTTACATGGCCACACAACCACTTGTGCCAGCTCCAGGGAGGGGACAGAGCAGGGCGTGGGACTGAGAGCCCACGGGGGAACAGGGAGTTCCTGATTTCTTAGACAGTGCTTAGTCCATACTTGTTGAATACGTAGATGAAACCATGGCTCAGGAATGGATTTTCACCCAGTTTAAGCGAATCTGAGACCAACACTAAAATGGATGCTACCTCCTCCCCTTCCCTACTCTCAGTGATATGTTCCTGTCCTACCCTGTTTGCATGTTGCTTCAGGCTGCCTGTTTGACACAGGCAAACATCCACACATTCATCTCAAAGATATAGTGCCGAGAGGTAGGGCTTGCAAATCTCGCTTTTAGCCATGGAGTCAGCTGCCCTGTAACGTGAGATTTGTTTTTCAATCCGCATACTCCCCTCCCCGAAAAAAAACCAAAAAACATTTAAATGTTATGTGTGGGAGTTTGTGCTAGATTGACGACACACAGATGTCTAAATGCAGGTTTCTGAATCTGTCTAGTTGTCTGAGGTCCCATTTTGGTCTAGAAGATCTAGATGATACAATTGAAAGTTAGAGAACTATTCAGCTGATGCAGGTGTCTTTTTTAGGATGAGCTGAATAGCTCACAAGACATCATCAGGCAGAATTCAGTTCCCTCAGCATATGACCAAGTGCAGCGTGAGGGGCTCCAACCAACCTGCCTGACCTCTGTCCAACCCCACAGAAAGGCATGGATTTCCTGTCAATCCTGGGTTATATTTGCCAGCCCTCTGCAGATGTCCCAGATACCTTAAAGCATCTCAAATAGCCCTGAATACCTATCTTTAGGGAACAGAATCCTAATCCACTGACTAGACTTTCACTGGCTATAATGGATGCTTAGGATAACTTTCTTAGGATACAGACATCTATGGTGTCCAAAGTTAGATGAAATAAATCTCAATAAAGGCTTTTCAAAAAAAAACCGTTCTAATGTGGCATGAGTGTAATTCAATGCAGTAATGTCTCCCTACATAGAGAGTCCTGGAGAGAAAGTAGATGAAGGCTTCCAGCTGCTGCTGGCAAGAACAGTAAAGGAACTGTAGTTACTAGAGCAGCAGGTTTACAGTCCAGATCATTTGTAAAAGGGCAAGGATTTGGGCTGTGGTTACAACTATGAGCTATGTATACCCAGCAAAGCCCTCTGTGGTGAGGCATAAATGTTGTCATTCCACTAAAGGGTTGCATGAGTATGTAAGTTTAGTGGAGAAAACAGATAAAGGAGAGCCATATGCACCAAAAAGAGTTTTCTGCTTGGGATAACCATCACATTTTTTTTGCCAGAACATTGCTCTCCAAAATCTTTTTAATTATTGGGGTGTTTCTAGTGAGACAAGCTGTGTGGAACCAGCAGGGGCTTAATAGTGCCCAGCCCAAAGGCTTGATGTTCTCCAGGTGAAAGTCTGAGTAATGGGAGATGACACCTCAGTGTGTAATAGCGACTTAAACTGCATTATTGAAGGTGGGAGAGATTTCTTGACGTTACTGTCTTGGGAAGGGAACAGAATACCTTTTTCACTCAAGAACCATGTGCTTGGTCTTGATTTAGTGGCAGAATAGGAAGTTTTAATTGTGTGTCTGGGGAAACTGTGTGAACTGATTTCTCGTGTGTGGGCTGTGGGAGTCTGCTGCAGTTCTGGACAAGGTTCATGGGGAATCACTCTTGGAATCACTCCCTATGGGGATTGTAGTGGGAGGCAGGTAGAATGGAACTGTTAATATGTAAAACATGACTCTTGAGATCTGCAGTGTATTTCACTTTGCTTCATACAGTGAAATAATACTATTATTCATAATAGTATTATTATTATCATCCACATTATCAAGTTAGTTCAGAATTAATTAGGAATTAATTCTCAGGAATTAATTCTAAAATTAGGAATTAATACTCAGCCTTGTACATAGATTCTTCCAGCTCTGAATAAAGACTTGGATTTCTGCAAGATGAAAAATAAATCCTAGTGCATAATGTGAATATTTAAAAAATGATAAATTTGTGTGGATGTGACCCTACGGTGAGCATATTTATTCACATTTATGTTGTTGATATGAAGTGCATCTCAGTGGTGAGCATCTGATATAGATATCCATGCTGTTCTGTGGTGGCAGAGCAGCGCAAAAAATACAGACAAGGTCTTCATCTTATTGAATGGTTGTTGCTCCATTTGCTTCAGTTAAGCTGCAGAATGAGACTGATTTTGAAAATGGAGTGAATGCAGTGTCCTCAAAGAACTGTTTAACTAAGTGTTCAGGCCCTGTGCATACCTACGTTAGTCTTTGTATATGTGTGTGTATCTATAGGGACTTAAATAGGCATATGTAATTTTCTTGTTTAAGATACATATAGAGAGAAAGAGAGAGAAAAAAGCTTGCAATGTAGGGAAATATTTATGTCCTGCATCTGTTGGATCTCATAGTAAAGAGTATTCCATGAAAGTAATGCATCTCAATTTTCTTTATAAATCTATCAGTGTACAAAGAAAGCTGGCTTAAGTTTATCAGTTGAAATGCATATGGCTCCTTAAAAATATAGGATACATAGATGTTGGGAAGAAATCCAGATTCTTCCCAAAACTTTAATGAAAAATCTAAATCTCCATGGTAAAAAAATTTCATGTCAAACTTTTGTACATATCAGCTGTAAAATTCTTTAGCATTGATAATATTCTCTGTGTTCCACACAAACTATCCTTAATACATTGGTGTTAACATTACTAGTCATACTGCATTATTTGCTGATAATTGCACTTTGCATTGTCTATTGGGCAGATTCAGACCATAAAAATGAATGCTGAACTTGAGTTCACTGTTGATCTTTGAAATACTGTGCTGAAAGACTAGGAATGGAGGGAACTGTAGAAATTATATTCTCTAAAACATAAATGTTTATAATTTTTCATCTCCTGTTAATAATAATATTCTGGCAAAGATTAAAGCATATAAATATTATACTTACTACAGTCAAAAGATTGATACCTTGTTGAGTATGTTTCTGAAAGAGCTCTAAGTCCTGTAAGCTATTTGCTTGACATGCCATTTAGATTTCATAGAGAGATAATGGAAGTTTTCACATACTGTTCTCTCATTGACCCAAATATTCTAAATTTCTTAACTGTAAAGTGTCAAAACTTTTTCTGTATTGACTCAAATATAACTTTCCTAAACATTTCTGAGATCAAATTCTGCAGCAAGGGGAAGAGTATTCAAGCAAATCCCCTGACACTATGCTTCCCGCTGCCTGTCACTCATGTTGTGTCTTTATAGTAAAAAGAGGGATTAAATGTTTGAGCATAGCTCCTAAGAGAAATAAAAGGATGCAAAATATTTGTGCTATTACGAGAAGCTGATCATTTCGCCATGCTGAATTCACTACACTTAACACATAAATCCTGCTATCAAGACTTCACATTTCACATTGAAAGAGTCTCATTTTATCAGAGGAGATAATAAAAAATCTTATGTGTACTTGAGACTATAAAACTGAATAATATAATCTTTTAGATATACTCAGTGGTCATGTTTTTTCATTGAAATATGATGCTTACTTAAATATACACAGTTATTTAATTTTTGTTTCAGAGATCTTACAATGTTTGGGGAAAACTGATAATAACATTTTTTTAAAAAAAATTATATTCATTTTGATTTCAGAAATACTTTAGGGTTGTGTATATACCTTATAAAATATCCCTAGAGGATATTACCGACCTAGCATTCAAAGCATTGTTAGAGTGTGTTTCCTTCTATTGAACCATCAGATCAGACTTACTTCTTTTTCCATCATGCTACACCATGATTCTTTATTTAAAAATTTTTTACAAAATATCCACAGGATACATGGCTACTACTGATTTATAGGTGATTATAAGAGTTCGCTTGTGTGCCAACCATAGACAAAAAATTATTATCCAAAATATTAAATATTAGATTGCAGAGAGCATTCTGGAATTCACAGGAATATTTCACAGTAAGTTTTGCACTAATTGTATTAATATGAGTTGTTGTGGTTTGTTTTTTATTTTGCGAACAATGGGTTTGCTAGAACACTAAGTGTAGGGACATATTTTATTGTGAAATTTGATTTAGTGTAAGCAGAAATTTATATTTGGCAAAAGTGTATTAATTGCTCCTCCTTCTTTTCTTTTGATACCAAAACTGATATAGGAAACAACTATTTTAATTCTTGTTCAAACTTATTCTGTATTTCAAATGGTTTTCTTTTCACCCCTAACACTCCTTTCTTGTGTCACATTTTATTGTGATTTACTGCTCTGAAAAAGCTATCTTTGGCATACTGTTGACAGCTACTAAGGAAGCTGCATTTTAAATCAAGTCCAAATCAATTTTATCAGATCAACACTAAGACAGAATTATGGTGGAAAGTAAAATGCAGAGTCATTCTGAAAGGCAGTCAAGTATGTGGGATATTAAAAAGTTCTAAAGAGAGTGAGTATTAAAAGTGTAAATATGGTACAGCGTGTGCACAAAAGAGGTGAACAGTCTTTATAGTTCCTTGCAGAGTAGTTGTTTTATTTTGAAAAGTGGCAGGTAGGGCCATCAGTGAGATGAAATTATTCTCAGTGTAACACCAAACTATGCCATTTTTTGGAAACAGAGAGCAGAGAAAATATTTATTTGAGAATTTGGTTAGGTCTGAAATGCACAGTGATTTTCCTTTGCTAAAATGAAATCAACCTTCCTGCTTGCCAGATGATGAATATTAAATAGCTACCTAGTTAAACAAACAAACAAGTCTATTTCAGAACTCATTAAAAATACCTGACATGCCAAATCAGTGTTCTTAATGAAATTCCGTAATTATTTTGTCACTGATCCCTGATTCCACCATCAGGGATTTTCTTTTCACCATCGCTTTTAGCATAAATGCCTGCATAGATGGCAGAATCATCCAATCACCCCAGGCCTTTCCTGCTGATATATTCCAGTCTGCCTGCTCAAGGACTTGCCCAAGCCAAGTCTGGCTTCATATGTTATGTCTGCACAATACTCTTCTCTAGATATTCTAGGCTTTTTCTTGAAGAAAGCTTTTACAGTCAATATATTAGTCCTCAGACAATGGAAATCTGGTGTTATAAAGCCAGCCTCGCTCAGCACTATAGGATATAAGAAGAGACCACATGTTTACTTTGAAGTTGAAATATAATATTGCCATAAGTGGATATGCTCAAACTTTAGATGTTATTCTGGAATATTTCCAGCATTATATATATATATATATATATATATATATATATGTATATATATCAGTGAGTAATACTTAAGTGTAGTGCAAATCATTATGTTGTTATGCAGAACTTCCATGCACTTCTACATAACATTTCTTTTATTCAGAGTTTGTTGCTTACTTGATAAGGGAGCAAAAAAATTATCCTAAACAGTTATAACTTTCCCATACAGTATAGTGTCCAAATCTCATTCTCTGGCAATTTTTGAGTGGCTCTGCTCCAAGATCTCTTAGGAAGAAAATGTTTAACTGTAGTCTAAGTGCAACTCCTGTTCTCCAATACATGTAAATAACTGCAGTTCTTCTGCTTATCAAAATGTAACTCAGAAGAAGCACTACTCTGTGAGGACACTCATGGAAATTTGTCTGACCCGTATTGCTGGCACCCCTCCTTTTCTCTAGTTGTTGAATAACATTTAAGGAAACCTTCGAAATAAAGGTTGGAAGACTTGGCCTGTCTCTACCCTCCTCATTTATTTCCCACTCACCAAATCCAAACCTTTTTCCAACTACAGAGCAACGCAGTCCCTTACTGAGCTACTCAAGACAGAGCTTAATGAACTAGCTCAGGAACTGGCTATCAGCAGGACTGAATAGGCTTAGCAGAGCATCCAACTGGTAAAGCTTTGACTCTTGTAGGGCTGAGCCATGTGACATATCCCTTTGTGCCATGGAGATGCACCAGCTCAACTGGAGCTCATTTGCATGGCTCTAACAGGGTGCATGTACTGTGTCTTGCCCCGTGTTCATGTGCCAAGGCACACTAAGGTATCTTGGTGATTGTAGATTGAAATATCTGTCAATAAAGGAACAAGGAGACTACAATAGAGGCCTCTATTGTAAACATAGAATAGAGCAAACGTGTCTGCATTGAACAAGTAGTATTTGAGACACTCTCAAGTTTCATTTCACCGTTACCTCCCATGTTCTTTAACATAAGGACGTTTATCAAACTTATCCTGAAAGTTGCTCATTAACTAGAAAGTGAAAAGAAAGTGCTTTCCCATGGTTATGTTAGACTGTATTATGGTCACTATCCTTCCAAGAAGCTACTCAGTGAGTATGTGAGGAGGTGAACAGAGCTATTGCTTATATTTCAGCACCTCGGGAACTTAGAATGTATTTTAATTTGATAACATGAGATCAGAATCATGTCCAAAGGATTAGAAATACGTTTGGACAAAGACTTTTCAAGGTTGGAATATGTTCCCTTGAAATGTTTAAGTCAAAAAGTGCTTAAAAGAGACTTATTGTGAGACCTCCTCTGGACTTCAGCACCCAGTTTTAGTCAACAGTTTTTGAAGGGCTCCACCATAGGAGATGGAGAGAAGGGCAAGAAGCCTCTGCTTTGTAGGTGGAGATTAATGAGTTTTTGAAGTGGAATAGTGATAAGGCTTTCTGTCACAATAGGGGACAGGAGGCAGCAATCTAAAAGTTAGATTTCCTTCAGAGCTAAACAGCAGAAGAAAGGTCCCTGATCATTCCTTTTGAGAAACTTGCTGGAAAAGACTGTGAGTTTGGACTAGAGAACCTTAAAAGCAAAGTGAGAGACAGTAAGATTACTCCAGTACTGCATTCACCTGTCTTGTGATATGAAAGATACCTAAAGAATAACTTTAATAATTAAAAGGTAAATGGTTATACAAGAATAGGTGAAACTAATCTTGTCAATAACCTGAAATAATAAGCACTTTTAGCTAATAGAACTGCACTTGCTAGCCTGGGGCAGAGAGACGGACAGAATTGCGATTTAAAAAAAAAGGCCAAATTTTATGTATTGAGATTTAATACCATTTTTATCTGTTGGACTTTACAAACAAGATTAGTAATATATTCCCTCTTTGAAAAGGCAGGAGATTGAGGTTTAGATAGACAAACGATTTTCTTAAATAGGTAACATAGTAGGTACTTCTTTAGAAAGCTTAAGGCTGGAGTCCGCCTTTCCAAATGGCAAGATAGGACTGGCCAGTAGAACAAGGTTAAAGCAGGAAAGTTTCTCTAGCACAGACAAGCCTATAGCAGGTTGGAAGGCAAGGATCTGATTTAGCAAGGGCGTGGGCACTTGTGTGACATATGTGCAAATGTAGCTGGTCACTCAACTTTGATAGATGGGCTCAAATGTATGTCTTTCCAGAGGTGAAACAATAGCCCAGTAATCGGTGACATTTTAAATACTGCATAGTTATCTGTGTCAAGATTAATACTTCTGCCATCCCATCTTCTGATGTTAAGTCAATTGACATCCACAGCTGTTCGGTCTTACAGAACAGAGAAAAAAATCCAGTCAGTGTGATTTGTGCATCTAACTCTTATGCATCTCTCATTAATCAATCCTGCTAAATAGGTCCTTAATTTTCCTCTGTAATTAAGGTAAGAAGTGGAAGAAGTATCATTACAAGACATCCAGGGGAAAGCTCATTTTCCTAAACAATGAGGCTTTCACAGGTATCTCGATGGCAATCATTAGCTAGAAGGATTTCAGTAGCCATCTATACTTGGCCTGCACAGGCTGATTGGATCTGGGATGTCCTATTAATCTCACTGAGCAACTGGTGAGCTTTGTCATCTCATCACCTCTGCTTTGTGCTCCCGTGTCTGCTGTATCCACTGTTCTTCATGGCCTTAGAATCCCTGGGGCTTCTCTGGTGTTCCTTGAATGGGCCTCCTGAACCCATGGGCCTCAGTCTCCAACATGTTGTTGCATCCTACAATGAGCAGGGATCCTAGCAGGTCGCAAGGGCACTGTCAGATTTAGTGGGGGAAAGAAAACAAATATTTTGAACAGCCATTAAATCAGTTAAAAATAACAAGTTTACCCCCCCAGCCAAAAGGAGGAGGTAGGCGATGATAGCTCGGCACTGTGTCATCAACATCATTGGGATTGCTGCAGGCTGAGGTGAGAGGACGTCCCAAGCGCCTCCAGTTGCGGTGCAGCCTGGGGAACCACGCTGGTTTGTGTGTCAGTGATGCTATCAGCTGCGGCGGGCAACGGGCGGGAGGCTGAGGTCGTGTCCCGACAGGCAAGCTCTATGCAGCGACTTTTCATAAATAGGGTGGGTAACACCTTTCCTTAAAACTGAGAAACATTTGTGCTAGCTGGGATGCTAAAACTGCTGTGGTCGCACCTCCACGCATTTCTTCACAAAGTCCGAGGCAAAAAATGTAAACTTGAGACCACAGATACCCAGGCTTCCACCTGCCTGTATGCAATAGCCAGCAGGTTCGGTGGGAGCTGGACTTGTGTTGACAAAAACATTGCCTCCCTGGCCCTTGGGAGAAAGCTAAAGGGTTTTAATTTCTGAATACATGTGGGAGAATGGTCATGGAAATCTTGATCAAGGATTTTTCAAAAGCCTGAGTGATGCCAAAAAAACTTCAACTTGACATGTCAAAAAACACACTTTGGTATTTGAAGGTCAATATGTAATTTGCAAAAAGAATCATGCCGAACCTATTATAAATAAAGGGATTTTACTGTAAATATGCCTCTTTACTTATCAAGACATTACACTGTTCTGCTAGTACATCTGCTAGATGAAGGAAAGGCTGTGGATGTTATTTACCTAGACTTTAGCAAGGGCTTTGATACAGTGTCCCACAGTATCCTCCTGGAGAAACTGGCTGCCCATGGCTTAGATGGGAATACTCTCCACTGGGTTAAAAACTGGCTGGAGGGCCAGGCCCAGAGAGTGATGGTGAATGGAGTGAAATCCAATTGGTGCCCGGTCACAAGTGGTGTCCCACAGGGCTCAGTACTGGGGCTGGTTCTCTTCAACATCTTCATCAATGATCTGGACGAGGGGATCGAATGCACCCTCAGCAAATTTACAGACAACACCAAGCTGGGTGGGAGTGTCGACCTGCTGGAGGGTAGAGAGGCTTTACAGAGGGATCTGGACAGGCTGGATGGATGGGCTGAGACCAATGGAATGAGGTTCAATAAGGCCAAGTGCCGGGTCCTGCACTTGGGTCACAACAAGCCCAGGCAGCGCTACAGGCTTGGGGAAGAATGGCTGGAGAGCTGCCTGGCAGAAACGGACCTGGGGGTGTTGGTCGGCTGTCGGCTGAACATGAGCCAGCAGTGTGCCCAGGTGGCCAAGAAGGCCAACAGCA
>JAOXNO010000001.1:183310862-183324465 GCA_028565335.1 Limnodromus scolopaceus | reverse complement strand
CGCCTGGATGCAGTCCTGAGTGATGTGCTCTGGGCAATCCTGCTTTGGCAGGGGAGTTGGACTAGATGATCTCTAGGGATGCCTTCCAACTCCAACTATTCTGTGATTCTGAATTGAGCTGACTCAAAACCCAGCAAAAGCAGTTTGAATAACTTGCTTCTGACTAATCCTGCAAAATGGAATTATAGAGTTGGAAAGAACATAAAAGATATTGGTTGAGATGCTTAGTGGCCTTTCTGGTCCATGTAAAGTGCCAAAGGTACTGAATGGTTATAGAACTTGTGTAAAATATTAGCTATGATTTAGGGGGAGGCACAAGCAGGAAGGAAAAAGGAAAGGTTAGTAGGGGATAGTAGAGATAGTAGGGAAAGAGGCAGAGAACAGAGAATTTTTAATATTTTTTCTGAAAACCTGAGAAAGACCTTTAAGATTAAGATTGAGCGGGGTACTGTGGAGTTCAAACAGAGGCCAGAGACATGAGTTGAAGGTAGTTCTGAAGGACTGTCTAATTTCCATAAGGGGCTGTCAAATAGCTTTAAACAGGGAGGAAAACATCAATGAAAAGCCATTTTAGAGCAGCCTGGGTCTGAGGATGTAAGGTCTGTGTCTTGGTGGGATGAGCTGTACTGGATTTTATCCCTTGGCTTTGCAGTTTCAACTTGATTTGGGTTTAATGACTGTCATTATGCAAACATTGAAGTAAGAGGATAATAATTTAAAAAAATGCTTATTGTTGTGGGAATGGCCACCATGTTTCAGATTTTACATCTTTTTTCATCCTTATTCTGTATGTTTTACTTGTTTGTGTCTCTGTGTTTTCCTTAGCTTTTCCCTTGAAGGCTGAACTTTCCAGGTGTGTTTTAATTTTTTCTAAGAAAAATAAATATTTTTGAGAGTTTCAGGCAGCATTGTATTTAGATGGTCTGGAACAGAAAAGAACCAAGAATGTTAAAGGGGGGGGGAAAATCTATTGGCCCTTTTCGGGATCCGTACTTGAATTACAGAATAATGGAAACTTGACTGTAACCACAGAGAATGTAGAGTTTTTCTAATAGTTAATTTTGCTTTGTCTAATTCTGTCCAAACTGTCTTTCATAATGTTAATTGATGTGCTTCCACCTCTATGTATGACAGCAATACAAAATTGATCAAGAGTAACAGAGCTGGCTTGAACACTCTCAAGTCGTGAAAAGTGTATTTTTCTAAAACTTCTTTTTTTAAAAAATGACATAGTGATGGAAAAATTACGAATGATGTTTTTAATGACCTGAATTTCTGATTTTGGCAGGTATTAGCACCAAAGATGGTACTGCCAAGAAAGATAAAGACTTCAGAGGAAAAGCCCAGAAACAAGTGCAGTTTAATCCTGGCCAAACTTTAGCTACATGGCGAGTACGGATTTTGAGTGACGGTGAACATGAGCAGTCCGAGTCCTTTCAAATTGTTCTTTCTGAGCCTGTCATGGCAGTTCTGGAATTTCCTGGTGTATCCACAGTGGAAATTATTGACCCAGGAGATGGTAAGAACCTTTCTCGAAGTGTCCTGCCCATAAGTGCTTATACCACAAGATGAACTGGAGGGCAAATGCTATGAGTAACAAAGGATAGTAAAGTTTACCTTTACTCAGAATATTTCTGAAGTCCGACTAGGGCATTGGGTAGCCATTTGTCCTCTATGTCTTTAAGTGGTTCATGAATATGTAACTAAGGTAGCATGCTTTGATGAAATACTTGCATTTTTCCTGTCATATATTATTTCTAGGTTTTTTGTTTTGTTTAGTTTTGGTTTCATTTTAGGTATAATAGCTTTTTGGTTCAATGTGTTTGCAGTGTGTATCTGGTTCGGTCTGACAGCGAATTAATGTGGGAGAGGGTGGTACAGGAAAGTCTAGGCTGGTTGGTCCCAACAAGTTTGGGTGTTGGACCAGACTAGTTGCATCAGTGAGGCCTTAATATCAAGCCGAGAAGCTCAGTAGGGGTAAGGTTCACTAGACCAAGTTCAACACAAGCTGTGTCAAGAACAAATAAAATTATAGTTAAATGTAAGTGAAGGAAGAAGCTGATTTAAAAAATAATAAATAGAATGTGCTCTGGTTGCTCTGCTTTTCAGTGGCACCCAGACACTTGAATCCGTGGGCCACAGTCACACAAAACTGTCCTTGAGGAATCTTTCAAGTATTGGATGACTGCAACAGCTTGTTTTACGTAGTCTTCCCTACTTGACATTTGAAGACTACTGGGCAGCAAAACTGTCAGAGGTTTCTTAGTTCCTAGTTACAAATGTAAGTTAAACCAGAGGTTTTTTGACCTCCATATTTAGTCACTGAGAAAAATAGTTCTTAACTTGGAAAGCAGTATATATGAGACAGAGAAATTACTTGAAAATATGTTAAATCTCTCTTTTTATAATCAGTGAGGTAGCACAACTCAAGATAATCATCTGAGTTTTCTTAATGTCAACCGTAGGTTTTTTTATTTCCTTTTACAGTCCCAGAGAATCTGTAGTAATTGTACATAAAGTGAAGATGGATAGGAGAAAATCTAATGCAAAATGCAGATCAAGAAACATCTACAGGAAAATATAGAAAGAACGTTGTGAGGAAGGGCTCAGTTTCGTAATAATTTTTTAAAGCATAGGGTATAACAAGTTCAGACACTAACTGGCCAGGAAACATCAAAAGTTTTGTTCTATTTCCAGTGAAAATTATTTTAAAATTCACTGCTTTGAGTACTGTAGTCTTAGCACCAAAATACTGAGCTTGTTTGGAAATCTGTACCAGCCCCTTGTGTATGGGACATTAGTTAATGTTTTATTCCAAAAAGAGATTGCATGAGAATGTTTTTCCTTATAGTAGCTGAGATGATGTAGATCATTCTCCTCTGAGCTTTTATGTTGTTCATAACGTCCATTACACTTTTATAGTGTCATTTTACTCCTGGTTGGATAATTATGAGAGAGACAGGAAACAGAACAAATCATATTCCTGCATTTTTTTGAAGGATAGAGTTTTTCATTTTATCGACATAATTCTACAGGGGGAAATAAAAGGAACATTTTGTGTGTGTGTGTTTTACCTTCTGTTTTACTTTAAAACAAAAGGGTAGGGATTTGGTGGTTTTCACGTAGAATTTTTTACGTGCTGGAATCGTGAAAGTGTCTAGATCTTATCAAACCTGAATTGCAACATTTTTAAGGCAAGCTTTTGACCTTAAGTCATGCTAGTAGTATTTTCCAGTTGGAGAAATAAAACCTGGAACACGTTTTCAAAGAAGTCACGTGACAATTTTCAGAACATTGTTTGCCAAAGTGCTCTGAAATAATGAAAAAAATTGCTTTGTGCAGTCAGCTCATACCACTTGATTTGGTATTACACACAATCATATTCTGTTAGGATTGCAGTCATATTAATGAAACTGTAAAGGTGCTTTATAATTATATGTATAATCACCGTTTGTTCTTGTGTTTTTGAGGGAACAAGAAAAAAATTGATCCTGAATCCCAACAACAGCATAAAACTCAGCAACCTGTTTATATGGGTATAAAATAATGAAGGGGTTTAAAATGCATGTTAGCGTTTTTTTCCCTGAAAAACAGATATAACATTCTTTAGTCTGATACATTTTAGGCTGAGATTGCTCTCCAGACTCCACTGACTGTATTGGCTGGGTCCCTTTTTCATAAAATAGGAGTGTAGACGTGTAGCCAACTCACATCAAATCTCCAAGTCAGAGTAAGATAGTGAGAGCTTAACCTTACATCCTCAGTGCCAAATGATTTTCATGTTTATCTTGATGTAGTAAGTTAGAGAATGACCTTGCAGAGCCACTGCCTGTGAATGAGCTGTATTGTTGATACTCCTGTGGTTAATAGTGAAATACTATGGAAATAATTAAAATATAGACCTTTTGGACAAGTTCTCCAAACACCATCTTGCACCATTAACATTAGATAAGTAAATTGTCAAATTAGAGACTACTTAGTGAGGACTTGTGAATTCAGACCTAATGATCTGATTTTATTTACCATTTCTGAAAGACTAAGAAACTCTGCTTCTCTCACCCTTCAAGTTTTTCTTCAATTTTAGCAGCATTGCTGATGAATAACAGTTACTTGTTGCACTTTAGAATATGCTAAAATGCTCCTAGCTGTTTTACAGGTGAGTTTATGAGGCCATAAATCTACATAAACAAGTGCATCTGTTCTTTGCAGAATCGACTGTCTTTATTCCTCAGTCCACCTATACTATTGAAGAAGACGTTGGTGAATTATTTATTCCAGTCAGAAGAAGTGGAGATGTGAGCCAGGAACTGATGGTTATTTGCTACACACAACAAGGTAACAGAATCTACTAACAAAAAAAAAGGCAAAAATGGAAAAGAGACAGAAAAGCAAAAAGAATTGTTCTATCTATTGCATAATAAAATTATTTATAACTCTGATAATTACTTTTTCACCTAAATTGCTTCAGTCTCAAGTGGAAATGTATTCATCTTTACAATTTGTCTTAAAGTATTATAGAAAACCACAGAAAATTATCGTGTTCCAAATTTCTGCCAGTTGTTAGGAGATGAAGAAGGTATTCTTTATCTTTATGCAAGGCTTTTCTATGCAGCCAGTGATCAGAACTGAAAGCATTGCAGTGATTGCACAGGATATCCTTTAGTTGTTGTATCTTGAAAAAATTGGTATATAATAATATTACTTAATTGTCAACCTTCTACTTCTGCTATTTGTCAATCTCCTATTGATTATGTGCAGAGCATGGGTTCAACCACACCTGTGCTTTTATTGTTATTTTTCACCTGGAGAGATGAAGCAACTTTTTTGTTGAGATGATCTGGAATAAAAATAATTTGTTTTCATCAAATTCTTTTTATATTTAATTTCTGGTCCACTAATATCTTCAACTGGAGTTGATTAAAGGAGTTAATTTGTAGTCCTCACAGGCTCTCCTTTGTCAATCTGTGCCTCTTGTGATAGACTACAGTATTCCTTCTAGCTGAAAAAAATGCAGATTAATTTGCAGAGCTGTGTGCTTGCATTGCATCATATATGGAAGTAGTTTGTCCAGGAACCTCAGAAATGTAACCTGGTCAGAGATTTCAACACATCTAATCCCGTTAAAGCACATAGAAATTAAAAGATAATGAAAATAAAATTCAGCCTCTGTGAAAGAATCATTATAACTATGGTATGTATAGTGACTATTTTCCTTTTATGCCACAGGAACAGCATCTGGCACCGCCCCAACCTCTGTACTTTCATACTCTGACTACATATCCAGGCCCGAGGATCACAACAGCATTCTACGTTTTGACAAAGACGAACGAGAAAAAATGTGTCGGATCGTCATCATAGATGATTCGTTATATGAAGAGACTGAGACCTTTGATGTTTTGCTGAGCATGCCGATGGGTGGAAGAATTGGTGCTGAATTCCCGAGCACTCGAATTACCATTGTACCTGACAAGGATGACGGTAAGACATCACGTAATGAAGTGATATTCCCAGTCCAGGACAGAAACTACAGGTAGTATCACACTGAAATCAACATGTAGAAGTTGGGTTTTTGCGTTTCTTCCTGGTGGTTAAAACACATGCGGCTTCTATCTTGGGATTTTAAAATACTAATAGAAAGCTATGTGGGTTTTTAAAAGTATTTAGTATTGATATGTTATGGTTTGAGAAGATCACACAAGTAGTGATTGGGTGCGAAGAGATGTACCTTTCCATTCTGTGACAGTAACAAATGTAATCCAAAATGTCACCCTGCATGGTGACCCTTGTATATATGATTCTGAGGTTGTGTCCACAAAGCCTTCAGACCCATTGGGTTGTCCTCCAAAGGGCCATATTAGAGGTCCTGATGGTCTAGAAGCCATCTAGCAGCTGCTAAGAGGCAAGCTATATTCCTTCTGATTTAATGCTGCATTTAAATTTCTGCCTAGAAGTGTCCCCATGTGCTTCCTTTGTCTTTTTAAAAAAGCAGATAATCAAAAGACAGTAATGTTGCTTTAGAAATTGCCTCTAGTAAGGAAGAGCTGACAGAATTATGTCCTTTGTTCCAGTGTCAATAGCTTTGATATATTATATAAAAGGGGCGTTCCTGGTGGTGATTAGAGAGAGTGCTGTGACTAAGGAAGAGTAGAATCAGCACACTGTATCATCAACAGCTTTTGAAAATGCATATAAATATTATTGTGACTTTAAGCCTCTCCTTCAGTGTTCCTGGCATTGATGTGGCACTCCTTCAGTGTGTCCCTTCATTGGTGTGGCAACTCTCTTTCTAGGAGTGGTAGCATAAAAGTTTCTTGGTACAATTACCCTCATTTATGCATGGAGTTTGGAGGCTCATTCCTCAACTGTAAATTCTGTGGAAGGAGTGCTGATAAACTATTTTAGTCTTCTCTATGAGGCCATAAACAATCTGTTGTGACACTGCCATATTTCCTAAAGACTAATGTGGGGAATTATATAGTACAGTACTCTTTGAAAGCCTGATGCCAAGATAGATGGTTATTATCAGCACAGTGATTACTCCCTAGTTAAGAATATAAAAGGCAGCTCTTAAAGGCAGGAAGTTGACACCCATCTAATTGCATTGTAAATACTCAGTCTGCCTGAAATTTCTCACATGTAATCCTCTGGCAGAGGTGACTGTTTTCTTGTGGAGCATTTGGGTCATCATGTAGCCTTAATGAACACACCAGTATGAAATAATACTTCTTGTAAAGTAACAGATCATATATCAAATGCAAACTGAAATAGGAATATGTTCATCTGACTTTGCTGTGGTAGGAAATACAGGTTTATTTGTGTAGGTTTTTTACAATAATTTGATTTTTTGAGTAATTTTGATGAATTCATGAACTTTACGGTTTGTAGATAGCAGAGCATAGAATATTGAGAAAGTATCTATACAAAACCATATCCGTGAAGAAGTGGATTACCCAGCTTTTGAAGGTGTTCTGACTGCTTAAAATACATACTGGAAGTTTGAGATGTGGAGGATGTTTCTCCAAGAGATTATTTAAAACAGAGATGAGCATCTAACTTCAGTGGAAACCTCATTGTCTGGGAGGGAACACTTTTATGTACTGTTTTTAACATTTAAAATAAGATATTGTAATTCATAGGCTTATACAGTCATTTAAACAGTACTGTAGAGTGACTTTGAATAAGAAATGATGAAAGTTAATCAATCAAAACATAGTACAGAACTTAACAGTTTATGAAACTCCCACAAGATATTAGGGAAGTTAACAAGAAATCTCCTTTATTTTAACACTGCCATTAGAAAACATGAGAAGTAATTTGATTTGTGTACCAGCACTCAGTTTTAAGTGTAATATTTCCTGCATTTACGAGCACAACTTGCCTCAATGCTACAAACTTTTAAACAGGAATTATTTAATAAATAATAAAATCATTGGATTTATTAAAATAGCTGACATGGGGAAGTGTTTGGGACATTAGAGTAGAACATTTTCATTATGCAACAACTCAAACATCTACATTTGTTGGTAAGAATAAACAATATTTTGGATATTGAAAGATAAGGGGGCTTTGAAAGATAGGTTTGGATAATTTTTTTATGAACATGCCCTTGTCTTTTTGCACCCAAAATGTTGTATATGTCATATTTGAAATAGTGTAACAAAACTCCTTTTTTGCTTTGTGTATCAGTGAAAGTACTCCCACAAAAAATTCCAGAGAATTCAAAAACTTACTGACAATTCATTTAACAGTAAAATTTTCCACCACGTGCTTTTAGTTTGCACAAAAACATAGTGCATGGTGAAAGTCTGTATGCATTTTGGTTCATCTGAGATCTGTTGTGCTGTCTGTTGTATAAAAAGCAGAGTACAGACTACAGAGTAGATAAATTATAAGTTATACCTTATTTATTTATGTAATCACATACACATACGAATATATAGATATTCTTATTTCAGATTGTGTATATGCACACATACTTATGTAACGTGACCAATTTAACACTCTGGCAGTCACAATTGAAATTCTGCATAAATAAGTGGGGGATTTTAAGCAGCATTGGTTATTACTGTTTGCATGCACAAAATTAATTTTAATAAGTCGAAACAGTATGCTGTGTGAAATAAAAACCACTTTCTTTAGCTTTTAACAATAAAATTTAATTCAGAAAATGCCTAAAATAGAGGTGGGTAAAAGCTTTAGCACGTATATAATAGCCTATAAGCTATAGTAATGCAATCATACTAAATTCTGTAGTCCACTTTAGTGTCTTTACTTCACATCCACTGATACATCTTTCTAATTGTTTGTTTAAATTCATCTTCTACTTAACAAAGTTTCTTTTTAACGAATGTCACAGCATGTCATTAATTTGTGATTTCTCCAAGTACTGTGACTGGATTAACATTATGCATTGACTTCTTCAGGTCAAAAGATACAAACAGCAAAGGTCAAAGTTTAATAATACTACATGAGATCTTTCCTATGGAAGTCAAGTCAGCACTAGCAACATTACCTTATCTCCTCTGGCATTCAATGCAAGTTAATTAGGAAACATTCACCTTCAGTACCTATCATCAAAGTCTTTTCTCCTTCTTTTATTTCTAGAGAAGGCCCTTAGGGTCTAACTAAAATAGCTGAGTTGCTATACAATCATGACAATAAACAAAAAGTAAAAGAGGTGTGCTCAGCTTTCTAGTGAACCAGAGTATATTAAAGAAATTCCTGGCAACTGAATACTTTAATTGGGGATTATACAGTTGTGCTGTGCTGCCAAAGCAAAATATGAAAGAAAATCATAATATGTAGAACATGCACAGGTGAAAGGTGATTTTCAATTCCGTACTGCTGTTGGGACATTTCTTAATTTGGAAGGGACTTTTCCTGATAGGTCTTGAAGTTGGAGACAGATCGAAAAGAAGAAAAGGATTAAGTTAATGAAATACACAGCTAAGTAAGTTGCGCATGGAAATTTGAATTCAAAGTTAGATGTGTCACTGCAGTTTAAACACTGAAAAATAAAAGCATTGATCTGTTTGACTCAGGGGTGATAGTATATCATAGGTGACACTAACCATGAACCACTGGAAGAAAAATGTTCCAGGCAAAGACCTATGTAAATCTTCCACTTTTGGGGTGGCAGTAATCTCACTTGATATTAACCGTCTATAAATACTAGACATCTCATTCAAGCAGGCTATGCCAAGATCCTTCTATAGTTAATGAAGTAAGAGATGTACTCCCGGGAACGCTCCCGTCCTAGAAGTATCTGCACTGTTGAGATCAATCACCGTGGGTATCTGGTGCATCTGAATACATTGATTTCTGACAGTAGATATAAACCCTACCCTTAGAAATTTTATTTGCCGTTCAGCCCAAAGTTGTAAGCACTACCAGGCATGAAGGAAGGATTTTTTTCTAATTTTGTGTTAAAGGAGCACCAACTATGAAATACCACTAAACAACAAAGACATACATAGCTATTCCTGCTTCAAAAAGTAATTATGGTTTCTAAAGAAAAATCTAAAAGAATCTAGTTGAAATCTAAATAAATGAATGCTGAAGAGTATTTCAATAGGTATTTAGATGTTCAAGATAAAATCCAAACACAAACAAAAAACTCAACCATTTTCCATACATATGGAAACTTGTGTTACTAAATCTGGCCAGAATTGATGGACTGAAATACTTGTCTTCATGCATATCAAGGATTTGGAGGATGAACAGAAATCCCTGAAGCATTTGAGGTCAGGACATACCTATCCTGCATGGAGAGCACAGAGTTCAGCATAAAGCTTATTCAGAGGAGGCACTTTACATAATAGATCAATATTATGCATCTAGGAAAAGGAGGGTAAGGTTGCTGTGCAATTTTCATTCCCCTCGGAGAGAGGAGTCCTGCAGTTTAGTCTCAGACCCTGAAAACACTCAGACTCAAGTCTTCCACGGAAACGCCTTAACCTCCAGGCACTTAGTAACTAAGCAAGACCAGCCTGGAAGCACTCTGTTTTTCCAACAGAAGCTGTGACTCTGAAATTATTTCACATACGTAGAGGAAAAAATGAGATCAAACTCTTGTGTTAGTGTTCATCTGGGAATGAGGAGCCTGTAATTTCAGTGTTGTTGTGATGTGTGCAACAAGTCTGGCAGATACAAAGTGCTTAGTCCTTGCAACAAGGCTGGCAGTCAAATCTCTGCTCTCTCATAGTCAAACATTTTGATTGCCAGGCTGCTATTTGGACCCTTTTTTACTAATTCTGTTTTGTGTTTTGGGCAAATTTAAAACTCTTGGTTTGAAATCACATTTGGAAACTGGAGGAGAAGAGGTGTGATGGATGCAGAGCTGGAAGTTTGTGGCTAAGAGGAGAATGCTTACAGTTATTTTGTCTGCTTCAAGTTTTCTGTCAGTGTCTGCCTTCCCATGTGATTTTAATTCCATGCTACTGTATTTAGTGTTGCCATGAGAGCATACAGCCTTACAGCCAGGCTGACAAACAGTCATCTTGCCTTAGTGGAATTGTTGAAGCCTCATGCTGTTCACAGCAGGAAGTACATTAAATACATTTGTTCCACTTCATTCATATTAGATGGGCAAGCAGCCGTTCAGACTTCTTCTTGACATTTCTACATCAAGGCTGGGAAAGCAAAGGACTCAGGTTTGTGTCTGAGGTTTGCGTACCATTTTCCTTATATCTACTCAACAGAATCGATCACTGGTATCATCCACATGATGGAGGATAGCACTGTCTGGGAATATTTTACAGCTGAGTATACTTGATGATGTCATGATGATGATCATGGTATGATGATGCAGAAAGCCAGTATTAGAGGTCAAATAGAACAGATTAATTCTTTAGTCATCTGGAGATTTCTTTTAAACACTTGCTGTCACTACAGTCAGTTAAACTTTGGAAATCCTTAGACCATGTTCTGGAAATCAGTAGCCACTAGGAATTGTCCAGCTTGTTCACAGTGGTAAAGTCCATATTGATGTTTACTATCAATAGCCTGAAAGAGGCAGAAAGTCAGCTCTGCAATTCTACATTATAAATATGTGCTTTGCATTATGTGTCCCAGTAGACATAGAGTATCAACTAACTTTCAGTGTGTGTACTGAGCCAAATTTCCAGCTGATGATAATTAAATACTCTATTAGTAACATGGTTTGGCAGAGGGACATCCTTATCTCACTAGGCTATCTGAAATCTCCTTATTTCCACTGGCCTCTGAGGCGGTGGAAATTTCTTTTCAACGATAGGTGTGCTGTAACCTTAAAATGAATGAGTGGTTGGTTGATCTTGGTGGTTAATATCTGCCAGGCTGTTTGTCCAGTTGTAGTTACAACCTGGACACTATAGGCACAGCATGCTCAGCGTTAGATAACTGGGGCCATGACTGGGGTCATGATTTGGCCAAGTATCCTTCATCATTCTTTGGACATGGCTAAAATAACAAACTGGTTGTTCTTTTTTCCTCCATACAGCCATCTTTGACTACTTTCTCCCTTTTCTATTTCTACAGTGCCAGTAGGTCTGATGCCTCTGGCACTTCTGTGAAGCTTTTGTCCCCTCATTTGGTAAAATCTCTATGTGACCCCTTCCCTTTCCCCAGTCTGTGGCAGGTGGCCAGACTGGCAACTAATCAAGGGAAAAAATGGAAGACAGCCAATTTATGACACATGTTATACTCCCAATTTTCTTTACTTACAGTTTCTTATTATCACCAGTTCAAAAGAGTAAAATGTACGATTTATGATAATAGCCTTAAAGACTTTGGAAAGTCCCTGTTTTCTGTGTATCACAGAAATAAATTAACGTCATATCTTACAGTAGGACATTCTATAGAGACAATCGGGTGCATTTATGATTTGCTTTTCTAGCATTCTCTGTTATTGACAGTTTATTATGTGCATGTGTATGCAGGTATACACTCACACATATTTATATGAACTATGGATGTTGGATTAATCTCCACTGAGCTGCTTAATAACTAGGTATATAGGCTCCTTTAATAGGTAAGGAGGACGGGCCATGACCTCCAGACAGTACTTTGTCACATTTATTTCAGATGACTCTTTTGCAACAGAGGATTCAGCTGGTGGAGCAGCATATCTCTAAGCCTTCACAACTGCAGGTCCTTAAATGGTTAGCTTACATATGCTTTATTACAGTTCTGTGTAAATTGTAGTAATTTTTCTAGAAGAGTGTTGAAATATAGAAAACAGCTTTTGAGTTTTGTACTCAAAGCACATAAAATAGTTGATAAGCAGAAGGTACGCAATTATATGATCTACAGAAAATTTATTCTTTCTGTTAAGTCTAGAATGAGTTAAATGAGATGATGTTCTTACATGTACTGATGTTGTTTTCTAGAGCCTAATGGATCGTTGTTTTATGACAGTTCGCTCAAGAGTGCATTGAAAATCTTTCTCTCTCCTGTCTTTCTGTAGCATGTTATATTACTTATGGCTTTTGTGTTTGTACTACAGATCTTATATTTACTGTAGACTGCTTGAAAATGTAATGAATATCTAGCAAACCATTCTAAATTAACCATTTATTCTTGGTTGCTTGCAATCATACGGAATTAATTTAGTGACCGAGTCAGTGCTTTGTATGTTTAAGATTTGGGTATGTTGTGTTCAACATCTCGGTGCATTCAGTTTTCCTAAGGTTTCTTCAGATCATCTTGGTTCCTCCAAAGCTTCTTTTACTGAGATTTTGCCACTTTGCTTATTAGTCTTTGAAGACCCAAAGGATACTGAACAACAGAGTAACCAGTGTATGCCATTGGGCTTTAATGATATTGATTCTCCTTTTGAGTGTGTAAATCAATAAGGGATTAACTCAGTTATTAGCTCACATTACTGGCTGTCAGGCAACTCTTTTCCCTCTGACACGAATAGGGTCAGAAGTCCAAAAGAGAGAATTCAAGAACTTTTACAGCAGAGCATATTTTCTATCATTAGAGCTCTGCTTTTGTGGTCTGATAAGTCTGGCTGTTGTTCTGTTTTCACTTCTGTTCTGTCTTCTCTGCTGAGTCCCATCCCCAACATTAGCTCCTGTAAAGGGAGTGTGTGGAAGATCTCTTGCATGTTCTTTTCAGAGCTCAGTGGGCTAAATGTGTTCTCATTGTATGTTGGCAGAAAAACCTGTAAGAAATTGCTTCTGCCAGTTAAGCGAACTCTACATAACTAGCATTGGGACTGAATAGTAAAAGTCAAAAAATCCAACACTGCCAGAGTTGTGGCAGTGTCTTTCTTAGCCTGGTTTGTGATATGGTCAAAATGTCTCCAATCCAGAAAAGCCTGTGTATACATAGAGGCAGAAGAACAAGTTTAATAACTATCCACAAGAATGGATAGGATCATAATTTTCTTTTTAAAATGTGGATCAAGCTATGCCAGAAATTATATACAAATACCAACAGCCACCAGGAAAACAAAGGATTTTACATTTCTTGGTTATACTATTCCTCTTCTATGCACCATTTGTAGTAATGTTAGTTATAATAACTATAATAACTAATATAGGTAGCATGGGAAAAAGAACTAGAGGGGAGAGGGGCCCAGGAGAGCTGGGTGGTATTTAGGGATTGCCTCCTCCAA
>JAOXNO010000001.1:183290750-183306680 GCA_028565335.1 Limnodromus scolopaceus | reverse complement strand
TCCCTGGAGGTATTCAAGAGAGGAGTTGACATGGTGCTCGGGGATATGGATTAGTGTTGGGTGGTGTTTTGTGTTGGTTTGTGGGGGGTTTTGGGGGGTTTTTTTGGGTTTTTTTTCATAGGTTGGACTAGATGATCTTAAAAGGTCCCTTCCAACCTGTGATTCTGTGAATCTATGAATCATACATACTGTTGTTCATAGCAGTTATTGATCTCGATTCACACTGTGTTACTCTACTGACATTACTGGTTTTAATTGCATAAAATAAGAGGAATTCAGTGATGAACCAGTCCAGTCAATGTACGGCATTGCTTTTGTAGATTAAAAAAAAAAAATGTGTTTTTCTTACAAAGTAGAATTAGGCTTGGTGAAGTTTGCATTAACTTTTTTTACCTGTTTAACTTTTACCTGTTATAATGTTTGCAGCATCCTTTAAAAAATCATTGTAAATTGCTAGACAGAAGTGGGCTGTTGAGACAAATGGAAATGCAAACATTATTTGCTTGAGATAATGTGTGTGGCATTTTGCCTGCAACTAGTAATTTTGATTCTGAGGTGAATTTACTTTTTCATTGCAAAAGTTATGACAACAGTGCTAAGAAGATGAAAGCTGTTAAGATTACAACATATGAATTTGAAAAGTAATCTGTTTTGACCACATCAAATAAAAAACTATTGGCATTTGCACAATAGGTACCTGCTCCAGAACTGAGCTCTGACTGTGATCTTGACCCCTGCTTCTACAGCATTCAGCAACAAATAAATGACTTGGCAAATTAAATTCATTTTGCTAAATGCAAGCTCAGTTGCTTGCATAGCTTCAAGTATGTGTAAATAGCTGTAGAATGGTGCTACCTAGTTTCAGACATTAAAGTCCTCTTTGATAATATCATAATATAAACTTTTTGCAATGGACAGTTTTTCTCAGCTTTTCCTTTGCTCCCATTAACATGCATATATGAGAGAGTCAACAGAAGTTGACCTTTACTGCTATTAAACTGTAAATGCCCATTCCTTCTCAAATCTAGTGGAATTCTTGTTCTTAACTGGTTTACCTACAACTCACCCACTTCACATTCGGAAGGGTGGAGACTCATGTTAAATATAGACTCAGCAGCTCAGTCATTGAATGCTAGCCGTGATAATGAAATGCAAGTAAGCATCGTATAGGGATGTACATGTTGTCTGGGTATGAGCCAGACCAGGTCCAGAGGAAATCTGGCCACATTTTTCTGTTGTTATGTCCAAGCTATTTGGCTGTGTCAGCTATCAGGGATCATTACTTTGGACTCAGCGTTGCACTAGCTTTTTGAGACTGTACCAGAACAGGCTGCTAAGCTTACAAGGCACTGTTTTGTACCTTCTGCATGACCATGAAAGATGTCTGCTAGCTCTGGCAACCTTTAATGTTCACATCATAGCTTTGTTTGTACTGTGCATGGAAAGAAGGAAGGCAAAAGCTTTTAGGAATAAACCATTTAATACTACTAGAAAAGCTCAAGCATGAGTTCAGCTGTAATGACTGCTTCTTCTTGTTCCAGAAGCTTAATATGTCATAATGGCAGGTCTTGTTTTCTTCTATATTTCTCTCCTCCTGAGAATATATCCATATATATATATATATATTTATCTCACTGGAAGCATATATCACTGAAAATCACTTTAGTATTAAGGCTTATTGAGGTGTCAGCACAGAAGACTGTTCTTTCATGTTCGTCCTATCGTGCCTTATGTATTATTTGCACTGGCAGCCCAAACTGATTGTGGCACCTTGCATATCTTACAACCTACCTACTTTTTTGCCATGTCCCTCTAAAGCAGATTGTAAGGATATCATTCTAAAAACAAAAGTCTCCTTGGAAATAAATATTTCCATGTTTCTGATATACATTCAAAGATAGACCTATTTCTAACAGCATGAGAAGTGTGTTTGTTTTCCTGTTTGATAACTGACTAGTGCTGTAGTTGATAAACGCTCCTGACTGTAAGTGCAAAGGCAAGACAAACATTTCATTTCTGTGCCAAGAAACCTGGGACTAAAGCTCCTAACCTTTCTCCTCTGATTATTGTAACTTCATGCCAGTGAAATCTGTGGGTCTGAACAAAAAAAAAAAAAACCCTCTTTTTAAACTTCCTCTTATTTCTGTAAGAGGAACCATTAAATTTGCAGTGGTCTCTCTCCAGAGTGATTACTAGATTAAAGACCTGCTGTAAGCGAGCCTGCAGTCATTGAGCAGAGTGTTTTCCAGCCGTGACCTGAGAAAGACAATGCGCTCCCTGTTAGTGGCTTGGCTTTGGTGCTTCCCCTGGGGAGCCACTAACACAGCTTACAGGAAATGAACTTACAAAACATTTGTAAGGATTTGTTTCCTGAGATGGGTAGCCAAGCAGAATGTGTCTTTCATTGAAGATACATGCCTCAAATAGTGTGAAAAACTCACTCTGGAGTACAAGGCAAGCTAACTGAGGGTTCAGGCTTTTTTATGTTTGGCTGTGACTACAGGAACAAACAGTGCATGAGGGTTCTTCTTCAGCAGCAATAAAGAAAGCATTAGGATAATACTACAAGAAACCAGCAATGTTTTCTTTTACATTTTCCATCTAGTTTAAGGCAGGTCATCTAAGTTCCCTCCATAGCCAGTGAGTAGAAGGGAATGCTTCCAGGTCTCCTCAGATTTTACTCACTGCAGCAGATGAGCCATTCCACCTCCCTTTCTGTGTGTTCATTACGCTGGGAAGCCTCCTGGCATTGCCTCTCCTTGTCCCTGAAAACTGAGAGCAAGCAATCTGTGAATGTGAGTAACTCTCACTTACGTGCTTAAAATGAGGTGGGGCCAAGTCCAGACCTAATTCCGGAACTACCAGGACATCAATACAGAGGGAATATGATTCTAAAACTGAGATTAGACTTGGAAAAGTGTGCTAAACTTTAAAAATACTTGTTTAAGAAATTACAGGTATTGGATTTGATAATATTTTTAACTACCTTGGTCTAACCAGTGACACATTTGTAGCCACTTGCTCTCAGTAGACATTCTGTGTTATTAACCCCTGGAGGTTGGGTCTGAACTGGCACGTTTCTTTGCAGATCTAATATCCAGTTCTGCAGTATCCCTGTGAGTAGAACTCTCATCAAAGTTAATAGTAGTTATACAAGAACGTCCAGAGAGTGTATCCTATTCACTTTTTAAAAATGTTTCTGACAAGAGCTTCACAGTCCCAAATAACAATGCAGCTACTGACAGCCCAGTACCTATAGGCAAATAATGTAAGATTAATGGGTTTCTGTCTATGCACACAAACACACACACATTTAAATACACATTATGTTGAATAAAAAAAAATAAATTGGAACTGAAAGCTTTTTCATCTACTGGAGCTAGACATATGCCAAGTTTGTCTTTCATCCTGGAAAGGTTGATGACTTTGATAATGCTCAAGCAGTTCTATGAATCTGCATTAATGTTCAGTAAATACATTCATTTCTATTGCTTTGTTACAACCCATGATTTTAGTTTTAGCAGATAAGTAGAGAGGCAGCTGCATTTGTTTTCATTGATGTGGAATATTAAGGGGTTTTGTTTGCTTGTTTTTTGATAATTTATTTTGTTGGTTGTGAAATACAGGAAAAATCTTGAAAGCAGAAGAGAAATTACTTTTATTCAAAAACTTCTAATTTATGCGATTTATGTATACAAATCCAAAATACTTAGGAACTGCTGCCTTCTCAGATAAACGTTTGTCTAGTAATAACTGAGTAACTACTTTATATTTCTTCTGGTTAGTTTTAATTAAAATCCTATTTTACATTGTTCAGATTTCTGTAAAAAGAAGTAAGTAATCTACCACAGAGGAGATTGTTGCCATACGCAGTGTTGTCAGTCAGATTGTCCTCAAGTACTTCAGAAAAACATAAATATTTTCCTTGTGTGGTTATTCTACAAGCCTCTCCAAACCTTCATAATACAATGACTTTACAATATTTGGCTTTATTGAGATCAGTTGTAGTCTGAAACAGGTTCTTCAGTTCCCAAACATTTGTTCCACTGTAACAGAAGTCATAGGCTTTGCATATAATGTTAAGATTAAGGTTTGGCTGAATCATGGGAACGATGGGCCCAACTTCCACTTACCATTAAAAGGATTTATGTCTTCTCCTTTGTGTAAGTGGTACCTTTTCTATATGCTAGACATAGCTCTGTAGAACTATAAACTTCTCCAGTAATTCGCTTCGATTTTTTTTTTTCTGTGCTTGATGAAGGGGAAGTATTCATAGTGCCACTGATAGAGCACTGATTAATTACCACGGTCTTTGTGAACCTAATTTGAGTTGACCATATGATGTATGGTATTTTCAAGCACATTTGTGATATTGTAACCTCATGATTATAATAAATTCTCACTAGGCTACATAAGAAAATTGTGATGAAATAGAAAGAGAATTTGTGTAGGTCTTCCAATTACATGCCAGCCATTGGGGAAGGTAGGTGTGATTTCTGCTGCGCGGTGGGAAAACTGAGGCACTGACTGTGTGTCCTTACTCTTGTGTGTTTGAAACAGGAATGGAAGGATAGCAAATGGGAACTGATATACATCCAGGATGAAGCTGCACTATGTTCTTAACCCTGTTTACATTGTGAAATTTTGGGTAGAAAAACTGAAAAGGGAGGAAAAAATGAGGATAAAAAATATGTCTGTTAAGTGGGATAACACAACTTCCTTTGCTTTTTGCTCTTCTTTCTTATAAACTGTAGAACTTAAATATTAAGATAAAAGACTATTCACATCCCAGCTTACATGAAATAAGATTGATTTTGTTTTAAATGCTAGATGCGGGGGAACTAAAATTAAGTATTTGCCCCTTTGGCTAGCTGGAAAACATTTCCAAAGCAGCTCCATTATATATCATGTTTCAGTCTGGTTTTAGCAACAGGAATCTGTGAGAACGTTCAAGTTAAGGCTTCATTATCTGTATTCACCTTTGCCTGTTTGCATCAAAGTGAAAAATGCAAGGAATTTTCTGGCTTGTGCACAGCACCCAGCTCAAATAAGTTTAATGAGATAACGCATTTGGTTTTGCGCATAGATTCATACTTGCTGACACACAAAGTTGAAAATGTAGGAGGCAAGGAGAGAGCACAGTGTTGATATAACAATTGCTGTCCCAAAATATGCAAACCAGTACTTGAAAAGAAGCCAAAAATACCTAGAAAAATTCTAAACCTTAAAAAAATTAAGCTTTATTTCCCTTACTCAGAAGAGTGAAGTGTTCTAATGTGTTGTCTAATGCGTATTTTATGCTCTTGTGTTACCCTCACCATAAGGTAAAGAAACGTTTATGGACATTATTCCTCTTTTACCAGAACCATCATTCTACTTTGGGAATGATGAATACTATGTGGACGAGAGTGCTGGCTACGTTGAGGTACGTGTCTGGAGGACTGGAACTGATCTGTCTAAAGCTGCATCTGTTACAGTGAGGTCTCGCAAATCTGAACCAATAACTGCAGAGGGTAAGTTATTGTTTTGCTCTAGTTTCATAACACATCTCAACAACAAATACTAGTACATTTGGTCTTGACATACATTCAGCTACATAAGATGAAATTTATATGTCTTTTGCTCTCAGCAGATCTTTCTTCTTAGAACAAATTAAGCAGTTACAGAATTTCTCTCAAAAAACAGGAATAGGAGCAACTGTGAAGTCCAGCAGTAAGAGAAAGGCTTTCAGATACTCTAATAAAACATTATCCCACAAAGGCAGCTGATTACTGCCTCAACAGCATACTGCAGGCACAGAATTATGATCACTGGCAGCGTGCAGAGTTTGCTCCTCTCATTTTTACTTTGTACACACTTTGTACATACATTGTAGACAATGAGACATTATTATCTAGTATCGCGTTCAGGGGATTGCTACAACTGTGTGATTTAGTGGTGCTTTGACAGAACCTTTGTCTGCATTGTTAATGTGCTCTTTTTTTTTTTTCACAACCCACAGTGCTTCAAACTAAGACATTCATATAGAGACAGTATAAAAATTGTCTTCCTCAGATGCTTATCCTGAGTCTAATTGGACAGTAGAGTTTATCTTTGCAACTAATTTTCAGTGAGGCAAAGTTGTGTAAAACTTTACTTTTATTTCAAGAATATCTAAACATCTATATGTATCATATAAAACATATATGATAAAAATAATGTTTCTTATGAAAAAGAAAATTATGAAGTTTGAAAAAAATCTATGATTACCTAATTTCTAAACTGCTTTATATGATCTGATGTCTTTATTTCACCCTGAATATTTAAAATACTTTATTTCCAGGGAGGGAGGGGGAATATTTCCTTAATATTTCATTACAATAAGAATTTTAAATCATTGTTTCAGCACCTCTAGGATTCAAAACTGTGAATGACACAGCTCTTAGGCTCTCTAGTCTCTTTGCAGTAGCCTGAAAGCACTGACGTGGCTGGCTGCCTGTAAAACCCTGAACCTGGTTCTTTCCTGACATCCTGCCTAAGAGGCTTAGGTCTGGGATAGAGCAGCAGGGACTCTAGCCAAGTACCCATCTGATAATGGCCTTTAATCTTGCCAAATTTTGTCAAATTCACAGAATTCCAAACCCTATTTCAATTACAATGAATGGTTTCCCCCAAAGCTTTGTTTCATCAGCTCTGCTTCTTATTTCCCCCCCAAAATGAACTTTTAAACTCAGTCCTTTATTGAAGTCCTAGATACCTTTAATGCTTTGGTTCCACGACCCAGTGTCATGTTTCAATCAGTATCTTCTTTTATTTACTTCCTTCTCATTGGTTTGTTATGGCTCAGCTTGCTTTGCTTAAAACAAAACAAAACAAACAAAAAAAAAAAACCAAAACATAAAAGCAAGCTAAACCCAGAGCAGTCTGTCTCTAACAGTAAGGTGCCAGACCCCACCTGACATGGTCTGAGATGAATTTGATCTTTTTGGTTTCCATTCATTCTGTTTTACACAACTCCTCTCCACAGCAGTTCTTCCGTATAGTCACTTCACTGGCCTTTTCTCTTTCCTTTTCTACATAATAGTCTCAAAACTTCCAACTTCATTACAGAATAATATGAACTTTCTTTCCAAAAAGTTTTGCTTCATCTCCAGAGTCTCTCTCCAAGCTTTATGCTTAGTTTCATTTCTTACTTAGAACAAACTTTATTAGTTTTAGTGGAATAACTCTTGGTTTACAACAGATCAGAATCAGCCCCGTTTTGGGACTTTTATCACTTAAAAAAAAAAAAAGTGACTTAATCGAGACTTGTTTTATTGTATAGTTCAACTTAGATGGTCAAAAGATATTTTTACTTTACATGACTGCCAAAATTTAGGAGATTTAAAAATTATATTAAAAAAAATAGATTTAACTAAAATTAGCTGCCTAATGATAGATATTTTCATTTTTAATCACATGTACTGCTGTTTATTCATTAGAAATTTTTTTCTCTTGTTCATTGGTAGCTGGAGTAGATTATGTAGGCATCAGTCGTAATTTGGATTTTTCCCCCGGAGTCAATATGCAGACATTTCGTGTGGTAATTCTGGATGACCTTGGACAGCCAGTGTTAGAAGGAACTGAGAAGTTTGAGCTTCTGCTGAGGATGCCCATGAATGCTGCTCTTGGAGAACCCAGCAAGGCCACCATCTTCATTAATGACTCAGTCTCTGACTGTGAGTAACAATTTTTTGTACTTTTTCAGACTTATGCAGGACACAGATGACTGCAACACACAGACTTTTCCATTTCGATCACACGTTTTAGCTATAGACAATGTGTTAAATCATTTGCTGCCTAGTTGCTTATGTTATATATCTGGTGCAATGTGACATCACTAAATTTGAAATAGTGGAGGGAAAATACAGTAACTTCTGCAATTATACTTTACATATGCTCTTTATGTTTTTCTGCCCAGTGCCTAAGATGCAGTTTAAAGAATCTGTATATGTGGGCAATGAAAATGATGGACAGATTTCTGCCATGATATACAGGAGTGGGGATATCCGATACACATCCACTGTGAGGTGCTATACAAGGCAAGGTTCAGCTCAGGTAATGATGGACTTTGAAGAACGTCCTAATACTGACAGTTCCATCATCACATTCCTTCCTGGTAAGCTCTTGATCTTATTTTAGAAGCCTTCAGTCTATTATGTTTTGTTTTGCCTTGTTTTGCTTTGGTTTTTTTGTTGCGTGTCTTCTCATAAAGTAGTGCCAAAAAGACTGCTCTGGAAAACCAAGGGTTTTTTCCATACGCAGTGGGTAGAGTGCACACAGATGGTGTCTCATTCGCTCCACTTGAAAACCAAGGGGGTTTTCCATACACAGTGGGTAGAATGCACACAGATGATGTCTCTCTTTGCTTCACTTCTGGTCTCGAGGGATAATCAATAGCAGCTAAAGGGACATATCTTCGCATAGGTCCAGCTTGATTGCCGGAGTCTTTTTGATCCATGGTAGTAAAAGCAGGTTCAGAGTAACACAATAACAGCAGCACAGACCTGCTGTCAAAAATGGAACTTCAGCAGCTCTGCTCTTTGTTAGGCAGATTTCTGATAATTACATTTGAGTTGCACTGAAATGAGTAATAGACCTTTCAACAGGTATATAACTCTAATTTCTGTTCTGTTTTTTTCCCCAGGGAGGCTTTCCTAAGGTAGTTCACCAGTATCATGTACTTAATATCTCATACCAGAGATGAAGTACAAATAAATCGGGTGTTACTACCTTCAAAGAATATTGCCTAATTCCCTCTATTTGTGCAGAAGACAGTTTAATCTTTTAAGTTTACACACACATAATATTTTTTATAACCCCTAAACAAGCTCTGTCATCAGTATGAAATCCTCGGTATGCCCTTATCACAGAAATGACAAGCTTCATATTTACGTATGCATGTATCACATTTGTAAAGTGAGTTGTTCAGTCTCCCTTTATTTAGAGCTGGCCTCAGCTTTTAGTGCTGTCATCTACCCCATGCCTTTGCCATTGCTTCTGTGCAACCAGGAAAGAGAATCCAACTTGTTAGGATTAGTGGATCTGGCCCCTTAGGAAGTGACTTTCCTCTTTTTTTTGTTTATTTGACTGTCACCCTACCATTTCTCCATGAAGACAAGTAGCAAAGACGTCTACATGGATCGTATCTTGTTTCCATAAGCTTCTTAGGCCTGTTTAAGATGCAGCAGTTTCAGTAAAGTTTTCACATTTCCCATGCAACAACAAGCAGAATGAAAATTTTGATTCTTTTTGCTCCTCCTAATGGATAATTTATTTTCTATAGGGGATAAAAAACACCTCAGAAGTGAACTCGGTCAGCATCCTGATCTGGTTCTTCATCTTGAGCCTTGATCATTTTTGCATGCTTAAGAATTAAAAAATACTGTAAATTGACCTCGTCTCTCTCATATCCTGTGCTGTTCCTTTTGTAAGGGATGTAGGAGTCATTGTCATGATGATGAGCCCGCTGATTCTGACACTGGGGTCCAGACACTCTGCACACTACTCATAACTCTTGCTGCTCTTGTAGAAGGCCGAAGACCAGGCCTTTCTCCCAGAGTCTCAAAACATCTAGTTAGTCTAGGCACGTTGATTTGTGAGTGCTCCAGCTGAGCATTTTGCAGCTCCAAAGCATTTTTAAGGCAATATTCATTTTCATTTGGAACCAGTGGGAGTTTAAAAGACATTAAAATCACATGGAATAATATAAGTGAAGGTCCACACAGTTGGATAGTGTCTCAAAAAGGCCTGAAATTCTTAAATAAAAAACTCTAGGACAAAATTACCGTTAGTATTACTGAAAGTTTCTATTACTCTGCTTCCTCGTTTCTTATTCTAAGAAAAAACAAAAGGAGCAGTGCATGTGAAGTGGCTATACCAAATCGAAACTTGTCTTAGAGAAGTCCCAAAATGGCAGATTTCACTTAAGTGGTGAGCTTTCATAGAAAGGTAATGATTACTAATTCTGCTTTCACTATTGTCATTACTCATTAACTTATATGGTGTCAAGGTGGGTGCCTTGGCCAGCAGAAGCAACATGTGACTCCTTGAGCTAGGAGAAGTGCTGTAACAGAGCAAAGAACACCTAAGATCTGCATGATACTATCTTCAGAATGATTACAGGTGAAACCGAGAAGCCTTGCACACTGGTGCTTATGGACGATACTTTCCATGAAGAAGAAGAAGAACTGCGTCTGGTTCTTGGCACTCCAAGAAGTGATTCTTCCTTTGGTGCCTCTATTGGTGAACAAAATGAGACCCTGATAAAGATTCGGGATGATGCAGACAGTAAGAAATTATTTTGTTGTTATTGGCTCTTGGAAGCCCTTTTCTGTGCTCTAAAAACATTTTTCTTCTAATTACAGAGGCTATTATTAAGTTTGGTGAGACCAAATTTAGTGTGAGTGAACCAAAGGACGTAAGGCAAGTAGCAGTTGTGAAAATCCCAGTGCTTCGTCTGGGAGACACTTCCAAGGTTTCTGTCGTGAGAGTTCATACAAAAGATGGATCTGCTACCTCTGGAGAAGACTATCACCCTATATCAGAAGGTAGGATCATTCAGATGATTATCACATCCTACTATTTGGTTTTATTCCTGGCTGTAACATATGATAATGGTTGAAAAATGAAATAACTTTATGAATAGAATACTTTGCAATCAAATTCAGTATGGACATAATCCCATGTGGTATGCAACTACCAAATTGTTCTTGGAATACTAGATATCAGTGAAGATATTTACAAAAGAATCGTGACTCCTTTAAAAACATCTGTAGCTCACGTAACTGTGGAAGAAATGTGCAGGTGCCACCTTAGTAACATTTGCAAACTGTAATACCATTACTCTGCAGAAACATAGAATCACAGGATATGATTGTGTAGTTGTTTCTCAAGCAATTCATTAAGCTAATGGCTTTTGCTCTATGTCTATTTCTGTTTATTTTTCTTCTTTCATAATAATTAAGCTTTCTTTCTGTATCTCTGCAAGTCACTGTCCGCTGCTTCTCACTAGTAATGAATGAGGAGAGTTGTGCAACAGAATAAGAAATTTCTTTGCTGATAAACTTCTTTCCATTAACAGCCAACCGACATGGTTTAATGAATGACTAATAGAGTTTATAGCACTATGTTTTTTTTTTTTCTTTTCAAGTTCATGATAATACATGATACTAATCTGTGTTTTTACATGAATCATTCATTGCTGGAGTGTTTTCACAGTTTTGGAGTGTTGTCACAGTTTTGGATAAACTATTCTGGTGTCCTGTCCAGCTGAAAGATAGGACTTGTTTTTGAACATCCAGCAACAACATTGGGCCTTCTCCAAATTCCAAAGAAGAATCACTTCCCACTAGTGATATTTGAAGAGAAAAATTGCTAGCAATAAGAAAATTATCAGCCCAGATCTTGCTAATTCTAGTCACTTTGCCTCCTGCATTTTAGAGTTCTGCTCTTTCCTCCTGCAAGATTCTTCCAGTTTGTCCCCATTACTTCTCCATTGAGCCAAATGACTTTTGGTTAGAGAAAGTATATCCTTCATAAAGGTCATCCAGTCTTGGTTTGAAGGCACTGGAGAGTACAAGTGTTTCTTAGTGTTTTGCTTCCCTGATCAGTCCGTATTGCTTCTTATAGTCTGTGCCTTATTTCCCATATATACTTCAGCTCTCATCCACTACTGCTTATTGTGACTGTCCCTTTAGAGTGCAGAACTCTTTAGCACCTGATATTTTTTTCTTTTTGTCTGTTGGTGTTTCAATATACTACTCAGAATATCCTTTTCTTCAAGTCATTTTTTTACTTCTGTCCTCAGTTTCTGTAGGTCATTTCTGTACTGTCTTCAGTTAATTTGCTATCCTTTAAAAAAATAAAGATAGTAGAAGTTCATCTACAATTTCAGTATCACTCTCACCCATTCCATACACAAATGTTAGTTTCTGTACTTTCTATTCCTTTAGTAGTTAACACATTCAAGAATCACAGTACTCTTGTAACTGTCAGCTAAAGTTGAACTTATAACAGTGACCTCAGAAGCGTTTTCAGAGATGCTTTTCAAAATACAAAACCATTTTGTATAACTCTGGCTTTGTGCCTTATTTTTGGTATATGCCATTGTATTAAGATGCATTTTGTTTGAGTAATCACTGACAATACTTTTTATTTAGAATTCTTCAGCCTTTTAGTCATTCATATATGTTAACAGCATTTATGCAATAATTAGTCCCAGCTCCTTTTCCAAATATTAAGTTCTATTAGACTAAATCCTGGTCTTTGCAGATCTCTTTTGATGGTGATAATGCCTCATTTTCAGTGATTTCTGCATGTGTCCAATCCTATTCATTATTACTTTTTTTAGCATCAAATAGGTTAAACTAAATATATGAGCATCTATAATTGGAAAAGTATTTACTGCCATCTTTCATGGCCAGGCCTAGAATTACAGCCTGTTATGAACAGCAGATTTCTTTTTAAGTGTCTTATTATGTTTTTAGAAATTGAGTTTAAGGAGGGTGAAACACAGCATTTTGTGGAGATTGAAGTTCTCTTTGATGGAGTAAGGGAGATGAGAGAAGCCTTCACTGTTCACCTGAAGCCTGATGAAAACATGGTCGCAGAAATACAGGTAATAAACTCATGCAAAGTCCTCAATAACAAAGTCTGGTAAACAGATCTTTTTCCTTTCTGGCTCATAGCTTTACTCCTCTTTTAAGCTTTATGTGCGCTATCTTGGACAAAGAGTGTGTCCGATGTGACGCAGTAGCACCTAGCCAAAAGAGTTTGTTGCCAAGACAGTAAGGTTCATGGGGTGTCGTTGTTTAGCCACAACTGGCAACTAGAACTACATAGGCCCTCCCTCACACCCCCAAGTTGGGGTGGCTGAGAGAATCAGAAAAGTGAGAAAAAAAACTCATGGTTTGAGATAGACAGTTTAACAAGCAGAGCCAAAGCCGCACACAGAAGCAAAGCAAAACAAGAAATTCACCTGCTTCTCGTTGGCAGGCAGGAATTCAGCCATCTCCAGGAAAGCAGGGCTCCATCATGCGTAATGATTACTTGGGAAGACAAGCACCATAACTCTAAATGCCCCCCTCCCTTCTTCTTCCCCCAGCTTTAGATGCTGAGCATGATGTCACATGGTGTGGAATATCCCTTTGATCAGTTGGGGTCAGCTAGCCCAGCTGGTTCCCTCCCAGCTTCTTGTGCACTCCCTACCTACTCACTGGCAGGGCAGTGTGAGGAGCAGAAAACGCCTTGACTGCCCAGCAACAGCTAAAAACTCCACTACACTATCGAAACTTTTTCTCATCCCAAATCCAAAACATAGCACTATAATAGCCACTAATAAAATAGTTAACTCAGTCCCAATTGAAACCATGGCATGGGGTGTTAGAGACACTGAGAGCTTATGTGAAACTGCAATCTTCAAGATATCATTCCAGACACATTCTCTTCATAGAATCAGTTCTAAAAACTGATGTCCTCTTGGAAATACTGGTTGGCAATACAATAAAACCTCAGTGCTGTAAAAAGAGCAATCAGGTGAAATATAACTTCTGCTGACAAAGCCATGTTGATAATATTCTTGTTGTGTGGATTGCAGTAGCCACACATTCTTGTTATTTAGCATTATATCATATATACTTTTAATGGAAACAGCATATTCTTTTGATTCTACATAAAATATTCTTAAAATTCCTTGGCCCCCACCAGGATCATACTATATATAGTCTAACTCCAGGTAGCCTGACAGCAGAGTCACAGCCTTTGCTGTTGACAAACACCCTGTTTCCATCAGGTGTTAAAGCATGCAGTGCACATGAGAGTTCTACCAGAATACTGAAGCAAGTCAAGAAAGTTGGGACACAAGAGATTAAAGGGTCTGGTATCATCAGTCTTCTGAAAAGAAAAAAAAGTCACTTTAGCTCTTGCTTTTGTAGTGTGCAGCATGCTGTCCAGTGACTCAACCCTTCCTCGATAGTTCATCCAGCTGAGGTTTCAAAACTTAATTTGGGGCAATGTTTCAAAGGGTAGACATATTCAAGGTCCAGGTGGAATCCTCTTGTTTATTTAAATAATTAGAGAGAACTTTTCTGCCTTTTTATTGTCAGACAGCCAAGGCCATTGTTTACATTGAGGAAATGAACAGCATGGCAGATGTCACCTTTCCCTCTGTCCCTCAAGTTGCATCCCTTTTGATATATGATGATACTTCTAGAGCCAAAGACAGAACCGGTCCTGTAGCTGGCTATCCTGTCATCTGTATCACAGTGAGTATCTCTGTGGAAAGGTGAAACAAAATCAGTTGTTCAAACATTGTTCAAATGTTGTTCAAAGGAGCAATTGGATTTTAGGCACTCAATATCAATCCATATCGTTGTCAGTCACACATGACGTCAAGCTAGAATTGTCCTAAGAGCTAATCTAATTTGTCTGGATAGCAAATCAATTTTCAGGAGGACAAAAAGTATAAAAAGATGTTTCACATGTTCATCACTAAGAACAGTTTAATACTCGCACAATATCTATGATTGCATTACCTTGCTGTTTCCTGCATTGTCTTGCCTTAATTTGCAGAGTTAAAATCACTGGAGACAACAGATGAGCCATTGTTTTCAATTAATATCACAGACTGAAAAATGAGTCCTGTTTGTTGAAGTACTACAGGCTTCTTTCATTGTAATTTTGCAACTGAAAGATTTGCAAGAATATTCATATGCATCGAGGAAGGTTTTGGTCCACCTGCATCTTAAGTTTATTTCTCACACTGTTCATTATGCACAGGAATGGACCATGTCTTGAATAGTTCTCCTAAATACAAAACCAAAAGGAATCTTGAAATGGAAAGTATACTTGCAGAATTAGATTAAAGGGTGAAATTCAAGTGAAAATAGCATAAGGAAGTGTAGTTTGTGCCTTCATAACTGTGTTAGGTTTTCACCCATAAACCATAATTTAAAATATTATTTTTTATTTCAGTAAGCATAATTAGACCTGCCTTTTAAATCTACCATAGCAATGCCAAAAACATCACCATCAAAAGGAGGTAATTTCTTCAGAGATTTACTGGGGTTGTCAGTTCCGTGTTGTTCAGTTTTGTGACTCTTGATAAGTTCATATTTCCTTGCCATGAAGCAAATAAACTTTAACACATCTGCCTTGTTCTGCAGGCTTGCAATCCTAAATATGAAGACTTTGAAAAGACTGGTTCAATATGTGCAAGTGAGAATATCAATAATACTCTGACCCGATACCGGTGGCTAGTGAGTGCACCCACTGGTCCTGATGGTGTGACTAGCCCCATGAAGGAGGTTGACTTTGATACCTTCTTCACTTCTTCCAAGATGATTACACTTGACTCCATTTACTTTCAAGCTGGTTCTCGTGTCCAGTGTGCAGCTCGTGCTGTGAATTCAGATGGGAATGAAGGTCTTGAGCTTATGAGCCCTATTGTAACTATAAGCACATCAGAAGGTAAGACATCATCACCTATTGCAAAACCCTCACACCTCTTTTGGATCACAAATTCCATCCTAACAAAATTTGGTGACATGATCAGGTACTTTAATATTAGTGTCTCAGCTTTTCTTCGTAGAGGTTGTTCATAGAGGTGGTGCAAAAACTCTCTTACACAGAAAACAGTTGTATAAAGAAAATGGTTTTCATATTTGCTTGTAATCTTTAAATAGTTAATAGTTATCCACATAGCAAACTTGTGTGTTCAGGAGAATTGGAATTAATTTTGAGCACAAACTTGAGTATAAGAAGCTCCACCTAAACATGAGGAGGAACTTCTTTACTGTGAGATTGGTAGAGCACTGGAACAGGCTGCCCAGAAAGGTGGTGGAATCTCCTTCTCTGGAGACATTCAAAACCCGCCTGGACAAGTTCCTGTGCACGTGCTCTAGGTAGACCCGC
>JAOXNO010000001.1:183227226-183290650 GCA_028565335.1 Limnodromus scolopaceus | reverse complement strand
TGCAACGTGCTCTAGGTAGACCCACTCCGGTGGGGGGGTTGGACTAGATGATCTCCAGAGGTCCCTTCCAACCCCATATGATTCTATGATTCTAATGAAATCTGGTTTCTGCTGGCTTTTGGATTCAACTGTAGTAATGTTGCAGTACAATCTCAGCTCCCATTAGACATGGGAGAATCCACATGGGAGTGCTATTACGAATGCCTAGTCAGAAGAAAAGCTTCATTTGTCATTCAGACCTCACTAAACACCTGAGAATCAGTTTCTTCCTTGACTAAGAAGTAAAGCAACTGGTGTCCAATAACAAGGCATAGACAATTGTTTTTTCATGGTTGAAATATTCATAACATTCATCCTTATTTCTCTGATACTCCCTTTGTCTATCTCTGATTCTCTGGTATCTAATCAATACTGAACTGATGCTGTATTCTCTCAGCCAGCGGAGTTACTGTAGTCTACTCCTTTGCCCAACCCATTCTTTTGATGAAACTTGTGCTGAATATTGTTAGGAAGCAGAGGTGGAGAACTGACATGCGAACATGTGCAGTCAGAGCATATGCTATTTTGTTATAGAATTCACAGATATTTTTGCATAATGTGGAGAATGGGTAATTATCAGCAATCAAGGTAGATTACAAAACACTGTAATTTATTACCCTTCTGCAGCTATTTTGCATGTTTTATGTCATCTTTGCTGCTTTTGTAGTTACGTTAACTCTTCTGGTTCTTGTGAGAGCTTACAGTAAATAATAAATTATATGATTGCTCATTTGCAATATCATTTTAATTTTCTTAGCCTTTCCAACTAAGTATTTTAGTTAAAACATTTTATTTTCTACTAAGTTAGGGCTGTAAGAAGCTTAATGAATGGAATTTCTGTTTATCACTGTCCTTTATTCCACATTTTGACTGTGGGCTCAAGTCACCTTTGTTTGCACCATCAGCAATCCTACACCCTAAAGAGGACTCTGTCTAAGGGCATTTCCTACAGGGTGCAGTGTAGTACTTGTTAAAGGCAGCCAACCTTGTGCTGGGTGAGCTGGTTTGGTTGTGTGAAACAGACCGGCTTTGTTGGTGTTATAATGCATTGTTTGGATTACACTTGACAAGTTAGCAGGGCTAATTAGCTCAAACTCAAGGCTGATTGTCATGCATATATTACTTTCAGTACCTGAGCTAACTTGTGATGTAACTCAAAAGAGATAAAACAAACTCAAAATATTGCACAGACAAACCTCCCCCCAGCGAAGATGAGGCGCCGCGTCCCCACCACAGCAGGCTGTGTAGTCACGCAGCGGCCGCCATCAGCTGTGACAGGAGAGAGGTCATGGGCAAAGAGAACTTAAAATAAAATAACGCAGATGTCAGCCACCTGCGGGCCAATAATGCTGATGATCAGGTACAATATAAAGGGAATTGTTTGATGCTATTTTGAAAGAAATGCAGTGATCTGAGTAACCTGCCAAAATCCTAAATATTTTCAACCCTGAAGATGCTTGACCTCCAGGGTATAGACCAAATTTTCAAAAGTCAGATTGTGCAAAAAATTTTATGTAACCACCTTAGCACATTTTAATTGCATTCAAGAAAAAAAAAAAGATAAAACTATCACATGTCATGCCAGAATGGAGCCAGATGAGGTCCACCAAACCCAAAAGTTCTCCAAGAGAAGAGCCCTGCCTCCCCTTTCCTTGTAATCCCTCAGAAAAGAGCAAAGAGCAGAACAAGAGCAAAGGGAACTGTTCTGATTTTCCACTTCTGCTGGGTTCTTTCTTAGACGGCCTTGTGATCCTTTGGCTGTCACATGACAATGTGCCATGATTTTTGTGGCCAGAATGCAGACACTTCTGCATTGAACCATACAACTGGAAGTTGCATGTGTCTCAGATTATATGATTACAAACCTAGTCTTCTGATTTTACAAACCAGGACTAATACTGCAACAGGTTAAACTAACCCTAGAATGGGTTGCCAAAGAAAGTTATAGATTCTCCATCCCTGGAGAAGTTCAGAACTCAGTTGAACAAGGCCCTGGAGCAACCTGATGTAACTTTGAAGCTGGCTGTGCTTTGAGCACAGTATTTCTGGAGATCCTTTACAACTAAAATTAGTTCATGACAGAATTATTCTAATTACATTTTGGTCACTAATGGAACAGGAGGCTCATAGAGTCCTGTGAAGGCGTATATAGGTCCACATCCCAATCCAGTGCCAAAACCAACTGAACATTGATCTGGTATCCTATGTAAAGCTATTTATGTGTTTAAGGGGGTGGAAGGAATTAAAGTATATAGTTTTGAGGACTTCTATAAGAAAGTGTGGCACTTTACACTTAATTCTTCAAGTATGGTTGACACATGCAACTGCAAATGTACAGGTGCAGCATCATCACCTGGTTTTAAAGTGCAATCCAATTGATCAAGTAATGATTTCTGTTTGAATCATCTTCTGCATAAATTCCTGTTCAAACATGAACTCTGGTAAATGCTGCCCAAAGCACTTACCTGTCTTTCCAGAAAATTCTTGTTGTTTTAGAAACTTAGATAGGGGAAAACATGGACATAAAGTAAAATTCTTTCTCCTTTTTCCCTTAGGTCTTTGTCAACCTCGTATGTCAGGAGTAGTTGGAGCAGAACCATTCTCTGCCAAATTGCGCTATACTGGCCCAGAAGATCCTGATTATGCCAATCTCATCAAATTGACAGTCACAATGCCACATATTGATGGTATGATAAAATCAGCTGTGGAGTTGAGAGAACTCATAGAACAAGCTGTGATCTGAGCTATTTTATTATAATGTAATTTTAAATATCCGAAATTATAATATAGTCTTTTAAAATGTGGGACCAGTGAAAAATGTGATGAATGTACAAGTGCAGTTTGCAACAAGGTGCATAATATACTGTATTGATACATAGTCTTTGATGCAAAGATTAAGTTCCACACTAATGGCATGGTTTACATAAATTGGCCTAAACCTACACTTTATAAAACTCCTTTGAAGCCCATAGTGGTATACCAAGGAAGAATTTATTTATTAAAAAAAATATAAAGCCATTTAATCTATCTATTTAGCCACTATCTAATTCTGAAAAAATCCACAGAAAATCCTGATTGAAAAATATGTTGGAAATTTAGGAATATTTTATTTGACATTTCATAGTATAAAGGTGTAATTATTGTGGATAACATTCTCATACACACTTAGCATATCATCTTTCTTTGAATTCTAAAGTACATTAATTACTCTAAGTACAAAATACAGAAGCACTGCATGACATGCTTAGTGTTTAACAAACTTTGCCTAAATTAAGCAACTCTACTGAAATTTAATCACAGTGACAGAAATTGATGTTTTTTAGGCATGCTGCCTGTAATTTCTACAAGAGAGCTCTCCAACTTTGAGCTGACACTTAGCCCTGATGGAACTAGAGTTGGAAACCATAAATGCTCCAACCTGTTGGATTACACAGAAGTGAAGACCCATCATGGTTTCTTGACTGATGCTACCAAAAATCCAGATGTGATTGGAGAGACCATTCCCTATCAATACAACCCAGCAATTAGAGGGCTTAATACCTTACGCTTCTACCGCAATCTGAATCTGGAAGCCTGTCTATGGGAGTTTGTTAGCTATTATGACATGTCTGAGCTCCTCACAGATTGTGGAGGCACCATTGGGACAGATGGACAGGTACGAAACTGTAATTTGATTTTTTACTGTGTTCTTAAAATGAATGATTTCCCTTATATTGCATCTATGCTAGAAATAAGTGGGTTTAGAATTAATTTAGTTGAAAAGTGTTGCGTTTTTTTCTTAACAAAAAGTAGGCTTCCCCTAAGGCCAGCTTATTCTTTAAAGCTATCAATGTCCATTAAGGCTGCATGTGAAAACTTTAGCGGGTTGAAATTAAGGGAATAATTCAGTTTGAATTAAAATTGCTATGATTTTCTCCCAGTATGGTTTTGAAGTATTTTAGGACAAACCAATCACACTTTTACTGTATAGTGAGCCACCTTAGCCTTTTCGTAGAATGGAAGCCTTCCTAAAGGACTGCTTTTAGCACACTGATAGTAATGGGCTATTTAGAATTAATCATGGTGTATCTTAAAATAGAGTTTAAAAAAGCTGTGAAGAGCCTTCCTGCTGATAACAATGGACTGCACTGTCCTACCAGCTGCTTGGCTCTGCTGATCTCTTGCTCGCTGTGTAACAAGACTGCCAGTGTGGACAGCTTAGTGCTCTCACGTTACCCAGCAGAAAATTCCTTGATCGGGAACCGAAGAGAAGCTGGCAACATAGGATGGCTGAAGAGCAGCACTGTGAAAGTGGTTGGGGGTTAAAACAAAGAGGTTGCAGAGATCTTCGGGTGTCCTTTGGAAAATTATTTCTAGAGATCTGTAATAACGTGGAGGCAAAAGCGTGCAGCGTTTCTTGTGCTGCAGTGATAGTGAGGTTAAACTATAGGTTTTCCTGTCTCAGGCTCTGGAGTACAAAAGCTGTAGCTATGAAGAGCAATCCTTTATGACACAGAAAACTCTCTTTGTAGAATAATCCTAAAGGCTGGAAAAAGGACTCGAAATGCGGTACCTCATTTCAGAGAAGTCCATCTGTAGCATGATGACTGTGTGGTAAAGCTAACTCTCTTCCCCAGCTCACTAACCTGACCTGTTGAGCCTCTGTGGAAGGGATGAAAGGATGAGGCCAGCGTGTGAAATGTCTATAATTGCTCTGCTTCTTAACAGGAGTTGTGGTTTTTTTGGTTTTTTTTAATGCTTACGTGTCTAAATTCCACTTTACTCTGTGGGTGATCATACAGTCAATTTACTGGACAACAAATTCCACCAGGGTGTCTTTAGCCCTCGGTTAACTTCCTGACTTTCTGGGCATTTTAACTAGAGATTAGGTACTCTGTAAAGTCTAAGACCAGAGCGAAATGGAGCTTCTGGCCTTCTTAGATACAAAGACCTTGTCATCTCAGTGCTCTGTCATCTGCCCTGGTTCCTTGTCTGTTACAGGGATCAGTTCAAGGTCTCTGCCTTGGTGTCAGGAGCTCACTGTTAGTGCGTCTGTTTGAGGTTGCTACAAGCAGTTCCTCCTACAGGTACATTCCACTGGAACCATGAACCTGACAGAGGGAAGGGGAAGGCATGCGAGTGTGGGCTGTAAACCTTACACATTCCCACAAGATAAAAATGACAGCAGTCTTCGCTGTTCTTAGAATGATTTCATTTCTTCAACTCATCATTCCTTTGATTATCTCCTTCTTCCCATGCAATATGCAGCCATATATTATTTCCCACACAACGCAGTCAGAAGCACATAAGCACACACAGCTGCCAAGCAGCTGTCCTCCAATCCTGCGACCTATGCAAGCCACTTCTCCCACAGTGAAGATGAAGAAAGAGCTGGTTTGAATCCTTTCCATTTTAAATGTTTGTGTGTCCTTTAGAGAAAAGGCTGAATAGCTGGTTTAGACAAATGTATGTCTAAATAAGACCTATATATTTCTATATGGACATAAACAGAAGAGAAAATAAGCAGCATTCCTGTATTTTAGTAAATGAAAAGAACCTGTATTTTTCGTTGTGGAGGATATGCATAAATGGTAATGTGGCCAAGGAAGAGACTTGTACTTGCTTTAAGCTCCAGAACCCTGATGTACTTTAGGTAAGATTCCTCATTTAAAAGGAGAGAGGGGTGAACATGATCTATGAGAGCCATAAAACTGCAGCTGAAGTCATCCTTTAGCGCCTCGTAGGTTGTGGCTAAAAGGTTACAGTGTGTTAAGTGAAATATCAAGCTGAATTACTTCTAGCAGCGAAGTATTGCCCCACAGCCAGTGTGCGCTTCACTGCCCTCCCTGTTTCCCCCCACCCTTCATTTAATTCTTCTCCAAGTTTGGTCTTTATCTTCACATGACCCCTCCAGCTGAGAGGGGAGGCAGTCAGTGCCCTACCTCTGTGGTTGTCACCATTGTTGGTTTTTTCTCCTTCAGTGAACAATTAATAATCCTCTACTGTGAGAGGAAAGCTGGCAGCTATGGTTTTCACCATGTTTTTTAGCACACAAAGGAAGCTTAAGTTCTATTACACAGACAGAACAGATAAATAACAAAAACAGTCTTACTACATGCTGCTATCACTGCAAATTTAATAGCTTGAATTTACCAGATATTTTGGCTAGCTCTTTAAGCTCAAAATCCTGTTTCTTGAATCTAGCTCTTCAGCACCTGTATGGCCAAACAAAGATAGCACAGTTGATTCAGACAAAGAGATTTCACAAACTCGACCAGCAATATCTTGCATGATGTGGACCTTCACTTTATGGGTGCTCCTTCTAAGGTAGGGGAAGAAGATGAGCTTCGATCAGCAAGAAGTGAGGTGGGAGACCTGCAGCTGGTGTAGCTCTTCTGGCAGTGCTCCTGGTGTTTGCTGCAGGCTGCAGCTGTCTTAGCCAGTTCCCATGAACTCATGAACTGTCATAATACATACAGAGGAGGTCTTAGTTTTCTTTTTTTTTCTTTTTTTTTTCCTTTGAGGCCTTTTGCTTGTGACCCATTCTCTTTCTCAATTACTCTGTGCATGAGCAAACCCTGCGTGAGTTAGATGCAGCCCTCCTTTCAGCGTACAGCTTGACGCTTTGTTCCTGGGGTCTGCCCATATTCATCACATCTGAAAAATCATGCATTTATGTGTCTAAATATGGATTTAGAAATGTAGCTTAAAGAATTTACATTTAAAAATAAAGACCTACTTCTCTTTAGATTGAGCTAATTCATTTGGATTATAGCTCCATTCTGGTTAAAGTTAAGGTCAGCTTTGATGATTAGCAGCAACAGTTTTCTTTTGGACAACCTACAGTCATAGCCTAAAATTCAATGTCTGTCTTTGCATATATATAGGCCTTAAAAGGTGGAACTCACCTACCTGAGGGCTGTCTTCCTGTATTTTCAGGTAATTAATAAAGGTTGGACTTTACTTCATGGGGAGATTATGAGAATCAAGTACTACAGACATCTCACATTCTTAAGATGCAGGTGCTAGAACAATGACAGATAATTCTTGAAAGGAAGTTAGGAGATGAAACAGTGAAAACCAAGCAAGTGACTATCCTTTAATACAGTATATCTTGAAGTGTTGACCTAGGCTTACTTGATAGAGTGTGAAGTATCATTTGATCTCATTTCCTACTGTTATAACTGTTTGCTGTAGCCAGAGAGTTTGGCATCTGAAGGCTTCTGTGTGGTTCTGGCCAAGTATTTATATGTGGATGTTGCTTTCCCTAGTTACAGTCCATTGCCAGAGTTGGCACAGGGAAACAAGGAAATTACCATTCAAACAAATTTTATTAACAACCAGTAGTTAAGCAAGTATTTGACAGAAACAAGACAGTGAAGAACATACATTAAAATACTTGAAAGCATACATCGATACCTTGGAGCTACTGTAATTGAGTACAGCTGAATAGTTTGGTTTTTTCTCTAACAAAAAAACAGTTATTTCTGGCCAAAACTGAATATGTCTCTCTTCCAATATGTTCAGGTGACATTTATGCTACACATGTTTTGGCACTGAGGTGTTTGGAAATCTCACCTGAAAAGAGGTTTTAAAATCACTAATGTATCACCACAGCTTATACAAGGCAGCTTGCAGAGGTTTTTTATTACACAAACCCAGTATATTTCCAGCTTTACTAGTTCAGTTTTTACCAAAATCATACTTTAAGGGGAAAATTCAGCTTTTCTGAAAATCTCATTAGATGCTTATAAATGCAAATTGATAGAAATGTCTATTTTCAGATCTTTATGTTCAGTTCAGCCACCACATCCAAGTTTAAGAAAACCCTGCAACTTGTATTCCCTTGACATGAGAGCTCATTAACAGTCAAACCTTTTTTTTTCTCCAGCTCCAAACACATGCATTTAGTAAGCCCTGAGAAGAAAAAACTCTACTATAAAGTTAATGCACCAGCTGTGTAACAAACTCAGAAGTTAAACATTTCAAGGAACTGGCATTTCAAGGCTGTATTGCATTCCCCTCTCCATTCAGACTTCTTTAAACAAACCTGCTTTGCATTTCACCTGTGACCTACCTGGCTTGCATGCCCTCCTGGGGCCAAATCGTAGCTTTACTATATTGTTATTGTGTAAACAGTTAATAGATAACATTGTGAAGCTTGTGTGACTCAAATTTGAAGACAGAGTGAGTAAATGCAATAGAAAATGAAGCTGATGGTATTTTGGAGAACAAAAATAAAGTTTTCATGAAAAGTTTGTTTCATTGGGAGAAGCAATATAAAACATGAACTTCTGTTATTTCTGTTATTTCTAATTTCTAATTCTGATTTTATCAGTGCTAACAGTGTACACAGACACATTGCCAAGTTCTACCCTCTGGAAATGTAAGCCAGATAAATAAAATACAGTATAAATGTAGAACAGAGTCCATACCCGAAAACCTTAACTGAAAATATTTTTTTTCAATATTCTCACTTGTTCCATGACAGATTCTCAAACTAATTAATTTTTTTTTTTTTTTTTTGCTTAATGAAGTTTGACAGTTTGCATCAGAAAGGGGAACAAAAGAAGAACACCTATAGAAACTCCCATTAATATTTCCTAAGTCTCTAAATGGGAATTGTCAGTGTTCAAAAATAGACCTTATGCTCTGTGATAATTTGTCTTGCAAAGAAAATGCATAAACCTCTACTTCTTATATAGATTTCCAGTATAAATCATGTTCTTGCCTCACACACATGAATTTTGAGATGCACTATTGGAATGATATGTGATCTAAATTTTTTCAGATACTAACTGTAAGAGTCTGTTCCCCGCTTGGAACAATTATTGTCTTCCATCTTGTCGGGTTCTCCAGACCTGGCATTGCCAGACATTCTAGTCTGTATTTCTCTCCTGGTATCACAAAGCTAAAAGTCACACCTTGTGTGGGATCCTACATTTATTATTGTATAAAATGTATTGTTAATGAATGTAAGTTGTTCAGTACAACTGCTAAAAGCTCCTGTGCATTGGATGCGTAGACACAGAAGGCACCTGTTCTGTCTCTCCACAGCAGTTAAGCTGATCCTACACTTACGCAGCTCTAAGTTACCGCTTTGGTTTCATCAGTGTCACATTGAGATAAAATATGAACAGCTGGCTACTTTCAATAGGCTTTGCAGGCAGTGCTGGGAAATAAAGATATCTCAATGGAAAGAATGTTTTCTTATGTTTGCCTAAATGGCATTATTAAGAGGGCTAGAGAAGACTCTTCCATCTGTGTTACACATTGCATCGGTTCTTTTGTTGGGAGGTTCTGCTCACTTAATCAGACACAGTCTTCCTCTGCAGTTAATTTCCTCCTTTTTTTGGTTGTTGTTTTCATTTTTATTATATCAAAAATATCCTTTCATATAGAGTGTCTTGAGATTATTCTGTTCTGCCTACTGAAGAGTAATTTTCTCCTTGTGGCATTTTCCTTTTCAGCAAGAAAGAAAAACTAGAACTATTTATTCAGTAATTTTCTGGCTATCAGTGTTGTGGGTTTTCCTCCACACCTGCAAGACCATGAGTCTGTGAGGAAGGGTTTGTGTGCATAAAAACTGCATCACCTGGTTTAGCAAGAACTCCTTCCTCCTCCCTACATGCCATGAATCACACTTAAGGGCAGCTATACTGGTGGAAGCACATAGATATGCATAAGTACATTAATAAATTCCCAGGCTGGGGCAGGCAACCCTACTGCCCAGACATCTCTCATGGGTATTGCTAGAAGAGAAGAATCTTCTAAATTCAAGGGTCCTAGAAATAGAGACAATTATTTGGTGCTATGGTTTCAGATTTTCCCACAGAACAGAGGTAATGCATGGCAAAGGAGTAGTGTTTCATCCCCAGAAGGAATCCTACTGCTAGATTTCCCCCAGTACAAGTGAGATGAGCTCATTAACACTATGTTCCCATTGAATGGACACAAGAAAACGCTAAAATGTGATTTACAAACCTCATTAATGGATTACTTTGTGTAGAGTGTACGTGAAGTGCCAATGCTATCTTGTACTTAAAAATCAAGAAAAGCTTTGAAAGAAGTTTTTTGGTTTTTATTAAGGTAGCATAAGATACTGAACTAGAAGGGGTTTTGTGGGTCACTCAGTCCAGGACACTGCCTTAACTTGCTATATAACTCTCTATATAATGTGGTTCCAACACTAGTAACCTTAATCTAAAGACTAATAGGATTTCATGGCCTCACTGTTCTTGTTGAATGCCACCGCGCTGAGGGCTAAAAATTCTTCTGATTTCTAGACTGTATTTGTCATGGCCATCTTATGCCAGTTTATTCCCATGTCAGCACCATCAGCGGCCCTTCGCTGCTCATCTCCTGACGTGTATAGACAGCATTCTTATTCCCTCTCAGCCTTTGTTGTACTAGGCTAAACAACCTGGCTATTTCAGTCTCTTCTCATAAGATAGTTTTGCCATTCCTGTGATTAGGGTGATTCCTTTTTCTACAGTCTACAATGCAAATTAGGCTTTTTCAAGCATGGATGATCAAAGCTATTCCAGATAAGCTCTCACTAGTGCTCTGTATAATGGCATGCATGCTTCTAATTTCCACCCCATTCCTCAGTTTATCTTAGGATTGTATCACATAGAGAGGGTAGGAAGGTCATAGCTATGATGTGATCAACTCACATACCAAAATCTTTTTCCCCCCCTATCGTTTCTAACCAATGTCATTCATTTCTACCAGAAATCCCTGTCATACTTTCTGTTAACTTATACTTTATGCTATAAAATTTCATCTCTCTTCTCTTATTCTAGTCCACAAGGTCATTACATTCTCCCTGTGTGATATTCCAATCCTCCTCTACGTTATCATTAAGCATGATGTATGCTTTTTTCAAGACGATAAGGGATATATATTAAAACATCTTCCAGGTACTTTTGTCTCTTCCTTACAAGCAAACTGAATTTCAGATCTTTGATCTCGACGTCTAATTCTTACTGCATAAGATGCAGATGTAGAACGAAAACACACACAGAAAAGCCAATAGTCTGTCTGAGATGACTTTTCAATAGTAACCCATTTGTTGTGTACGAAGTGTATTCAGTTCTTGATACTGTTCCAGGAAATGACAAGTGTTCAAGGTTACTCCTGAATCAAAGGCAAACCGTGATGTACTGCAGAGTTGCATCATAGCCAATTTTTTTTTAAATAGAAATGAGAATTCCGTGCTGTTATTTGGAACAATTTTGAAAATCTATGTCTGAAATAATTGCTCAGAAATCCATGCAGGTATCCCAAAAATAAACTTGCAAATTAAATAGCACTAAAGAACAATATTTTTGTCTAACTTCAATTTGTCATCCAATACGTATAGAGAAGAAAACCCTTTTTTTATCCCAAATAGAAGCTTTTGAATGTATTTACATAAAACCAACACAGAAGCATGAATATAAAATAACCTATGACTGTAGCATCTCATATTTTCTACTGGACTGCCTTACTTCATGATACTGTGTGTCTGTCCAGACTGTCTACTGTCTAAATGCCAGCACATTTTATGGAATGATGCGAACAATGTAAGTGGAAAGGGTTTTGGTAGCATAGTGTGTAGAGCAAGGAGTGTCCTGCATGAAAGTGGGTTGTGGCAGCTATGAACATTTGCCATAATGAACTCCCTAATTAGTTCATAGTATATAGTCAGTTCAGGCAGTAAATTTGAGGGTTTATAGTATTACTAAAATTTTTGTCTGGCATTTGGAAATGTAAAGCAGCTGTAAGGTAATGGACATTCAGCCTTTTCATGCGCCACTGGGTGAACCCAGAAACAGTTTTGGTTTTGCACAGCTTGTAAAGTTCTTTGAATGTTGGGGGGTTTTAATAGTGCAAAACACTCTGTAAAAGGTTGTAAGGTAATCACTCCAGGGAAATGTTCAGGTGTACAAATTTACCTATGCAGTTTCTGTTGGAAGTAAATGGGTGTTCAACACCATTTGTGCCTTTGAAAAGTTTCCCACTGGGAGGTGATGTCAATGCCTTTCCTTCTGAATCTTTTTAAGAAAATCCAGAATGCCCCGAAAGGATCTGGATTGCACATTTCTAATCAGAGAGATGTGAATGAAAAAGTATTTGTAACAAAGCATAAATGCAAAGTCTTTTCAGAAAGGTTTGGATCCGTGCATCATGTAAGATGTATCTTAAGAGGTGACAGTTTACCGACACTGATCTTGCCCTTTTTCATCAAAATATATGTAGAGAATATGTAATTCCCTGACTGGTAATAATTAAATACAGTGCTATTCTTTTGTACAATAAGTGCATAGAGGGTCTACTTTTAAATCCGTATCAACTTGCGTACTATTTTTAGTTCTTTCAGACAGTACAGATAAACAGTATGATTTGTGTGATTGCATGCAGTATGTTAGCTGCTATCCATGCACAAAGGAAGAAATAGTTCCAGAGATGGATTAAGTGCAGTCCAAGGACCCAGTCTTGCAATGAAGTCTGAGCAAATTCAGGGTCTTCCAGAAGAGCTTCTTACAGGATAGTAACAAAAAAATGTCAGCAAAAGAGTTGGTTAATGCGTAAGGATAGAGCAAATGCAAAATGATATTTGAAAAATTTCTAAGGCCTTAATTTGTACCCATGTTGTTTATGTACTTAAAAAACCTAAACAAAAAGGAGTCAAAATTGAGGGGTTTATGTTTTATCAGAACGCATATTCAGTTTGAAATACAAAAATGCAACTTGAAGGGATGTAAGCTCAGGTGATATGCAGAGTTCTGCACTTCATCTGTAGTTTGCAAAATGAGAAAAATTGATTCAGTCACAATATTTATTTCAAGTTCTGTCTTCTCTTTCTCTTGCGTTAGGATTGCCTACACAGTGCTGCCTTTCATGACCGCTAATCTAAATACATAATTTCCGTTTTTTGTAGGTTCTCAACCTAGTACAGTCCTATGTCACGCTGAGAGTCCCCTTGTACGTCTCTTATGTTTTCCACTCTCCAGTGGGTGTAGGAGGCTGGCAGCATTTCGACCTACAGTCAGAGCTCCGCCTGACTTTTGTGTATGACACTGCCATCCTGTGGAAGGATGGGATCGGTAGCCCACCTGAAGCAGAACTCCAAGGTGGGTGTCTGATTTCTCTGCATCGAACTCATGTTCTGTTACTAAGAATATAATTTGCACACCGTAGGATAATTCTTCAATCATTCTAAAAAAAATAAACAATAGTATATCATTTATTATCAGTTGCAAAAAATCTGCCATTTCCTAGCACTGACAGTTCTCTGCTGGTGTGTTTATGAAATCCATGTAAAGTTGACATCAACTTATTTTCTTTATTTATCTTTATTTCATAGAAAAATAATGGTTAGGTTATGTTTGAAGTACACATGCAAAAATTAGCATGTTTATTTATACTCAGAACCTCAATGTTCACAACGTATTCATACTCTGTTACCACAAGGTATTTGCAGTTCGATGAAAATTTTCAGCAATATAATTTTTTCCTGGCCATGAATGTACAGTTGCAGAAATTTTTCAAGTTTTAAAAACATTAATTGTGAAACATTCAAAAGATACAGAAATGTATAATGGATATAATAGCCTGTCTTATGTGTTAGAATAGTAAACTGTGAAACATTCTTTAAATGTGATAGATACTGCCAATAAATGTTTATGAGTATAGTCAACAAAACAAACTCTATCATTACAGAATTTATCTTTGCAAGAAGTTAAATTATTTTTTTAAAAGTGGCATACAGATGTCTGTGAAAGATTAAAGTGTATAGTTATACCCATATGCTGCTCGGTTCTATTTATGCAAATTTACTTAGTATTTCCCAGCATTAAGCTGGCATATTCCATATCTGTCTCAACCCAAGTTAGAATACAGACACCAGCTAGAATTACATGGGTACACTTACACAATTTCAGAACTTCCGTGAACATAAAGCCATTTTTTGTTTCGGCAAACTCTGTATATGAACTGCAAAAGTCATCGCTATGCAATTTCTGTCCTCATGTAAAGAGCAGGAAATGAGGAGTGGCAGGGGGAATCTACAGTGCATGAAGAATGAAGCACATGTCATGCCGTGCCTAAAGAATAAGCCACAGGCCACAAATCATGTGATGCACTACTCACCGAATAACAACCACATCTAATCCTCAGCCTCAGCAGTTATGTGGTGCATCTATGGCACCATTTCTCTGTCGTTGATGCTTTAATGTTTTATTTCTCTGTATAAGGAGCTGATGGCCAGGTCTTTGGAGATGGTCCCTTACAAAACAGCCAGCACAAAACACATGATAAACACAGTGAGGTAGCGGAGGGTAGACCCCAAAACCTATCCCAATCTGATTTGGGCAGTATTTTCTCACTCCACAGCCTTGCACAATGAGCAGCTGTTTGTCTGAGCAGGGAGGGATTAACTAGTTTCCAGTTTATTTCCATACTTCTGGATACATACAATTGTGCTATGTAAATTCTACATAAAACTGTAAAGCAGTCAAGGTCTTCTAAAGCATTCATGCATACATATATATATATGTTACTAATGTACCAATAAACGGGATAGGTTCCGGTAATTTTGTACAGGTGGTATACATTCACATTGGTGGGTGTGTTAGGTTTCCGACACATGAAGGAGGAACATTCCTGTTTCCTTCTTGCCCCTGGCAGGCAGAGTGGTGGCACATCAGTGGCTCTCTGTTAAGGGAGCACTGAAGGAAACACTTGAACTGTGAAGCTTTGCAGAACTCTAGAGAAAAAGGGACTTGGCTGCAAGCTACAGCAATAGAGCAATAAAGCAGAAGCAATAAACTGCTTCTGACGTATACACAAGACCTTGTAACCTGAAATTAGGAAATAGTAGACCCATGTTTCGGGGCAGATTCACACCAGAAATCGACAGCAATGCCAAAGCCTGTCAGAATGAGTTTCATGGAGTCAAGCATCCACAAGCAGGTTGCCACGGCAGCCACAACCAACTGCTACAACTAAATCCTGGGGGGTGCTGCCTTGGGACGATGGATAGGGAGGGACTGATAAAGTCTCTCTGAAGCAGCTTTCATTGATAGGAGTCAGCTTGAGTACCTGGTGAAAACAAAAATATTCTTCCTTCTACAGACCTGCCTGGCAGCTAACCATGCTGTTGCCTGAACACAAGCGCAGATTGTGCTGTGAACTTTCCTCAGTCTGCCAGAGTGGCTGTGTGGGTCCATGATAACTTGTTAAACCATGACTTTGCAGGGAAGTTCTGTATGTGCTTTGGAAAGCTGAAGTGTTGTGAAAACTCTAGGCTCTACTGTGTAAATTCTTGTTTGAGATGAATCTTGAGTCAACTCAAAACGTAGCAGCAGGCCCTCTCGCAAACATCTGACTTGACAAGGGACTGACTGAGAGTGGGACTGGTGTTTTGTAGGATTGTGATTTATTTGTCATAAATAGTGCAAGTTCCACAGTGCAAGTGGAATAAAGTTTGTGATTTGGCTTCTGCTGACAGGTTCCCTGTACCCAACCAGCATGCGAATTAGTGAAGAGGGGCGTCTGGTTGTCAATTTCAAGACCGAAGCCCGATTTCATGGTGTCTTTGTGATGTCCCATCCTGGTAAGCTTAATCTACGCTTTAGCAGTACCATAAGAACAAAGACCTCCCTCCAAAACTTTATACTATTCATTTTACTTATTTCTGCTACTGATACCTGATTTTTTTTTTCTGTACTGTGCTCTTCAGATAAGGATTGTTCATCTACTTGGGATTTTTTACTTGTCATTGATGACTGTATTCAGATTGTCAAACTTTATGAAATATGCATGAATCTGATGGAAAGCAGATAGTTCCACTTGATCAAGAGTCTGATTTATGAAAGATGAAGATCTAGGCCATCCTATCTGCTAGAGATCTATAAATACATGTTTTAATCCAAAAGCTATGATCAGCTATTTACTTATGTTGCCCTAGGAACTTAGATAGCATTAAAAATTCTTTTGTAACTTGAAGCCTTTCTAGGTTATTTAGACCATTTTCAGAGAGTAAGAAAAGGTCTTGTATCGCTCTGTTAATAAAACATTCTCACTGCCATTCAATTAGTCATTGCTAAGGACCTGATCCTGCAATTTAATCTGTTTAAACCCCTCTGCCTTTGTTCAGAATAATCACAGGTGTAAGACTCTGTCTACAGACATAAATCTGAGCATGAATGCCAGCCATGGAAAAGATTATCTAACTAAATTAAATCTGCTGAACAATAATGAGAAGGGAAAAAAAATTTTTAAGAAATCTCTTTTAGTTTAACTCAGTTTTATTAACCTATAAAACTCCTTCATAGTGCTTCTGTTTTTTCCCAGCTGTCCTCTAGCATGTTGAGTTTTGCTTATCAGACAGAGCTGAAAGAGTTACACTGCTAAGAGAAGTTATTTTGTGTTCCCTGGCCTGACATTCCAAGTTTAAAACAGGAGGGATTATAGATCTTTGCCATTCCACTCTCACTGTTTCGCCTGTCTGTTAAATTTAATCTTCATACAATTCTGGTTGTGTAGCCCAAAAGCAACTGTTTAATAGTTTAATAGAACAAGAATCAAGGGGGGCCAGCTGTGTTGACTGTAATTGGTTTTGTTAGTTTCAGTTAATAAAACCCAGTCCCTTGTAAAAGTATTAACATCAACCCTGGCATCATGGTTTATGAATTACTGGGAATGTTTTTCAGGCTCTGAGAGTTTGAAGTGAAATACTAAAGGTGACAAATCTGTCTCTTGGCATGTTTCTAGCTACATCTCTAACTTCCATGGTCATGTCCGCTGATCACCTGGGCCTGACATTTAGCCTCAGCCTTATCCGAAGCGAGCCAACGTACAACCAGCCAGTACAGCAGTGGAGCTTTGTTTCAGATTTTGCGGTAAAACCTCAGCCTTCACTATGTCTTCTCTTGCCCCAGGCTGATGGTTAGGATGTTGATGGAACAGTTCTCTCTCTCTTCAGGTTCGAGACTATTCTGGAATGTACACTGTGAAGCTGATAGCTTGTACCACTGCTCCACATCAGGAGTACAGCCTACCAGTGATCTGCAGTCCTAGAGAGCCGATCACATTTGATCTGGACATCCGATTCCAGCAGGTACCACCCCAATGAGACCTTCATCATGTTTCCTTTTTATTTTGATTCCCATATTGCCTTTGTTGGTCTTGTAATAATAGTGCTAGAAACTGAAGTTACTTGCTTATCAACAAACCAATTCCCAAATTGGTGGGACAGCACATAGTCCCCTCCAGCTATTTAAGCTGTTTTACCCAACTGGGAGCACAAATGTTTTTTGTCCTCAATGCATGGCCAATCTTTGATAGCCAGTAGGAAGCTCATTAACATTGGTTTGGGTGATAGATACTGTGATGCAAGCTAACCTTTGGGAATTCTTTACTTATGTGTTGTCTTTGGTACGAAATAGTTTTATCAGATAAATAGGAAAATATAAAACTATTATTAGAAGGTTTTAATCTGAAACAAAGACCAGAGCTAGGTCTCTGGTATTAAAAGTGGGACCTCTAGAGAAGACCTCTAGAAGATTATTTCAGTCCTAGGGTAGGACTTCCTTCACTGACTATGGAAAAAGTGTAGATAGCCAGCATCACTAAAGTGCTTAGTGTTAAGACTCTCGAGAGTGAGTGAGACACTCATATCCCACCCATAATAATATGGATCATATGGTAATGTGGGAACGGGCAAACAGCATGCCTTTCACAATGCCCAGCTGTAAAGCTCTGTTGCTGGGAACAAAATATGGAGAAATGGACTCTGCTGTAGAAAGCATTCATTGGAAAATGTGTGGGGGTCATATTGGATAGTTAACAGAACATAAACTCCCAGTTTACAGTGTTATCAAAAGAACTAATGTGATCTTGGGATGTGTAAGGAGGAATTTTTATCATTTCTGTTATTTGGAGCCAATACAACTAATACTGGAGCACTGTGGCTGTGTTTTCATGGTCATTAATAGTATAGATGTATGCTATTAAATCATCTTACAGTATAAATCCCGTCCGGATCAGTCAGGGATACACAATTATTGAATTAGTCAGAGAACACTAGGGAATGTATGCGGTCTTTATGCTTTCATTTGGTGTTATGCCAGCTATGGGAGAACAGATGATTCCTGATTTGGCGTTAAGTCCTGGCCAAGCAAAGAGGTGATACATGAAGTGACATGAAACCTGCCTTCTCAGAGTTAACCCAGCAAAATACTTTTAAAAAGTTTGAATGGAGGGAGGTAGGGGGAGTTCACACAAGTTTAGCACTTTGGCTTTTATCTGGCATTTCTAATCTTCTAGGAACTCTAAAGCAATTCACAGAAATGCTGAACCACAGCTTGCATCTGGTCCTTCTATGAAAAAGATGATGTTGATAATGTGAAGAAAATTCAAAAGACCTGCAAAAATCATTGCAAAATGGGCAAAGTAGCCTGGGGAGAGACGTAACTCTTATCTGGAAGAAGTGTATGACTAAGAACTAAGAACTGTGACTAAGAGTAAGAACTGCCATGGAAAAAAAAAAAGAAAGGATACTATAGGGTTCATTATATCAGATAAAGCTTTACTAATACAGTATATGGAAGTTTCAGGTGCACTAATTCAAAATAGAGATAATGTGCAAAATTGCAACAGAATCATAATCACCAAGGACTGTGGCCAGTTAGTCCCCCATCCCCAGCAATTTTCAAACCAAGACCAGCTCTTTTTCTTGAGATATTCATAGTAAAAGGAATTTAGGAAATTCTGTAGCCCATGATATTATTCCCTTTGATCATAGATTGAAAGTCTATGTGGACATAAAGCAGGTCCCGAAAAAAGCAGCAGTTAAAGGCAGTGCAGTATCACAAATTCACCTCTAAGATTTCTAAGCATCCTGCAAAACTGAATGAGCATTAGTAACCATGTTTTAAATATAAGAAACAAAAGACAGCGAAGTGAGCATGAAAGGCCAGACTATGGCACTGGTCCCTAGACTAGGAAACACCTGATACCTTGTACAGGTCCACTGCATCCAGTTGGGGGGTTCCCAGTACAAGAAAGACATGGACCTGTTGGAACAGGTCCAGAGGAGGGCCACGAAGATGATCGAAGGGCTGGAGCACCTCCCCTGTGAAGAAAGGCTGAAAGAGTTGAGGTTGTTCAGACTGAAGAGAATGCTCCAGGGAAGACCTTATTGCACCCTTTTAAAAAATAAACTGGGCTTATAAGAAAGACAAAGAGAGACTTTTTACCAAGGCCCATAGTGACAGGTCAAGGGGCAACTGGAAGAGGGTAAATTTAGATTGGACGTAGGGAAGACATTTTTTAGGATGAGGGTGGTGAGGCAATGGAACAGGTTATGCAGAGAAGTTGTGGATGACCCATCCCTGGAAGTGTTCAAGGCCAGGTTGGATTGCTTTGAGCAACCTGGTCTAGTGGAAGATGTCCGGGTGCATGGCAAGGGGTTGGGCTAGATGATCTTTAAAGGTCCCTTCCAATCCAAACCTTGCTATGATTCCATGAAGTCGGTGAGTGCAAGTGTTACAACTGGACCAAAATGACTCTGCCTGTAAAGTCTAATGATGAAATGATGGGACAAGAGTTGTTTCTCCGAATTCTTAGTCTAGTGCCCCAGCTGCTGTACTGAATTATCTTCTTGGGCTTTTTAATAAGAAGCTTTTCATTTTCTTGGAAACCTTTTTTTTTCTGATTTCCTTCACAATTGTTTTCACTGTTCATGAGTGAGGGGGCATTTTAAGAATCAAACATCAAGAAGACAATATATTTGTTATCGTCCCTCTGGAGATTTTGGTTCAGCATTTCCTTCTTTAACATGTATCTGCCCATCTCCTTTTTCCTCTCTCTGTGGCCCCTGAAAAGGAAAGCAGGTAGCCTGGAACAGTAGTATTGTATTACCACTATCTCACTCTGGGATTTCCTGTAAATGAACGGCACTCAGCCTCCAAGCTCTGCTTTATCTCACTCCTTTCAGCGTCTCCTTTCTTTAAATGTGCATGGCTATTTCCTGACAGAAGCACTCCCATAATCTGGTTATTTGCTGCCCTGGGGATGGACCAGTCTCAAGAGCATTGTTGTACACTGTCTGGTTGAAGCCCAGTGCCTTTAGCTGAACACACACTTCTTGTTTCCTATTCAGTGAGCATTTACTCTGCCCAGGCAGAGCTTGATGAGGCCATGCTTGATTCTCTTTCAGAACCACAGCTGGAAACCAGTTGTATCAGTCAGGTATTTGAAGCTGTGACACTGCAATCCAATAGCCTGAAACTCAGGGATTTAGAAAGAAGAATTCCAAAGAGAATGGAAATGATATTTTTAATTTTTGTTTCTGTGAAAAGGCTATGGGAGTAGGGTTTCTTTTTCTAAAGGTTAGCAGTGGGTTTATAAAAATATTTCAGCTAGACATTGTCCTTGCCAAATCCTGTTCCTTTGATAGTTTTGCGACTCTATTGTGAAAAGGGGATTTGAAGAATAAATGTCAGCTGTATAACTTGCAGCAGTAGTTTCTGTTGATATTGTTATATCTCATTCCATCAGCCCCTTGTCCATGAGCCAGCAAGAATGTTTTCTTTCCTGTTTTTCCCCTTCCTTTCCACACGCATGCACATATATATACATAAATATACATCTACACTTTAGCATTTTTTTTATTCGTTTAACAGCCTCTTGGTTTTGACCTTTTCTTTTTTTTTTTTTTTTAATGTATGTGTCTTCCAGATTGTTTCCTCAGGTACACTGCATCTTTTTGAACTTTGTGCTCTTCCCAATTCCTCTGTTCACTATGTTTTTACCTTTTGTTATGCCATGTCCCTGTATAGTTTGCCTTCTAACATATGTTATATGGCCCAATGAGAACCTGTTTCTGAGGTTTATTTTATTCTTGTAACATAATCAAGGAAGATAACTGTGTCAAATATATAAAGATAAATATTAGCGTAAAAAGATGCTCAAATTGTTTGATCCGATATCCCGCAGCACATCCAAAGAACTGATACTTGCAAATAAATCCTCAGCAATGTGTACTTTCAAATAACTGGCAGAGGATCAGAAGCAGAGGTAGGACTTCGGTGCAAAAACTAAAATGGGATAGAGAAAACAGGCTGTGGTGACTCAGAGGGAGAGGAGTTTTTAAGGGAAATATTTTCTTCATGTTACCCCCACACATAAGTTGCCTTGGGCACCTCCTTGGCTGGGATTTGGAAAATGTGGTGGGAAGAAACTAACCTAGAATCCTGTCAAATATCACAGAGGCAGATAACCCAGAGGTTGTTAGAATGTAAAATATATAGCAATATATGTCTACTACAAAGAAATCTTTTTGGTTAAACTGTAGTATTATTGCATGTGGATGTGCAGAACTGATAAATAATGTACCTTGGGAGAAGATCACGCTGTGTTTTTTGAGTCATTAAAGAATACTTGTTGAAGAGCCTTATGCTGTTGTGTTTTAGGTCAGTGACCCAGTGGCTGCTGAGTTCAGCTTGAACACCCAGATGTTCCTCCTCTCCAAAAAGACACTGTGGCTATCTGATGGCTCAATGGGCTTTGGGCAAGAAAGTGATGTTGCTTTCTCAGAAGGTATAATTGCGGACAGATCATACACATTTAATATATGTTCCTCACTATCAGGTCCTTTTGCAGTCAAAACAAGACAGGAGGAAGGGTTTGGGCTTGCTGCTTGTGTTCTTTTGCACTTGCCTTTCCTACCTGGCAGCTTACATCAGAGCTGTTGTCCAGTCTGCACTGAAACTATTAAGTCTGAGGGATACTGTACTGGTGCCATTTCTTATAAGCTGAGCACTTTATAAACATTGGCTGATATTAAGAACATTCCTAGTTGATAAGTGAGTATTACACAGTTTTTTGTTGCGGGTGAGTGTACTGGGTCTGGCTGGGATGGAGTTAACTTTCTTAATAGCACCCGCTATGGTTCTGTGCTTTACATCTGTGGCTAAAACCATGTTGATAACATGCCAGTGTTTTGGCTATTGCTGAGCAGTGCTTACACAGCATCAAGGCTTTCCCCCTTCTCCTTGCCCTCCACTGGGTAGGCTGGGGGCGGGAGGGTTAATTCAATTGATACGTCTGACAGCGGACGTAAGCACTCACTTTCTTCCTCTGCTTTCCTTCTGTGCCTCTTTTGCCTGTTTATTAGGGTACCAGCACCTTGAATACATGACTGCCTTTTGTGATGTGTTCACACAGTCTCTTGAACAGCAGGGACCTGTTCTGTCTCTCTCTCAAAGTCTGCAGTTGCTCCAAATTGATGTAAAAGCAACACAACATTTCTCCTTTCCTTATTCAGAATCTCAGCCTTCCTAACCACTCCCTGTCATATGTATCTGACCACTGCACATAGCATACTTTTCTTGCCTGCGTAGCAATGGACCAGGTTATTTGTACAGGCCTAGCATTTCTTATCTTAAACGTTATCATACAGCTGAAATGCAATTACACAGTAGGGAGCCAAGATGCAGAAAATATCTCTGTGACTTTTCATAATATTCATTTCACTTGTACAGTATGTCAGTCTGACCAAGTATAATTTTTATGCAGCCTGAACAAGATTGTAATGACCAAAAAAAGAGAACATCTCTGGGTAGCGAGTGTTCCTCAAGTAGACTTTGGATATAGCTGTAGGCAGATTGAGAATCTTCAGCTCAGACCTTTGACATGACCAGAAACTGCAGTCACATTACACTGCTCAGAGCTTCTTGACTATTAACTCAACCCAGTATTGTGCTAAATGTTCCAGTGCAATAGGATGCGAACTGTTTGCACCATTTACAGGTGATATCATATATGGTCGGGTGATGGTGGATCCAGTGCAGAACTTGGGTGATTCCTTCTACTGTAGCATCGAGAAGGTTTTCCTGTGCACAGGAGCTGATGGATATGTACCCAAATATAATCCATCCAACACTGAATATGGGTGCCTGGCTGACTCTCCATCCCTTCTGTACAGATTTAAGATTGTGGTAAGTGGTCTAATTCTGGGAGGATGGACATACATATTTTTTATTTTTTCTCTGACTTCTTTTTTATCCAAAACCAATTGTTCTTTAAAAACGTTCTTGAGGGCACCAAATTTTTGACTTGAGCTCCAGGCTAACATGAATTGATGAAGGCAGTATCTTACCTTTCTCCCTCCTGGTTCTATTCTTAATCTTAATCTTAATCTTCTTAATCTCATCTTTTACCTAAATTAGAATCCCAAGATAGACTTTTTCTCTGCATTGTCTATACCCATTAACCATAAAGTGAGTCTTAGAAGACAAATAAGATAAGGATTGGAATTGGTTTCATCTTTAGCCATCCAAAATTTAGTATATAATGTAAAGTTAGTCATCCAGTTAGTTGTCTCTGTGGTCAATAGGGAAAGAGAGTTACCTGTAAAGCTGGCTTAGAATGTCTGAGATTATTTCCCTTCTGAAAATAATTCTAGAGTAAGCCTAGATGTCTACTGACCTGATGCCCAACTTGCAGAGAGTTAACTTTAAGTAAGATGGCTATCCAATTATCAGAACTAATTTATATGAATGTCTGTTAATAGAAATGAAAGGTAGCTTCTTTAAAGTGGGAAATAGACTTCTTACTTTTATTTCAGACCACATTTATGTATCTTTTTTTATTTTAGAAATGCAGCTACGGTTGTTCGCTAGTGTTTCACCCTTGTATTTTAACAAAAAAGTCTGCAGGCAAGAGATTAAAAAGAAGTTAATACAAGTCACATGTGACCACAATTGCTTCTAACGTCTTTTCTCTTGATATTACACTGGATTGCATAAAATAGCATGTGTAAATTACACAATACATTGCCTATAAATATTAGAACTGTTTTTCCTAGAAGAAATCAATCTGTGTTTTACAAACTCTTTTTTTCCCCTCCGTGACCATGTAGGACAAAGCTCAGCCGGAGACACAAGCCACAAGCTTTGGAAATGTGCTTTTTAATGCAAAACTTGCAATAGATGATCCTGAAGCAATTCCGTTAGTTAAACAGCCAGGCTCTGATGGATTTAAAGTAGACTCAACTCCTCTATTTCAGGTATGATTTCTGTAGCTCATTAGCAGGAATACTGAACCAAGAAAGAAACAATTGCAAAAGAAGTGTTGTTGAGAGTAAGTCATATTGAAGCCAATAGAAATATTTATTCTGATTCCAGTGGCAAACAGGATTATAAATGCTTATAAATTTCTAGATATGGAAAATCTATGGAGCACTTATTAAGGGGTTACTGTGCTTTTCTCTTGCCTAATTCCACAGTCTAACTGGAAATTATACAAATTACTGTTATGCATTTCTTCTAAGAACTTACTAACTTTCTTGTTACACAGCGTTGTTTTATTGTTTCCTATCATCTCACTTGTCAAAGACAAAAAATAAAGGAATCATAAGCATTAATAGTGAACTTCATCAACATCTAATTGATACTCAGCAATTTCTGTGCACTTCTTTCCACATAAATTTGCACATTGTGAAACACCTAAGCACTGGAAAGTCTAGAAATTGACATCTAAAGGGTGCAAATACTTCTTAATTCAATATAATCCTTCATCTGAGTGCGTTCATCCCTTTGATCTATATAACCCAGCTAGGAATTGTCTCTTCAGTATTTGTCTCCTTAGTATTTGCAAAACTGTGTGCAAAACTCGAGTGTATAAATTAGTAGTAAAAATATTGAGACTTTAATCCTACTCCTGGCCACTTTGGTATTAAAGGTCCCATTGTAAGCAATGGAATATATATGAGAACAGCCTACTTATCAGCATAAAAAGGGTTTCATATATTCTTCCCATGAAAATGAAATCTCGTTTTTGAGATGAAGAATCCATTTCCAATAGTGCAGTAATTTTTTGTCCCAATTCTGTCAAAAGAATGAAAATATGAACCAACAGTATGTCCTGAGAAAGACTTAGAAAAACAAGAGTAAGATGGAAAATGTGTTATTTCTCACAATAACAGAACTTGGATGCAACCACTATCAGCCAGTAGCTTTAAGAAAGTATTCAGGCAATGCTACCCGACCTTCTGGAGTCCAAATTTATTATGTATCCAGAAAAGACATGAGAAATTCAGAGAAGATAGCATCATCTCACTCAAACTGCTGGGAATTGAGGAATCACAGAATGGATGAGGTTGACAGCAAGCTCTGGAGATTGCTTATTCCAACTCCCTGCTCAAAGCAGGGACACATAGAGGAGATTTGCCCAGGACTCTGTCCGGTTGGATTTTGAACATCTCCAATGATGGAGACTCCACAGCCTCCCTGTTCCAATGTTCAACCACCTTCACAGTAAAAAATTGTTTTCTTATGTTAAGATGGAAATAAAGCCACAGCCAGGGCCTAGTCAGCTGGCAGGTTGGGCCTGGAAGGTCCTCTACTGCAGCCTATCTACAGCTGAGGTTCTTTGCATGGCCATTGGTACTAACAGTATCAAAAAAATGCCACAGCTATGCTTCTTCATCTGCAGCTGATAGCCATAGAGTCTGACCATGGAGAGGAATAGAGACTGCCCCCTCTTAAAATTTTGGCAGAAAACGTGACTACTCTGTGGCATATTGGCACATAGTGGGGGTTATCTGTGCATCATTTTGAAAGTACTTGTCCAGGCAATCAGTTCAGAACAGTGATTGATTTATTCTGTGTATAGTGCTGCCTAGATTGTGTATGTGTGGGTTTAAATACAAAAAAATTGTGTCTTTCTAGGTGTCTTTGGGTAGGGAGTGGTACGTCCATACAATCTACACTGTACGTTCAAAAGAGAACGCTAACCGTGGAATAGGCAAAAGAAGTGTGGAGCATCAGTACCACTCGCTCTTTAGTGGTGGGAGCCCAGGAGCATCCGCACAGAGACGTCAGAAGAGGGGAGTTGAGCAGGCCCCAGAACTGGCAAAAGACATCGGAGTAGAAAACAACCGAGGAACAAACATACAGCACATAGCACTGGATCGCACCAGCAAGAAACAGGTTCCTCAAAGGGAGGTTGCAGTCAACGGCGTTCTCCCCCGGGAACTGAGTAACCAAAGCGCAGAGGTCAGCATAGTCACAATCATTGGTGGAGCTGCTGCCATATTCTTTGCCATCTGCTTAATTGCAATCATCATATTGCTGCTAAAACGGAGACAAAATTCTGAGAAGGAAGCCACGAAGGAGTCGGGCAGCAACGAGCCAATGATGCTACCATATAATTACACCAGCGACAGCTCAGAGGTTTGATTCCAAGACCTCAGGGTTCAAGCCAGAGTCTCCAGAGTGCCTCAGAAAAAAAACAAACAAACAACTTGAAATGCACTTTGTTCACAGCAGATCATGGTAACTCATGAGGAGTAAAAAGTTCATATGCTTCTAGGTGTACTTGAAATTTTTTATCCTGAACTCTTGCTGCCATTATCAACAATAGAAGAGTCCGTACCGAATCTCCCACATTGCACGACAGGTAATCCTGACGTCCGCACACCATGCACTAATCTTAAGCAGCAATTCAAGGAACTGCATTGTAAGGGAGAGGGTTTGGTTTTGTTTTTATATTTTCTGACGTTTAAAAATGTAGAAGAAACTGTCCAAAGGTGCTACATATCCTGTCTGCAATATGAGAGGAAATCTGTTTCTTTGGAAACACAGAATACTTGAGAGGAGGAATCCTTACACTCTTCAGTTAAATTTTGTACTGTTTCTTACAAAGAACTCAATGTCTACAATTAGTCCGAAAGGTGATGAAATGCCTTAGGCATGAATCCTCCCTCCTATAAGCTTTTGACTTCACTTAGCTATACCAGTGATTTATTTTATTTCTATTTTTACTTATGTGTAACTGAACTTTTTCAAAAGACAGCTAGACTAGACAGCATAACATTATAATCAGTTGCATGTCACAGGATGCAGTACATACTTTTTATTCAGCTATTTAACCTGAGAATTTTTTTTTCTTATTTATGATTTTATAAAGCCAAAGAATACAACAAATCCAGAAAGAATTTTGTTTTTCACGGGAACTGGACACTTAAGTCCTCTTAAGTTTATAATGGATCATGGAAGTGTTTTAAGGTAAATTATATTTCTTAGTGCATATCCACTGCTGGGAAATGGAAACATTAGTATTTCAGGACCTAGAGAAGATGATAGAGTTAGATTCAAAATGCAGAGGACAAGGTTCTGCCTGAACTGAGCCTAAGAATCACGATACTGAATCCACCATGTGATTGTCAGTTGCCATATTAAATGGCAACAAAGCGAAGAAAAAAATTGACATTTAATTGAATCGGGTAACATTTATTACTGTATAATCATAGCACATCTTGACAAACGTGCTGGGTCATTGTTGGGCATTTTGTAACAAGTGACTGCTTTTACAAGAGGAATTCTAGTTTTCTGTCAGTGTTCCCAATTCAGGTAACACGACAGCATGATGTTCCATGGAAGTTTGGATCAGCAGTGTCCCATGTCGGTTCTTATCCAGACAGGACCTGTTCTGTCCCAAAGACATCCTGCCAAGTGCTTGGCCATGAAGAATACGTAACCTTCAGTACACATTGTCCCGTTTGTCTCACTAGCATTCTCTATGAATAAAGCATTTCAAGTCAGTGGAATTAAACTATATAAAATCTGAATCAGGCTGTTAAGACTGTTGCTAAAATCCCTGTTCCCTTCCATCGTCTGGTGGTGGTGGGTGTGGGCAGCCCCCAAACTACCTTCAGCTGCAGTACACTTGGCATTTGATGTTCTGGGGACCATCCTGCAGGGATCTGAGTTAGCGGAACAGGAATCGAACTTGAAAGCAGCCTGGCTGCAAGCACACGGTGCTGCCTCTGAACTAAAAAATCTACCCAAAAGGCTCCCTGGCCCGGCTGTGGCGCTCTGTCAACTCTGCACAACCATCCTCTGAGCCATAGATGCTCGGAAACATTGAGGTCCCCTAGCCCAGGAATATCTGTGCTATGATTCATGGTACCGTGTGAATATGCCCACAGAGGGACTCAGACTGATTTCTCTTGCTCTGGATTTTTGTTATGACCTCACCGACTTAATAAGTTTTCATCAGGTTTTTCACCAAATGAATCAAGTGAGAACCTGTCCTAAGTTTTCTAGGTTTTCTGAAGGCTGTGATTCAAACTGCTTAATTGAAGGATGTTTGCAGCAACCTAAGGGTCAAACTCCATTACTGAAACCATGCAGTCATCTTTTATTTTAATTAATCTGAGTTCTAGCCTGAAACAATTACCCGCAAGACGTGCCCAGTGCATTAGACCTTTTCCCTAGTCATCTGACATTAATCTACTCTTTTAATGAAGTTCCTGGTATTGTGATCCATGTATTATGTCTGCAAGATTGATCAAAGACTTAACCCACAGATACTTTTTGTATTTAAGTTCACAACTAAGTTGCAAGTGTAACCTAAGATCAAATTTGCCTTTGTGCCTCTATGCGGAGTCACTATGATAATGAGAAATGCAGAATTTGTCTCCAAGAAACTGCATGTTTGGGTAATAGCAGTCAATGATTCTACAGTAAAATGGGACACATGTAAATAATAGAACATTTTAATATTTATAAAATGCCTGTTTTGTATAAGCAGAGAAGATCTTTTTAAATATATATATATAAAATACAGAAATTAGGGGTTTATCAGTAGAGCTATTTTTCTGCTTTTGAATTTTAACAGACTGAAATATCTTTAAAGTTGCTTGCAGGCAAAATCTCTTTTTTTAATTATTATTTCTTTTTATAAAATCACATCAATACCCATGTGTTCTACAAGCCAAATATTTAGCCCAGTAAACAACTTGATCACTGCTTTTAATAGTGTCTGATTAAAACTCAAGTGTTTAGGTTGACTATTATCAGACTAATATTTTTCTAACAATATATAAAATAATAGTGCAAACCAATGATAACAAAGGAAAACACAAAGCAAACACTGAAAAGCTGGACAAGCATGAGTAAGATTCATGACTGAGATATCAAAGTCCTCTGCCTGGGAAAAAAATGTCAATGTTTTCAGTAAGGCCTACCAGATTTGTCGCATTCATAAGAAATTGGATTTCTTGCAATTCGGTGAACTCTAAATCCACCTGGAACAGCATGCCTTTTTTTATTATGGCTTCAAGGTTTTAGATTTCAGCAAGACTTTTTGGAGGCTTATTAACATTTTCCCTTCTACTTAACAAGTGGCTTTTTTTATACTAACCTGAATAAGTGCCTCATTCCCAGTTATGTGCACAAATATGTTAATATTTATCTATCCATGCAATAAACTGAGTATATTTTATATATATATTTAATCTATTTCCAGATTATGTATTCAATCCTCTCTTCACTGGAGATGCTTATTCTGCTATCAGTAATACCATTTGTTAAACCCTTTATACAATAATTACTGTGTTTAAATTTGTTATCAAGCTGTCAAAAATCTTTCTGTGCATATTTATTTGGAATGATTTTTTGCTTATGTCTATGGCTGTGATATTTGGCATTTGTATCAGGAAAAAAAATAAAACTACTTCTGGTTTGGTTACTGAACTAAAATTTGTGTGTAAATATCACACTGTGAAGAGGTGTCAGTATTTGCAGTTTAAGAAAAACTAATTTGTCACGTCAATGGATGAACATAAACTTACTGCTGCATTTGCAATAAATCTCACTGCTTTGTTCCCGAAAAAAATCGTTTTCTGGTCATGAAGTGGTCAGCTCAGGGTTGGGCTTTTTTTAATCATTGTGGTTGCACTCATGGCCCAGAGAGGGATTTTTCTTTCAATTCCAGAACATCAAAAATCTCTAGGTATCTGCAAGTCCTTTGTAGACTGGCTTGCCCTGTTCCTGCGTGCTGGCAGGGTTTATTGTGCTATGCTCCTTGACAGGTGAAGATGAGCCTGCAGCCAGAGGTTCTCTTGCTCTTGCAGAGCCAATGTTTCTTGTGCCAGCTCATTAGACTTCTTTCCCGGGGGCAAACGTATCAGTTTAGAAATAGATGAGATGTAGGCACTTAGGGTGAATCTGTCACATGTACACTGTGATGCAGAAAGAAAAAGCAACTCTGAACCTTTCCCCTCCCACCCCACCCTTTTTAAACTGGCCAGCACTGGCCTCTGATTTCTGTGTGAACTTAAATATCCACCCAGCTCCTTCACAGTCAGAAAGGCAATACTTAATGGCTGGTTACACAAGTGACACGCACGGTATATGTACCAAGTACTATAAGGAAAAATAAGCCAGCAGTCCGGGATTCCTGTATTCCTATGTCTGTTACCTTCTGCTACCTAAACTTGCTCCTAGGAATTACACTTAAGAGTGTAATTAGTTCCTCAGACTGAGCTGAGCCATCCAGTGTCGTATCTGTGAGCTGTGTGTAGTGATTTCTGCCAGGGCAAATCAGATTGGAATGGTTTCTGCCCTGCTCCAATATGAGTAGCTATATTTGATGTAAATGAGCAAATCAGCTGGTCCCAGGACTACAGCACTATCAATAAATCAAAGGGCATTGATTTCTCACTCCGAGATAGTCCACAGCAATCAAGTCATGTCCACGTTTGTCCCATACTTAGTGGAATTCTGGTACTACTAAAGTGTCCAAGTGTGTTCCCGCAGCTCCAGGATGACTTTCCCTTCATAGCCCAAGCATGGTCACAAATTCAGCATTTAGAGGAGTCGGGGGGGTTTTAATGCATCCTCACCGTCTTTTGAAAGAATGACTCAGCTCCTACCCCGAAAGAATTCTGCTCCCACCACTGAATGCTTTCGCTTTGAAAGCTGATCAGTAAATCACTCTCAAGTGACTGACTGACTGAGTTTTGGGTTTTCTTACTATTTGTCTCAATAGATGATCCATTCAGAATATACCTTGTACTGCTGTTGCTTTGGTAAGTAACCACTGACTTCCAGTAAAAATGAAGGGAACAGCTGGAAAATTGGTAAAGGATGCATCTGTTTCATTTCATGGCCCATGCTCAAGCGTGCATTGGATTCCTGTTGTCTCCTCTTACTTGCCTTTTCATGATACATGTTTTCCTGAGTGTAAGTTTACGTGTAAAGCATGAATCTGCAGCTGCACAGGTTAAAGTGCTCCAGTTAAACCCGTGCAACTGGAAGATCAGGTGTAACGATTGTCATCCTTACTGTCTTTTTGACCATTTTTATAACAAAAGCTCTAACTCAGTTACCATGACGACAAGAGGAGGTATTCTGGATAAGTGCATGATGTATCCACCTCACCTCTTTAATAATATATTCATTTCTGCACTCCTCCCTCTTGCATTCTCTTCCAAAAAAAAAAAAAAAAGCATATAATGGGACAGTAAATGATAAAAAGAATGATAAAAAGTAAAGAATGTCTTCCCCATAAGGAAAGATTAACTAGATAAGATTCTCTTACACTCTTCACCCTCAGAAGGTAATACCCAAGGGACAGTATTATGGAGGTGCATGAAGTCCTGAATGTTACAGAGACAGTGAGTAGAGAACTATTCACAATTTCTTGTAATATTTTAGAGAGGTTCCACCCAACTAAATTTGGTGGCTACAAGTATGAAACAAAGTAGGCAATACCTAATCATCTGGCCCAAAATTAAAATTTCAAAACTCATTACTGAAAGATGACGTGTATGCCAAACTGAAAAAGAAAGAAGTGAAATTCATGGAAGAAAAGTCCATTGATGTCAGATATTTGTTTCAATAGCTCTTTCTGAAAGCCTGGACTAGAAAAAGCTGTGAGGATTCAGGAGAAGGTTCAAGCAGTTCATCTTCTCTTTCCTTTCTCTTCCTACAACTCCACTACTGGGCACTCTCAGGGGCAGAAGAGCCGCTCTCATCCCTTAACAGTTGTACAAAGATCCGCCAGTCCCAGGCTTGGAATCGATAATTTAAAGCACAAAACACAAAATGTGTTTGTTCATTTTTTTTTCCTTGGGTAAGAGGGAATGAAAGTTTTAATTTGTCAGCACCCTCTGTCTCTAACAGCTGGCTTAACTGCACCTCACCCCTGCCTAGTCCTCCTGCTGAGGGATGCTGGAAATGGTAGCCTGAGTCAATAGCCTTTTCCTGACACATATCCTGAGATGGACAGAATGAGGCGAAGCATCTGGAGAGAAGAAAGTGGGCACAGAGGTAACAGATAATGTTGATTATTTTATTTACCTTATAAACGTGCTCCGTTTATTCTCTGTTGTTTGTAACAAAAGGTTAAAAGAATATTGCTTGGGCTATCAAGTGTCTCTTTCACCGATGTATTTTTTTCCTTATGTTTCTAATGGCACCAAAATGATCCTGGCAAGAAAGAAACATAAATACCAAATTCTTTAAGTAGTAGTATCTCATGGGGATGTGGCTGGCATTTCTTGGCAAGAGACTTGGATTTCAATCCAGCCAACTACTCTGTGCCCACAGGGAGTGGTCCCCAGTCCTGTCAAGTCTGTGAAACAGAGGCCAGTGTAGGGTCTGGCTAATCCGTCAGAACAACAGAAGCCTCTGTCTTCAGGGACAAAATGATGTTGATATGTCAAGGGGTTGGCTTCATAGGAGGTGTTCTGTGCCCACATCTCATAGCAGTATCACACAACAGTGCCACAGACCACCTCGTCAATGGTGTGCCTTACACAGCCTCTTGGAAACAGGATTCCTGGCCTCCCGTTGTCAGGATCCTGAAACACTCGCTCCCAGTAGGAGGAAGGGAAAGATTTGCATCCACCCTCAAAGAGCATCAGCTGGAGAGAGTTTTGTAGTGGTTTCATGGGCATCAGCAACTGCCCATGAATCACACTTACAGCAACTTTAACGTTCCCGTGACTTAGCAGAGGTGCCACATGATGCCCTCAATATCCCGTGCAACCTTAATGCACCAAAGTCTGCAGCCCAGCAAAGGCACTGTCAGGGCTCCTCTGTACCCCCGGAGACTTCTTCCATCTCAGGTTGTAATGTCAACCACAAACTCGCTGTGCCACATGGGGGATGGGCTCATTTGTGCCACATCTTCCAAAACTTCAGAGGCAAAAGTCTCAGTAGATCAATTAAACTCCACTCAGATCCTAACTTAAGTGAACTTTAGTTCACTTAAGAACTTAGAACGAGGCCAAAAAACCCCAACCTTTTATGGACTGTATCATGATGGGCGCAGGCCTGTAAAAGTCGCTGAACAGAAGTGCAAAAGAGGAGCGCAATTCTCACTGTTGGTTAAAGGTCTACATGCTGTGTTTGGTTATGGGAAAGCCTTGGTTTGTTGGCAGTGATTCTCAACGCAGCAGGCTGGGCACTGGCGTCTAACCCCACCTGCAGGAGTGGTGCATGGCTGCAGTTGTTTCTTTTCTAACTTAAATGTTTTTAACCAGACTGGCATCTCAAATAAAGATGAGCTTCAGAGCCAGAGCCCACTTCTTGCTTTTATGTAGCCAGGCTAAATGTGAGCAATTCAATAACTTTTCTCTCTGGCTGACAGGTTTTTTTTCTGAGCTAGTTGTATAGTTAGACAGTTTGTCCAGGAAATTCAGACATTAGCCTTCAACAGTTGCTGCACCCATTTATTACTATTTCCTCAGCTGTGGTGATTTTCCTGCCCTGAAACACTGCACTCAGAACAGGACCAGCAATAACAGCCTCTGCCTGAGCTTTTTTGGCTTGGTGCACTGCAGCTTGGATTTTCCTTTCCAGTTTGGCTCTCAGAATGAAGGTGCCGGAATTTCTCCCCCAGGAAATATCAGTTTCCTCAGGAACCGTGCATTTGACATCCGTAACATCATTATGAATGGTAAGGGTGATGCCAACAATTCAAAAAAAAATTCTTAGAGCATTTAGGCACTGCCTGTAGTTGCCATCTGGGACTGTCAGCTGTGGTAATACGCGTTATCCCAGTCTCCACATGAAGTTTTATTCTCCAACAAAATGATTGGTTTCAAAGCATGACTGCAACAAATGCATGTGTGTGCACACACACACAGAGAATATTTTTTTATTATTATATAAATTTAATATAAATTTTATTATGTAATATACATTTTAAAATTTACATATGGTTATTTATAATATGTGCATTTTATATAGTATGTAATAGCTATTGATATATGTAAATGGTACATATTTTAATGTGTGTGTTTATATTTTTGTATTATATAATGAGATTTTTGATTTATATGTAATTGCTCAGATAAGATTACAAGGATGAAGTGCTACAAGCTGGGGAGCAGAATTCAAGGTGTGTTTGCCTGGAAGGAATCACAGCAGCCAGACCCACAGCCAAAACCTGAGAATGCACTTCCCAGCACTTGGGGTCAGGAAGATTGATTTGAAACACTCTGCTGGACCCCAAAATAAGCAAGCTGGTGACATTCAGGACTGCTTCCCAGACGGTGACTTTGGTTGTCACAGCTCCTGGGACCAGCAGCTGCAATCTCCGCTTCCAGCTTGAGCTTTTCAGTCCTGGTCCTTTGCAGAATGCCAGGGAGCTGCACAATCCTTCCTGCAAAATGCCTTGTGTTAGGAGAGCAGCAAGTAAATGTTTTGAGAAAAAGAGAAGTTAAATGACAGAAGTTCTCCAAAAGTCTGTGTATCAGTACTTCTTCTATTTGTTTTATATCAAGATACTGCACCAGTAGGATTTCCCCCTCCTGAGCCCCCACAGCCTGCGGGCTGGAAAATGATAGCCATGGCATCAGCTTCCCCTTGCGCCCCTCTCCTGGGCTTCTGATCTCTCCGCTCCCCTTCTGCAACTGCTTTGAGCTGGTTTTCGTTGCTCATTAGCAGAGTGGCCTGGAAACGCCCCCAAACAGAGGCCAGGCAGCAAGCTCAGTCTGTGGGCTTGTGCCTCCAAGGGCCCGTGACAGGGGATGCTGCCAGCATCTGGGCCACGTGAGTCCTCTCTCCTGGTTCCCCAGTTGTTTTAAGAGAGTCTTGATGAAGGCATGAAGTTAAAAGCTAATTAGCTGCCCAGGGAATGAGGGAATTTGGCTGCTAAACAAATAAGAGCTGTCTGCTGTCGGATGCAACCCAAGATTTCTCAAAGGGTCAACAAAGGTGCCACTTTATTCCCACGTGAGTGCCTGTGGATGTGGGCTTTAACTCCTCAGTGGCTCCTGGCAACCCTGGCCAAGGCAGGAGAGGTCACTTTGGTCCAGCTCAGACCAGCCCTCGCTGTCCACCTGGAGCACTCACTCAAACCTAACCTTCAGTCTGCTTCTTATTAAACGACCTGTGGCAATTACTCACAAAAGAAAGTAAAAAGGAGAGCTCAAGACGTAAGGAGCATCCTGCCTGGTGAGTCACCAACATGGGCTGCGAACGGGTCCTTTTCGTGCTGCATCCTTTTGTGCTGCTGTCGCACACTGTGAGGTGAAACTGTGGCTTAAAAAAGATTGGGAGGTAGGAAAAAGGAGATAAATGTGTGCTTTAAGGAAAAGTAGGCGGGCCAAGAGGGTGTCTGCAGATTAAAAGGCACTTGTTTGCGGTAAGTCTCAGAAAACCAGGTTTAATATTCAGAAAGATCTTAATTTAATGACTCAAGAACAAACCCCTTCATTATCATCTTTATTTTTTCGGGGGTTTTGCTTCATAATTTTCTGGAAAGTGTGAATTAATTTTCATTTTTTGCCTGGTGCCACCTCTCACATATCTGCACTTTAAAGGGAACCTGTCAGGACCCTGTTTATCTTTCCAATACAGATCTTGATAAACTGGTCACACTGTGAGAATTTTATCGTTTAAAAAAGCAGAACAAACAAAACCAAAACAAAACAAACACCAGGAAAGGATACACACCTGCATTTTACAATTTTCAGAAATCTTAAAATACTGAAAATGAGATGCATCACAACTGGTTTTTTCAGAGTCTAGTAAAATCAACCCTTATGACATCAGTGAATTACATTACAAAAATGGGGAAAATAAATAACGTTCAGTGTTAATACAATCATTAACAGTAGAGGTATATCAAATTAAATATGGTCTGGGCTTGACAGTCTTCTTCCTTCTGTATCCTTTTAGTTTATGATCTTCTTATTTTCCTTTTAATATAGCTCCTTCCTGAATTTCTTTTACTGCGTGAAAATGTTGAAAACGTGCCACCTTCTGTTCTTTTCAGCTATTGCACAGTCCCAAGAAAACTTCTAGCCTCTGGAAACCTCAGTAAAATGAGTGCACATCTGTGCACAGATACACGTAGGCACATGTAAACCTGTGTTTTGACATATGCACACATCTCTTAAACCCCTGTGAACTATCAAAATCACTTTATTCATGGGCTTTTCTTTAGTTACACAACTTGCACTCAAGATTTTACAATAAATGTTCTCACTAAAAAGTTTCCAAGGAAACCAGAAATTAGGCCAACTCCAACTGCTGTCACTGGAAAGCAATGGGGGAGGAGGAAGGTGAACCACAGGGGGCATTTCTTACACCACTACCCCTCCAGAAGCTTATCCCAATATCTTAGTCTTCTGTTATGCCAAATAAAGCACAACAATACGGGTATGAGCAGATTCCTCTGTGTTTATTTTCTTACCCATATTTCCTGTTGCCATTGAAGGAGTCACTATAACTGCAGATAAACTCAGGACTTTGGCATGGTCTGTCTGGCTCTCCAAACTCCGAGGTACAAGAACTGCTTTATTTTCTTTTCTCTGAACACTAACAAGCATGATGCTTCTAAGAAGCTAGGACTGTGTTCGGGGGTCTTAGCTTCCTTTCACTGAGGACTTTGCAGTGGAAGACTATGCAAGCAGGAGATATTTCTGTGTTAGGTAGTGGGGAAGAAGAGTAGTAGATATGAGTGAGGGTAGGGGGATGTACATAGCCACAGAAAATTTGTGGGTTGCCTTTGCAGGCAGATAAGGATGTGGTCAGGGTACATCTCTTAGGGCTGCAGGAAAGGAATGTCTTATTCTTTATCTGCATTTGCATGAGGAGTGTTTGCCCAAGTTCATAGCTGCATTCTTCTGTACCTTATACACGTTATCTTGTTTTTCTATGGTCGTGGACATCACTGTGTAGGAGATCCTGCCTGTCTGACTCCTTAGAGAGGGCACTTTCAGATATCTGAGTTGCAGATAGCATTATTTATTCCTTAAAAACACTGTAAATACAATTAAGTCAGCCTTTATTTCTACTATAACCTCCGTGGTAGAAGGGCTATCTGCAGACTCTAAAGAGGAATAAGTAATATGAATAAAATAAGTATCTTTAGAAGGTGTATTTTTCCTCTGTGTTTTTTAACTTCAGAGATATGTGTTATGACAGAGGAGACAAAGACCTTCTCTGCCTATTCCCACATGCCAGAAAGGTGTTATCATTCCTAAGTAACTGGCCTTATATCACAATACCTCAGGGCACTTTAATTCCTATTAGAAGTGAAGCTAGCCCTTTGCCTACAATGAAATATGGGGAACTTAAAAATGATTTAACACAATCTTTCCCCCTCCCTTCTAGTCATAAGTGGAATTTAGCTGGAATGGAGAATAGGGGCCCCACGTTTTCAAGGCATCTGTTTTCCCAGATAAGCTTGACTTGCAGGGAGTGGGAAGAGAAAAGTGTATTGCAGTAAATCAGAAAGTCCATAAGGTGTGGAGTGGGGTCAGGCTTCTGACTGCAACAATTACTTCAGAAAGGACACAAATGAGATGAGCCTTGTTCTTGGCAATAAATTGTGGTGGTCAGCACAAAACATTTTGTCTTGCCTTCCAGGGTTAGTGCCATGAGGCTGATGTAGCTGCGTCAAGTAACATGCTCATGACTAGCTCTGAACAGTTCCGCCAACTGAGAATGCACTGACTTTATAAAAACTTACCCTTAAAGTATGGCTTGAACACCACTGCTTTTCCTAGGCAGTAGGTTAAAAAGCTAGATAGAAAAATGGACTTGTATCCATATCAGTTGGTTTTGGAGATGGATGAGTAAAGGCTGTGATGACAAGAGGTGAGAGACTCTCAGTAACTCGAAGCAGATCCCACCAGAGATGTCTCAGACAACATCTGTTTGATTCTAAGTCATCTGGGATATGTTCTTTAGTAAACGCAAGTGTTTAAGCACTCTTTAGAGCAGACTGGGTTAGGTCCTTCCACTAGGATTACCCAAATTGCTTTTTAAAACCTACCAGCTGTATTGACTGTTGTGGAACTCAGACACACAGCTCACATATGAACAGCCTGCTCTGTGGAGAATCACCCGGTGCATGTCAATCCAGAGCTGAGTCCTCATTACTTCTAGTACCTGCTGTGGAAAGTAGAAGGGGCTCTCAGAAAGCAGGCCTGGCAACTTCACAGCTCTTCATGAAAGCTTCAGTCCATGGTGGAGAGCACAGCTGCCCACCGGATGACACCGGGACCCTGTGCATACGTCTCTGCTTGCGCTCTTCCCTTCAATGTCCCTGACTCTGTCCCATCACTAGGCTAAGTGATGCTTTACAAACAGACACAGAGAGACCCCAGAAACAAAAAGATAAGTAGAAATTTCAGATGTGGAAGCTGTGACTGAAGAAGCAGAATGCTGTCACACATAATATTTGCAAAGGGGGATGTGATCTGTTATGCCCGTGCAGCGGTATGTTACCGAGATGGGAATATTCTACAGAGTACTTAGGGTCGTACCAACACTGAGTGCGGCTGTACCAGATATATTAAAGCTCCAATATGAGCTGGAGTCAAAGGCAGCCAAGTGGTATGTTAAAATTGACATTGCCAACACATTTTTTTCAATGCTTTTGGTAGCAGAGTGCAGGCCATGGTTGCTTTCATGTGGAGGGGGTGTCCAGAACACCTGGAATCAACTGCACCAGGAGCTGAAGCACAGTCCTACCTTTTTGCATGGACTAGTCCAAACTGCGCTGGGACAGAGTGATGCCCCTGAACATCTACAATACATTGATGACATCATCGTGTGGGGCAACAAGGCAGGAGAAGTGTATCAGAAGGGAAAAAGAGTAATTCAGAGTCTTCTGAAATCTGGTTTTGCCACAACAAAAAGCGAGGTTGAGGCACCTGCACAGGAGATTCAGTTCTCAGAAATAAAACAGCAGGATGGATGTCACCATCTCCATATGGATGTGATCAACAAGACAGCAACTATGTCTCCATCAGCTAACAAAAAAGAAACACAAGCTTTCCTAGGCCTTGTGGGATTCTGGAGAATGTGTATTCCAGGTTATTTCCAGAATGTAGTATAAGTTGTAGAGTGTTGGTAAGAAGGGATTTCAGTAATGAGACTAAAATACAATGAGATTGTGAGAAGATATATAAATGAATTAAATTATGTGAGACCTGAGCATGCTACAAATGGTATGGGATAAAGGGCAGAGATTGTATTGGGTGTGGGTGGGATGGAGTTCACTTTCCCCAGAGCAGCCCCCATAGTGCTGGGCATTGTAGTTGTCAATAGAAAAGGTGCTGATAACACACCAGTGTTTTGGCTACTGCTGAGCAGTGTTCCCACAGCATTAAGGCCATCTCTCCAAACCACCCTCACCCCAAAAAGCCAGGAGGCTGGGGTTGAGCAAGACCTTGGGAGGGGATATAGGACAGCTAAATCCAAGCTGACCAAAGGGATATTCCATACCATATAACATCTGCTCAGCAATGAAAACTAAGAGAAGGGAGGGGGGCATTGGTCATGAAGTAGTTGTTTCTCTTCCAAAGCAACCACTACACATATTGAGGCCCTACTTCCCAGGTAGCACCTGGACATTGCCTGCTGATGGGAAGCAGACAATAAACCTTTTTGTTTTCCTCTGCTTCTGCACACACCCTTTGCTTTTTCTTTATTAAACTGCCTTTATCTCATCCCAAGAGTTCTTTTTTGTCCTGTTTTCTTGTCCCCCTGTCCTGCTGAGGAGGTGATAGAATAGCTGTGTGGGTACCTGGCATTCAGGTGCAAGGTCAACTCACATACGGCTCCTGGGAGACCGCTTTCCAACCTTTCAATACTTAAACAGGGCCTACAGAAAAGATGGGGACAAACTTTTTAGCAGGGCCTGTTGCGATAGGACAAGGAGTTATGGCGTTAAACTAAAAGAGAGTAGATTTAGACTAAATATAAGGAAGATATTTTTAACAATGAGGGTGGTGAAACACTGGCACAGGTTGCCCAGAGAGGTGGTAGATGCCCCATCCCTGGAAACATTCAAGGTCATGTTTGATGGGGCTCTGAGCAACCTGATGTAGTTGAAGATGTCCCTGCTCACTGCACAAGAGAGGGGGGTTGACTAGATGACCCTTAAAGGTCCCTTCCAACCCAACCCATTATATGATTCTGTGACAGAAGACCATACTGCCCCACCCCTCCATTTTGTGCAGTGTTGCCAGGCCACACTTGCCCACACCTGGTTAATGGCAGACATCTCTGTTCCTGCATGGTGAAGGCGGGCAGTGGCTGACAGGGAGTCAGGACTGCTGCCCCTCGCAGAAGGTGACTGTTGGTGACTTTTTGTCAGTAGTATTCGGTGGCCCACAACCCGCTCCCCATTCCTTTAGCCATGGCAGTGGATGGTGCAGGCTGGGGGCCTGTGGTGGGCTCATGCCAGGCTGCAGTGGGTGGTCTGCTCCATGTGCCAGGACCTGCTGAGAAAGGCTTGGTGCTTCCTGACAGCACTTGTAGACGGCTACTGGAGCAAAAGGCCCGCCTGGAGTATGCCCTTGAAGGCCTGGAGAGGCAACATGGTGCCCTAGAGATGAAGAACCGCCTCCTGAGAAAGGGAAGCTCTCCAGAAGGGTGCAAAGAGGCAGAGAGGCTCCAGCAGAAAAGTGCTAAGCTCGCTGCTCTCACTAAGCAGCTGAAAGAAAAATGCAGACACCTGCAGGAGACCCTTGACTGCCTGACAAATCCTCCAGTGTCACTGCCTGTCCAAAGCACCGCTGAGGACCTAGGCATGAAATCCTTGCCTCAGCAAAGGGCTGGAGAAAGGAGACGGCCTGCCAGAGCTTTGCTGGAACAGGAGAAGCAGAACGAAGCCTCCCAGAAGGTGGCTGAGGAGCTTTGGGCCCAAATGGTTGCAGACAAAGAGGGCTCATGTTATGTGAGCACACTGAGACAAAAGTATGAGGAGTTAAAGGTGCAGCTCATGGAAATGGCAGACAAAAATACCAGACTGCTGGAAGAAAATGCTCTCCTCCGTTGGCAGATACACTGGGCAGAAAAGGTTGAAGCTGAAAATGTTGACCTGAAGGGGCAACTAATGAAAGTGGCAGAGAAGCAAAATTCCACCACCCAAGCCATCAGCCGTCTTCAAACCAAACTGGAAGATGCTGAGCACAAACTGAAAGCCCTGGCAGAAAGAAGACAACATCTGGAGAAAGAAGACGAGGAGGCAAAGCCAGTGCTGCAGAGGAAAGAAAAGCAAGATGAGTTTTTGCAGCATGCTCAGACAGATGGAAAAGGGGAACAACAAGAAGCCATGCAACTGTTTTGAGCCCAGGTGAGTGAGCTGGAGAATCAGAGTCCTTCAAGCCCAGCTTGGGCAGAGGACAGTCCTAGGTCCTGCCTTCTTTCAGAGGAGGACTCCGCAGGTGAGGCAGAGGAGCTGGTAGCAAACTGTCCGTTGTCCTGCAGACCTTGGGACCACAAACAGGAAACCTTTGAACATTCATAGCTCGATATAGCTACAATCCTTTTGATGGTCCAAGTCAGCAACCTGAACTAGAGCTTCCTCTAACTGCTGAACAATATGTTTATGTCTTTGGACAGGTGGACGAAAACAGTTGTTAATTGGGAGAGCTGGTGGATGGAAGAAGATTCAACCCCTCAAATTGTGTTAAAAAAATTTCAGATGATGACCTGGAAAACGAAAACTGGAATGATCCTCATTATTATCCTTTCAGTCTCTCGCCTATTTTGGAGGAAGATGAAGAAGATCTAGATGTCGGTGTTGGGGGATAAAAAACACAGAAACAATAGATTGTAATAAATGTAGCTTATAGGACCTTTCAGAATATCTGCAGAAGTGAATTTGTACTTAAAAGGGTTTTGGTTTAGACTCTTAGATTTGTTAGAATGGGGGGGTCCTCTGAAGTGCAGCAGGCACCTCCAGCAGGCCCAAGCAAAGCCCAGATAAGGCCTTGGAGCACTCTGGAGGGTAATTACTGCCCCGGAAAGGCCTCTGCAAAGCCCAGCAATAGCTCCTGGGGCTTTCTGGAGAGCAACTGAGGGTGAGGTGAGAGCACCACTGCTGCTGGCAGCTATGGGGACCCTGCTGTTGGGTCCAGTTGCCGTGCACGTCCTTGCCTTGGGGAGCGGAGAGAAGCAAAACAGTGGCACTGCTGAAGGGACCGTCTGCACTCACATATACCTTTTCTAACCATAAAATAGAAGGAAAGACAAGGGGTTTTTCTACAAATTGAGTTGTTCCAAAGCTTCCTTCAAGCTACAGGAACAGCAGTATATAGATGTTGGAAGTTCAGCAGATTCTAGCTGCAAGATTCTGTGTCTTAGAGTATATTAATGTCCCACATGTGACCCAGGTCAGCGGCATTGATGCTGCCAGAGTGAGCCCACGCTTCTCAGTATCTCAGTGGAGAATACATGCAACAAACCTATGGCAGATATTTACAGAATAGTGTACAAACACATGCTGTTAATACTCTTCTCCACAGAAACTGAAGCTGGGCTTGCTGCCTAAACATACACCTGCAGTGTACTTAGTGGAGCCAGCAAGCTTTGCTTAAGTCACCAGAGAAAGGGGAGGTGTTTAGAAATTTGACATTATATTACATCACTTTGCAATTCTTAATGAGCTCTCTTGACCGCTTATTTATTTATTTGTCACTGCTCAGGCAGAAATATAAAAGCCTGTAAAATGGGAGCCAGCCCCAAATTTACTCAAGAAACTGCTGCTGGTGGCAGCAAGAAGTGAGGAAAAGCCTGTAAGGCAGAGCATAACACCCCCACGCTGTAGACAACATAGAGGAGGAGACAGTGGCCTCCAGGTGCAGGACTAGACAGTGTATAAGGCCAGGAACAGCATGAGCAGGTGGGGAATTGGGTCTCAGACCTGGGGTTCTATCTGAGGCTTAGAGTGCCATGGGCACGGGCAGCGACAGGCAAAACAGGCACATCCAGTGCATGTAGAAGAAAAACTAAGAGAGATGTCCAGACATGGGTGGCACCAGCTGCCAAAGCTCTCTGCACCACCAGCCCAATGAGGTACAGCCGCAGCCCTGGCTTTCACAAGAAGGCTGCAGGCTGGCCTGCTGTCAGAGATGGCAGCCAGGTCACTGCTGGGACCACAGACTGGACCAGAACAATGCAGAAATGTTTTTAAACAACATCCCAATAAAACTGAAAAATTCATCTCCCTCATTCAGGAGTCAAGTTAAAATCGGACATGAATGGCCTGGAAATGTGACACACATCATAAAAATACATGCTTACATATCAGCAAGGGCAGATCCATGCTCCTTCCAAGATGTGTTGACTAAATACATGAAAACATTCTTTGTGATCGCATTTTTTCTGTAGGTACAGTGTGTAAACATTATAATCTGGACAGGGTGTGTCTGACCCAAGTACCATCAGTAGAGCGTTGGGGACTTGCAGCCAGTCCCCTTCTGAAGACATCAATATTCCCCTTTGCACCTAAGCCAATGAGAGAGCAGACAAGTTGTCTTCTTCTGTACTATTTTGCTGGAGCCAGTGTTCTGCGAAATTGGGTTAGCAAGAGGGAAGATTACAGCTATGACCACTGTGTCCAGTCTGGCTACAGCACCTATCCCTGACAGTACAAAAAGGCACATTGTTCATTCAAAAAACTGCCTAAAAAGCTGACGGCTGCAAAGGGTCAGAACTTCATGGCTAAATTTCTGCAGAAAGCAGAGATCAGTAGACATTACCTGAGCAACCGTCCCACTGAGCTGCAACAAAATTCATCCAGATTTTACTCCTCTATAACAGGACAGCAGATGCTCTTCCTGCCGCCTGGGGAGATATTGCAGCTTCTGACACTGAAACATGCTGTAATTAAGCAGCTTCTCCTTTACAATAAAAACAAAAGTCTCCTGAGACCCATATCCTGTCTCCTTTCCCCCTTTCTCTTTGAATCGCATCCTTGAACATTAAAATCATGGGATCAAAAAAGTAGGACAGCTTCTGATCTGCTGGTGGAGCTGACCTAAACTTGCTTGAGTGCAACAGAGGTCAGAGCAGAGCCTTGTCCCAGGCTTGGGAGAGGAGAGGCTTTCTTGTGACTCATGTTTCTCTGAGTTACTGGGTGAGGAGAATGTTTTAGATTTAATTTGCAGATCAGAACAAGGAAAGAAAGCTGCCAGTGGCAGATAGGCACACATGGCTGGCTGTGGTTCTACATGGTACATGATTTTTTTTTTCTCCTTTTGTTTGTGAAACATTTTTTAGTATAATTCTTCTATCATCTGAAACATTAGAGTATTTCCTTTTAACAAATCAGGAAATGCAAAGAATGAGGGTCAGTAATGGTTAAAAATTATTTCTTAAAATTTTGCCTGCATAAAAGGCTGATTTTCCTTGATTTCATTATATGATCCCAAATCCACAGAACTTTTATTTATTTATGCGAGTTAAAATTTTATTTTTTGCCACTGATATGCTCAAGATGCCTTTTGCTTTTTTAACTTATTCTTATCTTTTGCTCCAATGAAAAGGAGAAGGAAAGAATCCCCTAAAGAGACAATTATGTTCATTACAGTCTGGAAAAATCAACAAGTTGGGAAAGACCAAAATATTTGAAATAGGTTAAATTTTGTAGGTAATGTGTATTTGTTACAGTTAGTAGTGAGGAAAAATTGGGTAGCTTTTGGTTTCTCATAATGAAATTGAAAGAAAAAAAATCAACCACAAAGGCTGGATTTGAGACTAAGACTCCAGACAGATGTCAGGGTGTTTGGGTGCAATGGCAATACCGCAAAAGCCCTGTGTTATCCAGGCCAAGTTGTTTTCTTCCTCATGGCTTTTTCTCTCAGCAAGGCTCTGGTTGGTATATTTATTAAATTTGACCTACATTTCTTAAAGATCCCAAAAGCTCTGATATCCTGAAAAATGTAGCTGACCAAAAAACCAGGATGCAGTATTACAGTAGGGGCTAATATTACATCAGTAGTACAATGAAATTATTGTTTTATTTAAAAAAAAAACCCTAAACATAATGTCTTATATAGTTCATCTTTGTGATGTGCTAAATACTAAAAACCAGCTAAATGCTGGTTTTTTTACTTTTTTTTATTTCTTTGACACTATGTTAAGAAAACAAAAAAATTGAGCCTACCCATTGGGAATATGACGGAGGAACCCATGAGGAAAAACTAATACTCATTGCTTAATCCTCCCAAAATCCAAGCTCCTCATTGAGAGCAGAAAAGGCCATGGATATATAGGTTTTTCTCTTTTAAATATAATCATTTTATTTTATTTTCAGCAGATACACTTAGGAGCACTAAATGCAGAACATTTGAAGAAAATATAGATGAAAAGGACAATTTTTCATAGGAAAAGCAACTAGAGCCTAGATTAACTTTTTAATTTATAACCTAGATTACGGTAAAGAAAAAAGTATAGTTTCAAATAACATTTTCAATTTACATTCATATTAAAGAGACATTATGCCGTTGTTAAGAGGAACTTTTCAAATTAGACCCGCACTTCATGGTCTGCTGTTGAAAACGGATTTTAAAATCTAATTTTCTGAAATGTCAGAAGTAAAATATTGCCTTTTGTGGTTGTCACAATTCCTTGTAACCCAGAAAAGAGGATATCACTGTGGTGCTCATTTATAAAATGTGCTTTGTGAAGCTGTCCTTTGTACCCCTCTGCCAGGCAGAGGTGAAAGAGTGCAGGAGGAAAGTGAAAGGAGAGTTTGGTCTTGTTAGTATTTGGGCAGATTAAGGGGGAAAAGCCTTTTGGAAGCACTTCAAGTCAAAGAACAAAAACTGCTGCTGGTGCTCAAAACACTCTGAAAACCTACAAAGTTCAAATGAAGTTACTGAATGGAGAGATAATATATATTCAAAATAAAGCAAATCTGTCTCCCTGAGTTCAGGGTTCACTAGTTCTGTCTTACACATTCATCAGTCCCAGACTGTGCTTTCCACACTCTGTACTGGACTGTGGGTCAGCTGAAGGATCAATACTGTACCTGGTGAAAAGTGGCTGATGAGTAAACAGGAAAGGACTTTGCCTTTATGAAAAGAACACACACGTTAATTATTTTTGGGTGAGTTTTCTGTGTTCTGTCTTTCATGCATGTGCTGGAGACCTTAAACTGAGAGAATTTTATTTTATTTTATTTTATTTTATTTTATTTTATTTTATTTTATTTTATTTTGTTCTATTTTAATGTGGGTTTTGGACTGGAATATCTTGCATTGTACTACAAATCCCAGTCCCAGAGAATCTAAAGAATCTGTTGTACTAGAGGACCATTGTAATGATCATTTTGTACAAACCCAAATAAAGCAGAAGGAATTTGAAGTCTAGTTATATAAATGGTTATGTATACACTTGATCTGTGTTTGTGAAAGACAATGAGAAAAATCCCTATTTAATTACAGTTACTGGTTTATATTTTCAACAAAAAAAAAGCCTTTATTAAGAGTCAGAACACCTCCTTAAATTCAAGCATAAAATGATTATGCAACATATTGCTATGGGTAGCCGTTATGGACACATATAGAATCGTAGAATAATCTAGGTTGGAGCCAACCTTTAAAATCATCGAGTCCAACCGTTAACCTAACACTGCTAAAACCATTGCTAAACCATGTCCGTAAGCACCACGTCTACCTGTCTTCATATACGTATTCATACTTCACAAGGAAGCAAAAGCATGTAAATCCAATTAAAAAAAAATGGCTTTTGCAAGGTCCTCTTTAAAAAACAGTCTGTGAAAATGTCTTACTGTGAGTTCATAGAGGGGTATTTGTATAGCTGTGCAAACAGACCTCAGTCCCCTGACAAACAAGGCCGGCTGGACAATGGAAAGCCCCTCTCCTGCCCTCTGATAAAGCCTGGCACAACAGCGGGTGTGTGCGGTGTGGCGCAGAGCTGCCTTTCCCCGTGACTTCAGGAGTAGGACATCCATGCTGGTCGTGTTGCAGTCTTCAGTAAATTGTTGACGTTTCAGCTGGGACAACTCCATAGGTGTTTCTCAAGGAAGGGGCATTGACCTTGCAACGTTGACTTTTATTTTTTTTTTGCTTAGTTTTTATTTGTCTGATGCAAAAATAAAAGACCCACTCATACTCGTTTTTTGTTCTGTTTTAGTGACTGAGATTGCTCAGTGATTGCATCAGCCCTGACCTTGGATGGCAACTGTGTAAGACCTAGCAGTGGAACTGTCCCTGAAAATGGCAGGAGCCTTAGCATGCTCCACAGCTACTGCTCCTCATAATTAACTTCCTCCATTATCTTCCCTTTCCTCATGCAAGAATGAGAAGTCCTTATTTAACAAGTGTCTTCTGCTTCCCAGGGAGAGCATGAGCCCTGTTCCCAAGAGAACTTCTTCCAGAAAACCTTTGTCTTTGTCCTGAGCACAGAGCAGATTTGTGGTGGAAATCTCTACCCTTCCTCACCACCTAGCTTGGGTCTGGGAGGCCAGAGGCCCCGAGGAAAGTGATGTGATCTTGCCACGGAAGTAAATCAATTTTATCAGTGCATAACTGCAGAGGGGATGGGTGGGAAGGAGGAGTGAAAATGACTTTGATTGTAACAGTTCCCATTTCTGATCTCCTGTAAACATCATCCAAAAAGCATGGATTTGGACCCTGAGGATCCACAGGTACCTTTCCTCACCTTCTCCCTCCTGATTGACAACTGAAGGGAGAGTGGAAGCCAGAAGAGGAAGGGTAAAGGCAACTGATTGTCTCTTGGAAAACACCTATGCCTAGAGGAGGCAAAACTTAGCTTCTGCTGATGTGAGTTTGAAGCCAGAAACATCCTCGTTGCTACTGCTGCTGGTACTTTCTGTGAGCACCAGTGGACGGAAAGTACTTGATGTCCACCTGTTTTTGTTTCAGAGGGAGCAACCACACTTGTCACGTGCTTGGTGTAAAACAGCAAACCAGTTTGCTGACACCTTAGACCTTCTTCACTTCCCCTACCTCCTTGTCTTGAGACAGCTCTTAGTGGAGCTGCTTATGTCTGAAGGGCAAGGTAAGGGATGTTTCTTAGGCAAGGGGAGGTGGATGTCCGATCACCCCCGCACTGCAACATGATTGTGGGCAGTGAGCCCTTTCTCCATATAAAATTCACCTTACAAATAATGGAGTGCTGATTTAAGGCATCCATTGCTTATAATTGCAGACACAGACTTAAAGGGCAGTTTATCCCCAGAACTTGCAGGCAGCCATGTGATCATTTCTGGGATTTGACCTGCCTGTAAATCAGATGGGCTTTTTTCCATTCTCATGAGTCAATAAAATCATGTTTGAGAGACAGCGATCCAGTAAAGGCTTGCAAAAACAAGACCTGATGAGAGTTTCAGTTTGTTCTTTCATTTGCCTCTGGTTGAAATTGGTTCCTGCACAAAAGGTTATTCATCAAATTTTTTTTCTTTTCCCCTGTTTTTGAGTATCTGCCTTTTAAGACATCTTGTGTCTTTCCTGCAGTCTGGAATGCTTTCAGCTGATGAGTCATCTTATGTGCTTATGCTAAGTTGAGGCTAATTACCCTCTGAAAAAGCCCTCTGTCTTGACCATAAAGGGAAACTCGGCTCAGTACCTCAGAGACATCCATTTTATTTCCACTTAAGTTAAAGCAGATGAATGCCTTCAAGCATTACAGACTGGGACTGACTTGTACAAGCAGACTTCCAGTGCTGCTCCTTTGGTGCTATCTAAACCAGAAAATGCTTTCTCTTGCCTTTGCCGGACCACAGAGATGCTTGGAATTAAGTAATGGCATAGAGAAAGGACCACTCGCACTGGTGTCTTGTTTGATTTTGGGATTGCCTTAGCAGTATAGGTGCAAACTTCTCTCTGCACATGACTTTTAGTTGCTATCATATGAAGATATTGAAGCTGGAAGGAGAATGAATGAACAATTAAATGTAAAATTGTGGCTTAGTCCTGAATGTCTCTCCCCAGGCTATTATTTTGTGCATCACCAGCCTGCCCATCATTATTGGTTGCACGGTTTTGCAAGTTATTAATAAATAACCAGGATAGGTAATGCTCTTTGCTACAGTGTGCCATCAGCCCATTTCTTAAATCCCGCACCTCAAGGGTAGATTGACCGTGGCTGTTTGTTATTTCTATTTTGCAGATGTTGTAGAGTTTTCCAATGGAAAGGCTGGTATTTTTGATGAGCTTTTGTTCGCTGTTGTCCAATACACAGCAAGCACCATCGTAAGTACATTTTATTATTAATTCTTCACTCCTAACAAATCCCTTGAAAGACAAAGTAGGAAATGCTACTGGTCTTGGCAGAGAATCAACAAAGCCTGTTTCTTGGGTCACTGGAAATTCGTGTAAGCTTAAATAGGTAAAAACTAAAAAGCTTTGAACCCAGCTTTTAAGGCACTATAAAGGGGAGAGATCTCCATCCAGTAACAATTCTAAAAGTCCTACTAAAGCATAGTATTCATGCTGTTATTGCTGCTTGTTCATCTTTAGTTCATGACATTTACCAGATTTGAAAATCTTGGGATAGAATAACTTTTCTTTCTGTAATTGATCTATACATTGCAGAAAGCAAAGGTCTCACATCTGGAAGAGCATCAGGATTTTTCTGTACTTATCCTCTATTTTAGTGGAGATTTACCTATGTTGATACTGGTTCTTCTAGTTGGACAAATTGCTGCATTTCAGAAACAGATATAACTCTTTGAGAAAAACATACGGAGCAAGTTGAAGTTCCTTCAAATTGACCTTCACTGTAGGGCAGAGGTACAGGAGAAGAGACTCTTGCTTCGTTCCCACCAGGGTCAAGTGTATTCAAGTATTTGCCACAGCCGGAGAAGAGCTTTCATGAGATATTTGGGCAGACAGTTCAAACGCTCCTCTCCTTCCATGTCATCTCACTTCTGAGATTATCTCCAGCCCCATACACTTACTTCTCTTCTGGTTTTAGCCAGGTGCAGACTCCTGCCTGCACTCTGGTGTTGACCTCCAGTGTCCACATCAGGGTGAAAACTACAGCCCCATACACGCTTGTTATTGGGGTACCTATGGTGTATCTTGAGGCACACTTCATCTTCAGTAAAGCATAGGCTTTGTCATCTGTGATAAAATCTTAGTGGAAACAAGGACTGGGTTGGGTTTTTTTCTGAGGTAATTGGATGTGGGAAACACAAGGTGTTGAATATATTAGGTGTATGAAACTGAACATTATGTCAGGAAAATATCATCATGACCCTTCAAGACCAGATCTGGCTTGTGCCTGGGTAGCTGAGATTATGGGCAGTGTAGGCTAGTGACCATGTCTGTCTGAGCTATTGCATAGGTAAACTTTCAAACAACTAACTACACTGCTGTAAAGAAAAGACCCTGTAGACTATGCAGAGAGCAAGCACCACACTCTTTTTTCCATATGCGAAGACAGGTCTTGCATATAAGTTCACTCACCTTTTGCTTAAGCCAACACTCTGAGAGGGTGATGCAGCGACACTTTTAGAGTAAAACCCCTTCAATGCCATTGAGAAAATGCAATGAACACAGCTGAAAATGAAAACTTTCTTCTCAACATTCAAGCATTTAAAAGTATATAGATGCCAAACCTGTCTGATTAATGAAATAGAGAAGACAGTCACACAAAGGAGATCAATAAAGATGAGGGACAAGCATTGCATGAGGGTAGATGTAACTGAAAGACAAGTTTCATCAGTCACTGTAAACTTGAAACATTAGAAAGCATTTTCAAAAATATATAGGTAGAAACGATAAAACTTCTTAATGTTTATTGAAGGCTGTTCTGTTTTTCTTTCCCAAGATCCCTATGTGTGTGTGAAAACTCAGACCACCTATGATGCATTTCACTAATCATATGGAAGGAGAGAGATTCTTTTTTTGTTTGTTTTCACTGTGCACCATGATTATTATCAGAAAAAATAGGACTAGATTTGATTTTAACTTGAAAAAAAACATATCGGTTTTATTCCCTTATTTCTACACCTAACCTTTCATTTTATAACTTTAGAAATTCTTTACTGTGAGGGTGTTGAGACATTGGAACGGGTTGCCCAGAGAAGTTGTGGATGCTCCATCCCTGGAAATGTTCAAGACCAGGCTGGATGTAGCTTTGAGCAACATGGTCTAGTGGAGGTGTCCCTGACCATGGCAGAGGGGGTTGAACTAGATGATATTTAAGGTCCCTTCCAACCCAAACCATGCTATGATTCTATGGTTAAGATACAGCTCTTCACATAGTGCTCTGATTTTTGTGTGTAAAAGATACTTGAAAAAAGAGGGAAAGAATGATGATCAACATTTTAAAGGTCATTAAATTAATTACCAAGAAGCACCAGAGCTTTCATCAGGAAAGTAATAATAAACCACAACATAAAACTAAATCCCAACCAGTTTCGCCTCCAACTCAGCCCTTCCCAGACCTGTGGTCCCACCTTCCATGATCTGTCATCACCAGCATTTCATGAGCAGTGACATCTGAATGAAGATAAGCTACTTGGAACCCCATATGTATGGTTATACAGGAAATTGATATCTCCTGACATATTGAAGCATAAGCCGGCATAATGTAGAGGCTAGTCCATGAAGGTACATGGCTTTGTAGTCTCAAAGATGTGTTTATGAATATCTGTTCATTGTCTCTTAATGCATGGCCTGGTTTTGTTTCCAGAAAGTGGAGTTTATAAAATTTTCTCAAAGGAAAACTAGGCTATAAATGGCATTGGCAGTCCCTGGGACATGTTGCAGGTTTTTAATCGCCTATCTATAGGGACTGATCTTTTGTAGGGCCTAAATATGACGGTTTAGAATTTGGGCATCAGTCGCAGAGAAACTGTCTTCTTTTAATCTCTACTCTGACTAACAAGGAGGGTGGACCAGGTGACCTTCACAAGCCCCAAGCTCAACTATTCTGTGAGAGTCTGGTTTTTTTCTTTAAAATTGGTATGGCTTGGACATTCTTGTGTTCTCCAAAATCAGCCTACATACTGGACAATCTCTTTCTATGTTGTTTTAGATTTCTTATTACTGCCCCAAATGTGGTGCATTTGGGCACACGTGAGACAATAACAGTTCAAGTCCATGGAGCCCAGAGCCCTGTTCAAGTTACTGCATACTTCAAAGATGAGATAAAAAATCAGCTCCTATCAGAGAGGACCATCTTTAACCTTAACGAAAATAACAACTACCAAGAGATGAAAAAAGTAATGGTGAGTCTACCATCATACTGATGTTAATGTTTTCATCTGGTGATAAAAAATACATAATCTGTATTAGAAATATGTTGGAACAGAGACAACTCTGATCCCTAGAGACAGATGACAAACACCAACACAATGAGAGCAGCACCCTATTCACCCAACCAGCTAATAAAGCATTGTCTGATATAATACAAGTGGTGACTGTGAATGCTCTTTTGTGCCCAACAAGCAAGCTCAAAGTTTTGTCACATGGTGATGAAAGATCTCTTCATCAATGTAGATAAGCAATGAAATTAAATTCAAAAACATTTAATTGTTTTACTGCTGTTTGTTGTTCTGCATCACTTAAGCTAAAACTGCATTCATGCCTTTGGCATCCCAGCCATTTTTATAAAATAGGAGAAACCATTAAAAATGTTCAACCTCTGCATCCTGTAAGTTGGTTAATTCTTCTTTACATCCTGCTTTGTATTATTTGCTTCTGCCATGATTCTTTGAAGTCTTTAGCATTTAGTTCAGGACTACTAGCTTGGGCTACTTGCCTGGAAAACAGCACACACTCAGTTTAGCTCTGATGGATTACTCCCAAAGCTAAAAGCTGAGCTTTCAGATCAGGTTCCTCTTGAGCATGATGTTTAGAAACGTGGTATTAACCTGTGTGAGGTAAGGCTCTAATCTCATAGCCAAGATTTTAACAAGTGAAGGATTACAGGATGCTGCTACAACTACCAAATGATATGGTAACTGGAGTTTAAGATGCATGTAGACTAAAGAAAAATCACTGGGCTTGAGTTATTGCCATTGGACAGAAGAATGTGTATTTCTATGGTGGCAAATGGGGGATTAGAGAGTATTTCTAGTTAAAGAGAAATATTCACCCAGTAAGAAAGATATAACACATGATAAGAAAGATATAATTCAATATCTTCTGTTCGATGCTGCTAATAAAATTATTTAAGCACTTCAGCTCCTTTTGGTTCTCAGCTGTGTGTCTCCAAAGGTACCAGGTTCATATCTGACTGTGGGGTTTTTCCTTTTGTCCTCTTCAGGTCAAACCAGGGACTCGGCAACAGGATCTGTTCAAGAGGAGTAACCAGCCGTACATTGTGCTAGTCACCGAGAGCAGGGACCTTTATGAGCAGACCATTCAAACCACTCGCATCCTTCTGTCTTCCAAGAAAGGCTACATTTTTATTCAGACAGATAAGCCTATATACACACCAAGTTCCAAAGGTTAAAATACAAATGCTGCATTTCAGATGTTGAATATAGGTGTTACAAGAGCATGATTAGAAAAAATAATAATGACTTGATCCTTGCTAATGTAAATCCTTCTTGTTTAACCCCAGCTACCTCTGTGTTTACCAGCCAGTCCAGATTTTAAACTCGTCTTCTGCAGCCAGGGCTTCTGCAGCCAAGGCTTCTGCAGGGTCTGCACTGCACATTGCAGCAACCCATGGGGAAATGCCACCAGAGTCAAAAAGTCATTCTTTCTTCTAGCAACAGCCAGACAAAATCTGATCATTTATGTTCAAAAAGCTTACTAATGACTTTCCTTTGGAAAACAAAATTGTAAGAAACCTGCAAAAAAACCCTCTTATTGCTTCTGTTTGCAACACCAGCAATAAATATCCTTTTCACTTTAGGACCACAACTGTTTTGTTACTTAACAATTTCATTAAGTAACAAGAAAGGGAAGTCAAAAAAATTCTTGAGTTTGGTTGCAGGCCTTGACTGCAGAAGGAATGCAAAAGTAAGTGAAACTCCCTGAAGATTTTTCAGAATTCGTTTCAAAAAAATATTTGGTCAGTTGAGTAACATGCAAAACCTATGGAAGAATGCAAATTTTTTTTTTTTTTTTAATTTCTCAGGCTTCTTTTCGTTAAGATAAATGGTTTTATCCTCAATTCAATAACTCAATGTAAAGCTTGTAATAATTACTATCTAGAAAGGTGAGAAATAACTATGTGAATACATTTGTTCTTCTCTTAAACAGTAAAATACAGGATCTTCATTCTGGACAATGCTATGAGGCCAATAGATGACACAGTTACAGTTGCTGTGCTAGTAAGTATGCAAAAAATACTGTTAATGAGCGCTTCTTCAGCACAGGAACTATGAGAAACTTCCACAAAAGATCCAAGAGTAAAACTATAGGTATGACTCTTCTCCAGAAATCAATATTTACATATTGTGAGGTATCCCTAGTCATTTTTGGCCAAAATCAGGAGGATGGAGGGAAAAGTAACTTGTTAATATTAAAGTAGGAAAGTAAACAGACCAAAAATGCTCTTCCTTGCAACTAGTATATGAACTTGAGCTTTTGGATGTAATGTATGACACCTGGTACATAACTTTATGTTGCTTTCCTCTCCCTCAACAGAATTCAAAAGGAATGGTGGTTAAAAAGTCAGACCGGCAAATAAAAACAGCCTTCAGTGAAAACTTTGAAATACCTGATGTTGCTGAGTACGTTACTGCTGTGCCTTGTGCATTAAAACAGTTCACAGGTCAAAATGTCTCTTGCAGCAGAACTATCTTCGAGCTAAAAAGAGTCCTGCCCTTCCGTTACTCCTGCTCTGCTCCTCTGATCTCCTCTCTTCTCTTTTCTTCTTACTGCGTATTCACTGCTTTATTTAGAACAGCAGGGGGATGCAAAGTGCACTAAAGCCAGCTGTTTTGCTTTGACCGTCCCTCAGCACTGTCTACTTCTCTCTGTTGGCTGTAGAGGAGACACAGGGGACCTACACAGATGGAAGACCTCACAGTATAACATCTAAAGCAAGGAGGACTAACCCCACCTCCTATTAGCCATCCAGATGCATCCCTCTTACCTGTTGAAATACTTAGATACTTAAGATTTTTAACTGCTGAATTGCTTTAATAACTATTCTATTCTATTCTATTCTATTCTATTCTATTCTATTCTATTCTATTCTATTCTATTCTAAAAATTGTCTCTCTCTCACCATGGAGCAGACATTGACCCTACAGTTAGTATCTTTCTGCCTTTATGCACCTCCCCACCTCTGGACACAAATCCAGGATTTAATGTTAATATACTGAAACTAGCAACATTTCTCCCGGTAAGGCACAACTTATCAAACTGCTTACAAATCTGCTCAACTGTATGACTACATTCAGAACTGCACTTCCGTAAGGTCTCAGTTTGCAAAGTGTAATTAATGACCTCTGATTTCAAAGAGACAGGCTTTTATTTAATATTCAGTATTGCTAGATTGATTTTGACATCACAGTGAAGATAAGCTGTAGGAAATATATGGTGAGTTCCCTATTTCTGTGGGCTTTTCAAAAGCAGTGCATGTTACATGTGGTTTGCAAATATGATATCTTGTGGCATCTATATGGTGTTGGAACTCATAAAGTCTTTTTGAGTGTTTCCTAGGACACTTGGAAATACATTGCTGGCTCTTCTCAATGAAGAGAAAGCCATTAATAAAGTAGTTTTTGGATGAGATCAAAGCAAGGAAAATAGTGGAGTTTGGTGATAATTTAAATATATTAGCATCGTAGAACATCTGAGGAATCCTAATTAACAATTTTCTGCTGAATCTGATCTTTAGGCTTGGAACTTGGAAAATCAAAGCCTGGTTTCGTCAATATGAAATGTCTAATGTTTCTGCTGAATTTGAAGTTAAAAATTATGGTAAGAGAATATTTAATTTGCATTATAAATATACGAAGTCATCACTATGTGTTAAAAGACATACTGCAGTAATTAAACCTGGCTGTAGTTAGGTACTAGGGACAAGATTCATGGTGGTTCAGTGCCTCATTGCTATCTCTGGTGCAGAGAAGAACTCAGGTTTTGCGTGCCTTCCGCTTACATTTGAAAAAACCCTTTATTTTTTTACAGACTTAGGAACTTAACATCTTTCGCAAAACATCAGTTTTTTTGGAAGGGCTCTCCTACTGCAGAAAAAAATGGAGATGAGCTCCATTTTAAAAATATTGCAATTCTGGCTAAAGTTTTCACTAAAGGCTAAACTGGAAAAAAAAAATGCTACCCATTTTCTCTCAATAGAATTCAGTTTGGAAGTTGATAAGAGTTCTTCCCATACTCAGAGAATGTTTTTTAAAGAAAAGTAGGGGTACTGTGGAAAAAGTAAAAATTTAGAAATTTAACAATTTGAGGTAAAAAATGGCTTGATTTATTTGCACTGAAATTGTGCTTTCTTGTAAAATTTAGTGTGGGTTTGTTTTTTTTTTTCTTAAAGGCCAAAGAAAACCCCAGGATTATATGAAAATTTCAGTTTAACAAAACTCTTTTGCCTTAGCTAGTGGATATAACAGAATAGTGGAGGCTACTGCACCCTCTGCAAACACCTACATCCAGGAGGAAACTACTCTGACTATATCTACAGTAGCAAATAACTTGGCTTTATAGGCGCAAATTGCAGAGTGACACAGCTGATGCTGAGGACCTCATGTCCCCACTCAACCCATTTCATGGTGGGTTTACTTCTGACTGCTTCTAGCCCAGGGGACTCAGTGCCTATTATCAATTGTGTGCTCAAAGACTGCTCCACTACTGAAGCAAAGCAAAGTAAGGGAAGATGATCAGGAGATTTGCTTCAGGAATGTGCTGGTGATTCAAAGTAAAGCACTAATGCAACTGCATCCTCTCAGTGGGTGTTGCCAAGTACCAGGAGTTTAAGGTATGTTTGAAACTTGCATGTCGTGACCTTTTGTCTTCTTTTTTTTTTTCATGCAGAACTTCCTTCTTTTGAAGTCAAACTGATCCCACATCAACCATACTACCACATTTGGAATGAAAAGTTTGAGTTTGATATCGAGGCAAAGTAGGTGTGCTCACAACAAGGCTGGTTTAGGGGGCAGATAAGTAGATAATGAACTCTACAGCTTCTCCTTGTCGTTAACAGTTGACCTGCTTTTCTACCTGGGTCCAAGTGATTATAATCAAAATGGAACAAGTTTTTCTGAATGTTTTAGTTTGCTAATAAAAGGGTGATGGTTTAGAGTTCTCCCCTGTGTTGCTAGGTAAGGTTCCAGGCAAACCAAAAACCTTTATACTTTTTGGTTTAAACATTTAGAAACATTATAACACCTCACATATTGCTATTTAATGTAATCCAAGTAGAGAAGGATTAAAGTTTGGGTATGAAATTTTCTCAAAACTTGGTGAAGTTTGGAAGTTTGGAAGCTAGTGCTTATTTGAGAGTAATAATTTTATGTAGAAATGCTTCCAGGTGAATTAATACAGTGGATCAGAGGAGTTTCCATGGTCATCATTACAGACATGTGCATTACTGCACAGTAGAACAACACTGATCTGGATCAGACACAGCTACAAAGCTTTCAAACTGGCCAAACTACAAGGCAGGGCTCTATAGAGAGTAATTTACACCCAATCCCATATCAAATCAGGATGGCATCAAACATACTGTACCTTATCTCTTACGCAGTCAGGCAGTGAAAATTTAACTCACCAAAATATTCTGAATGCTTTTGAAGAATCAGACTGAACCTGGATTGAGTATTTTGTGCTGTGTGGCACGGCTGTTTTTGATCCAACACTGACAGGTCCAAATCTCACTTTTCTGTATGGTCTAACAATGGCTTATAAATATATACCAAGCCTTCTCGGCTGTTGAATTTTGAGGGTTCTTAAGAGTGGAAATACTAAACTACTGCCTGTTAGGAGAACGTTCTTCTTTATTTACCACTTAGCTAGAATCCAAAATGACTAGAAATACCTTGGCCACCTTGCACTTTGGGAAGATAGAGAGAGAAATCAGATAGTTCTCTGGAGACTTAGTGATGTATTTCATTTCCACTGAAGTCATCACTCACACAATTAGAGTTCATGACTTCAGTAGGACCGATTTTTATGAGATTTGAAAGTCCAGGATCTACATGCCAGTCATTTAAGTGAAGTGGTGCAGTGTGGCGTTAATTCAGATGTTCTAAATTTGATTTAAAGTTAGAATTTAAATCTATTTTAAAGATGACTTAGCGGGAAAAAAACATCATGGCATAAAACCAGCATCATTTTGATGAAAGAGCATGTGAAGTTCCTTCATGAAAAACAAAATATTAGATATAGGCAAAACCAAACTTAATACTGCACTTGAACAGAAATCTAAATTTTCTGAAGTGAAAGAACCTTTGCATGAAAAATTAGATGTCTGAATAAGTGTCCCTATGTTGACTAAATTAGAACTTGATACCTCTTTTTTTTTTTCTTTTTTTGAAGAGAAATTAACTTAATGAAATGAGAACAGGCAGATGGAGGCAGCTGACCTTCTCTCATAGTTGGAAGAAAACTTTTCGGTTTCAAAGGAGTGAAGAAACTCTTTGCTCACATTTTATTTTCTTTGGTTTTGTGGATTCATGATTTTTTGTATCTTTAAAGATCAGAAAATAGTATTAGCAAATACTATCAAATAGAGTAGGTATTTAGGATATCACCAAACACACCAGATGGCTGATATGGAAGAAATATATCACCTGAAATAAGGTACTCTGCATTATCTAAATAACACTGAAATAGTTATTCTGTTTATTTCTCCCTATCTAGACAAAAGCTCAGAATTATTTCACCAATTTTGATGTGTCAGCAGAGAGTTGAACACACAGTATCAGCAAGTAACGTCAGATCTTCACTAAGAACAGCTCCTTAAAAAATAAAAGTCAGCACCTCACAGGTTTTTGAGATTGATTCACCATGTTCCTCAAGGTTCTTTAACACAGAACCACAAATAGGATCACTCAGAGTTATTGTAGCTAGTATTGATAAATGTAGTTAGTGTTAAACAGTGGGAAAATTTTCTGTACAGAAAGATAGTGGAAAGTGAACTGTGTATATTTATTAAACAATCAGTATTGTTGACACCTAATAAGACTTGTTGTATCCATTCATTTTTAGCATTTTGATTATTAATTATTCACAATTATTTTTTAACAATATAAAAACATACAGGTGACAATGTTGGGACTTGTGTTAACAGTGAGGTTAGTTTCTAATAACTTACTAATTCGACAGAATAACATATAACTTTAGCAAGGTATTTAATTACGCTTCCTAGGCCTCAGCCTCTGAGACAGCACTGCGCTCGTTTAATTTCATGTCATCACACTGACACAAACAGGATGCAGTCACCGGATGTGCTGTATGGATCTCAGCACTATATCCGAGTGGAATATTGATTCACCACTCCTTCAGTTCTACGGGTTTTTATTTTTGGTCTGAATTCATTCCTGGCCAGCTTATACCCTGTTGGTCTTCTCCCCGCTGTCCTTGAGCTCCACACCTTGACCGTGGTGATCCTTTCTTTCCCCACTGCACCTTGAGAGAGCAGGCGGATCCCTGCATTGACCTTCTTTTGCTTGGCTGAACAAACTCAAGCCTTCTAACCTCCTCTTGATCACCTTCAATTCTTGGTTCTATTGAATAATTATTATCTTTAATCATGATCATTTGATATTTTGATATGAAGTTATATCAGATAACTGACTTCAATACTTTAATCCTTTCTACTATTTTCTCTTTATGTTATTGCAGCACTGAATTTTGAGTTTGTGGACCGTGCAACTCCACTATCCATTAACATCATAATTATTTAAGAGGAAAAATGGAGTTGAATAACTCGATACTGTTCTTTTGTCAATTGGAAAATGTCCTAATGGTGCTACACAGGCCTGCCTGACTTTCATCAAAATCAACATTTGGGATTCCTGATAATTGAACTTATTTCTCTGAACTGGCCGTGCATGTAACGAACAGTTGTTTGGTATATTGACTGTTGTTCCCAGCAGTTATTAGGTCTGGCATTTTAAGCAGTTTTCATGAGAGCTGCCTCTCAGCTCATTTCATTGCTACAAATCAGTGCTGCAGATCAGGTCAATTTGAAAGAAGCTTTACAGAACTGAGATGAAGCAGCAAAAGACACCACCATGGCCATGACAGGTCTCATGTAGTACATTGCATGTGGTGCTGCAGGAGGATGCCATCTATCAGGGTTTCCTTGATTAAGGAGCTTGCTAGGTGCAACAACATGCTCTATCCTCTGTCTCCATGACCTATATGGAGAGTTCAGGGGTGTTCCGGCCAGATACCTATCTGGCAAATCTTTCACTTACAAAAGGTTCCTATGCTGTACTGACTAAATCCACAGGAGACACGCGAGGCAGAGGGTGTTTATCTAATGCAGGTATTAAAATTTCAGCATGGTGTGGTGAGACAGGTATGATCTGTCTCTGGAGGTCTTTAGAGGTACCAAATACTTCATACCTGTCCCTGAGAGGATTCTCTGGCCCCTCATTTTAAATGCTGTGCTTGCGAGGTGTCTTATACAAAGGAATTAGCTGTTCAGCCAAGCTAAATAGACTGGATACCTCCCTTGCTCTCTATGAAGAGGGTGAGTTGGGTGAGACCTCTCTGTGCAATTAAAGTTCTTATTAATTTGTTAAAAAAAATATATGTTTAAATTACTTTGGGGTAAATTTTTTCAGATCATGTCTCCACATGTGATTCTGCCAATGTGATTTATTCCATATATTTCTCTGCACTTGAAATCACCACTTTGTACATAGACCAGTAAAAGTTTTCATTTTTGAGTTATCAGTGAGTGGGACGACTTTTTGTTTTCAAGCTATTAGTTACAGATGGGATGCCTACAGATAGACCAATTTTATTTAAGCATAAAATGATTAGTTTTCTTAATGCTTGCTTTTTATTAATGTAATGATACATCTCATTTTTCTTCCTTCCAAAGACACTCTTATGGAAAAGGAGTTCAAGGTGTAGCGTATGTGCGATTTGGCATAATTGATGAAAATGAGAAAAAAGTGTTTCTTCTAGGCCTGGAACAACAGCTACCAGTAAGTAGTGAAGTTCAGTAGAACTAATCTGATTTATCCCAGGTGAGCTGAATATTGTCAGAAATTACAGAAATATAGATCCCTGTAATACTGTAGTCATGCTATAAGCAATAATTTTTAAATTCTAATACAACAAACCAGTAAAGAGTTGACACTTTTTTTTTTCCTCACTTATGTTTTAGATTCAGAATGGAAAAGGAAAAGTTACTTTAAATACACCACTTTTGGAAGAGAAATCAGGAAAGAGTATTTCCGCTCTGGAAGGGTTTCATTTATGTGTTGCTGTTACCACTGTAGAAACTGCAAGTGAGTACTCTATGCCTTAGCTGATACAGTCTGTAATGTTTACATTGATCTTTCTCTAGTATAATTCTTTGTGTAGGGAATCTTGTCCTGCTGGACCAATCTTCACTGCCAAGCTTGCTTATGCTATAGTGCATGACAGTCTCTTTCATGTGACTCCCTTCTGTTCACAAACTTAATCTTAGGTGGGATTCACTTATCTCAACACCAACGTCCAGTACCACTTTCAATGCCCTAGGTAGTCCTGTGTGGTCTTCCACTTTTGCTCCAGAAGTGTTCAGGTCTCCTGTAAGTACTTACCTCCGGGGTCTGTCCCATATTAAACAGTCTTGTGAGGACATCTAAGATATCCAAGTCCGTCTGGAGTTGCACCAGACACCTGTATGAATATAAATAAATTGCTCCTCTTGAGATCTTTTTTGAGCATTTTGCTTCAGCCCTGTCTACTCCTTCCATACGTACAAAGTTATTAGTTGGGCTAGTATCCTAGCTTGCTTTGTACCTCAGCTGATAAAGCTGTCAGTTTAAAGGTAAGGCATATGTACCACAGCAACAGTGCAATGTAGAGATGGATCTAGCCCTCGTGAATCCTGCTTGTCTTCTTATGCCTTCCCACAGTTTTATCAGACTGTGATACTTGGCATATCCAGAAGTACAATATGGTCCAAATAGCCCGGTCTTGCTGTTCATCTGGGATGTGAGCCAGGATCATGCCTATCCAGAAGTTTTTCAGTAACTGTTTGCCTTTGTTTTCCTAGAGGACGGATAATTATTTCCATAGTTCACTACAAGGGATTTGTGTACATATGAGCTCACAGCAGTGCTAAGCACATTGAGTAGGCTCCCAGATATCTTAGAGCTACCCACAAGTGAGCACTGCATTGAACTGGATGCAGTGGTCAGTGGGTTATTTGGGTTGTAGCAAGTGCTATTATTAGTCATACGAGGCTAAGGTGAGAGGTGTAACTTCAGTGCTGACCTCTGAAGTTGAATCTGCGACGAAGCTGACCTTTCCAACATGGGAAAGATTTTTCTTATTGTTCATAGGAAGATTGATCCCTTTTATTTTAGATATCTGAAAGTAAGGTATCTAATCAGAGCTCAGGCACTTTGCATAGACAGTCTAGAGAATGGATGGGTTAAATGGCTCTCCAGAGGTTTCTGTTCCCATCGGTTATATAAGGAGTCTGGTTACTTTGTTTAGAATTACTAGAATTCTAAAGATTCTAAATGTTAATTAGGATGCCTTAGAATCTTAAAATTAAGTCAAATGCATTAGAGCCGTGCAGTTCTTTGGTATAATCTACTATAGGTACTCACATGCACTAATGCTGTAGCATTTATTGCAAGAGCAAAAGAGGCTGAAAGACTTTCTGTTACCACATCAGCACGATGGACATAAGATCTCATGGTGTGGCATGCTCTCTGCCAGAAAGGCAGGCTGCCTCCACACCTGTGTACTTGCTGGGTTTGGTATTGATTATATGCATGACAGGGCAAGGCTGGTGGGCTTTACTAACACTTCTCAACATTGGAGAGTTAAAGTGGAAAATAAGGACATTGGAAGTATGTCTCTAAATGCACTTAGTTTAAAGCAAGGCATGTAACTGAGTTTTTTAGAAGTAATTATGTGCAGTGGTTTAACTAGAAGTTAACTAGAAGAATGAGTGGTTTAACTAGAAGAATCTTAGATGAGAAGAAGATGCTCAAGCTGTCTTGCAGGTACAAAGTTGTGGAGGATGATATTAAGTAATATTAACTCTCACCAGCAGCCAAATATGGGAAAAAAACCAAAAACAAAAACAAAAAAAAACTTTTTTCAGAAAATTAGAGATCTAAGGTACAAGTTCCCCTCCTGATTGTAAGTGACTTTATGTTGGACTTTGATGTAGCCTTCCCCCAGGAACGAAGCCCCAACAGCTTGGAAAGGGAGGTGGCTCCTGTGGCATCAGTGTGCTCTGTGTTTGCAGGTATCTTG
>JAOXNO010000001.1:183212045-183227126 GCA_028565335.1 Limnodromus scolopaceus | reverse complement strand
AGGAACGAAGCCCCAACAGCTTGGAAAGGGAGGTGGCTCCTGTGGCATCAGTGTGCTCTGTGTTTGCAGGTATCTTGATCCAATCAATGTATTAGAAGGAAGTTTTTATGTTGTGAGTAACAAACCACTTTGCAGGGCTCCATTTCTGAGCTGTCAAGAGCACACACCTGCCAGTGCCACCTCACTGGGGCACCACACATGTCGCACTAGCCTGTCTCTGGTTGTGTCCCCCACCTGCCTGTACCCATCTTTTCCTCTTCTCAGGACTGAAGCTCTTTGGGGAGGGACCATATTTCACTTTTCTTTATATATGCTGCTAAAAATGCAGTTAATCTGGAGAACAGAAATGATGGGTGCCATGGTAATAGGCAAGTACATAGTTATTGCTCCCATAGCAATACATAATGTTTGGTATTAACAGGTGGTGAGATGAGGGAAGAGGAACTCAGCAATGTGAAGTTTGTGAAATCTCCTTATGTTGTTGATCTGTCTAACACCAAAAAGTATTTTGTGCCTGGAGCCACCTTCTCTGTTGTGGTATGTAGCATTTAGCCGACTGTGTCCGTTTGCCTCCATAGCAAGTGGTTTATGTCTGCCCTGTTTATAAAATCCTTATCTGATCCATTGGGAGCTCTGTAGGACAAAGTCCTTCAGGAATAGGTCCAATACAGAGCTACTGTTTGTGTGTCTGGTTTGTCTCATTTCTGTTCACACAGAGCCTGAGTAGAGAAACCAAAGCCAGAATACTTTTTTTTGTTGTTTTTCTGAAGTCATCTGTGCACTGTTGCACTACAAGGTTTTATAAAACATGTAGCAGTCTTTTCTTCACTTCCATATCAAAAGTTTAAAAAAAAAAAAAAAGTTATACCAAATTAATCCCATATCAAATTAAAATTCTGAAAACTAAAACAGGCTGTTGTCTTTTTTTTAAAAAAAATGCATTTAAGTTTTCAAGTTTTTAAACTACACACCTTTGAATTTTTCTACAAAGTTTTCTACAAAGAGTTAAAGTTAGAAATTTACCTTATAATAGTTAAAGACAAATGTCTCTGGGATCAGATAATATGTAATAGATGATAAGTGAAAGTCTGAGGCCGGTGTTAATCTGTCTTCACAGATTTTTACCTTAGCTGGAGTCCAGACTGAGTTGATTTCTGCTCCCTTTTCTCAAAGCTCAAATTATCACATGCTAATGTGTACAGTTTTGTACTTCTTGTCAGTTGCTTCTCGTTTGTGGGCATTTTTTAAACCCAGGCATTGCCTTGAAGTAACAGAAAAACATTTTTTTCTAACAGGCATCTGTCACTCTGGTTGATGGCTCTCCTGCTGCCTCTCTACCTGTCACTGCTACTGTTACCTTGCCTGGAAAGCCCCCAATGAAGAAGACCGCACCGTCTAATAAAGATGGTCTAATCCCCTTTACTTTCAACATCCCTGCAGATGCTCAGATGCTTCAAATAATGGTAAAGAAAACCCAGACATCCATGTTTAAAAATATATTACTGATGCTTATAAGACAATTACAAATGGCTGTGAGGATGATCAGTTTCCATTAAATTAGCACAGAGGGTGGAACATCATTTGTTACACCTTCTGCACAGCTTTGACCAGGCTGTGTAAGATATCTTAGAGAGACCAGGGGCCTGAGGGATGTCTCACTGAAGTGAAGGACAGTCTCGTACATCAGAGCTTTGGGAGTACATGCACTGGTGGAAGTGTTGGGGTTTTTTTGTGGTTTGGATGTCCATTTTCCTGGCACAGAGGATGGGAATGGGGCTGTAAGAAATACCAACATGAGAAGTGACAGAAAACGATGGGAAGAAAGTGAAGGAAAAACCCCAAGCAATGCAAAGAGTAGGCTACATCTGGACAGTTAGAGGGTTCAGTTATGTTCACAATATAAAATGGGAAAAAGTTGTTGAAGTCGATCCTGATCCAAAAAGGGCAAAGGCTAAAAAATATCAAGTTGCAAATACAGCAAGAGAAAAAATAGGATGAGAGAATGAAGTAATTAAAATCCTGGGTTTCGATGTCAGGCTCTGCTAAAGTGGTATCACCAGTCATTCATCTTATTTCCCAGCATTTTCTGAATAACCTGGCAAGATACGAATTAAGGGTCACTATATTGTATCCCAAGGGACAATTTACTCACTCTGTCCTTTTCTTCCCTGACAGGTAAAGGCTGAAGAGGGAAAAGAAAGATTAGAATCACCTGAAACCAGTATCAGAGCTGAAAGATACCAGTCTGCTTCCCCAAACTACCTCAGCATCAGCATCCCACATACTGTTGTGGCACCTGGAGATAGCTTACGCATCACCTTGAATGATATTCACCAGTCTGGCAGTGGAAACATTGACTATTTCTATTATATGGTAAACAGAATAGTTGCATTTCAGTAATTTCTTTTAGAAATTATACAACTCGCAACTAATTACTAGTTACTAATACATGGGAAATTGGTGGAGGTCCAACAAAGGGCAGTCAGGATGGTCAGTGTCTTAGCACACCTGACCTACCAAGAGAGGCTGAGGGAACTGGGCTTGTTTGGTTTGGTGAAGAGGCTAAGAGTGAGTTAATAGCAACCTAAAATTTCTTGAAGAGGAATTACAGACATAATGGAGACAAACTTTCCTAGTTCGTGCCACACAATATAGGAAGGGACAAAGGCTACAAATTGTGCCCTGGAAGGTTCATTTTGGAAAAATCTTTTCACTAGTGGTGAATGCAGTACTGGAAGAGGTTCCCCAGAGAGTTTAGGGAATTGCCATCTTGAGAAGCATTCGACACTCAACTAGAGAAAACCACATCTAACCTAATGTTACACTGGTGATGGCGCATCTTAGAGCAGCCAGTTGGACTAGAGATCTCCATAGGTTCCTTCCAGAAACTTTTCTATGATTCTGTTATTTTGATATATTTGCATATATTTTAGGGCATGTAATATACAAATCTTTGTACGTTTTTGTTCTGAAGAAGGACATAGAAGTACAAATTTTAACCTGTAGCTTCTAACAGAATCTAGAGCAAATAGGTACATATTGGGTAAGGTTTGTCTGCATAATTATGTGGATATTTTTAAACTGACAGCCTTGGAAGCTGAAATCCTAGACAGATGACTTCTATGATATCTATGGCAACTTGATGTCTCTTAATCCAGATCTAATTCTTTCCCACTTCTACCAATCTGTATTCTTTCCTTGTAACAAGCCTATATAAAATATTATTTTTATTGGCCTGATTTCCATGAATACCTTTATTTCAGCTGTTACAGAACTGCCTACCTTGCTGTGAGCAGATCATACATATACATAAGATTCTGTCTCTGCAACTAGAAAAACTACTCATTTTAGGGGACCTTGAATATCTCAGAAAATGTCTTTCATAGTTAGCTGTTGTTTATTTCACAGAATCACAGAATTGTAGGGATCGGAAGGAACGTTCAGAGACCATCTAGTCCAACCCCCTTGCCAAAGCAGGGTCACCTAGAGCAGGCTGGACAGGAATTTCATGAATAACATATAATTCTTATATTACGATGGCTCCATATTACCTGCACCTGATGTTAATTAACGGGTAGGTCAGTGTTGTCGCAAACAGATAATGTCATGAAAGATCATTAAAGGCATTGGCTGTTAGGGCCCTAAATTGCATCCAGAAATTGAGTCTGAAAAGCAGTTCCGGAGATGGAAAAGTCAGTAAACAATCCTGTTCAGCCTGGGACGCGGAATTTGAAGTATTTATTTTGCTGAAAGAGACAAATGTGTTCATGGATACATTCCAGGAGCTAATCTCTTGAATGTCAAATGTGTTTAATCCCCTTTTCCCTCTCTTCATCCTAATTTCCCTTGGCATCTTAAATTTCCCAGGATGACAAAACACCACAGGCACCAGTTCCCATTTATTTTTAATAGGACTCTGATATATTGCACTAATTATATCCCTAGGAGTTAAATTTAGGTTTGGGGGATTATTTTCATTGGATGACTTATCACAGGGTTGGAATTGCCACTGCTGGGCTCCCGGAAGATGCAGTGCTGGGCAGGCAGGGTGTGTGTGGGGTGGTCAGCAGTGCGGCTCTCTGCCATGCTTTGGTCACCTAACCGAAGGCAGTAAGGATTTCAGTCCAGGCTGCAGCAAGCCTTTGTTTCTTCCTGAATCCCATTCATTCTGTGTTTAGGAAAGCTGCACGTATTTTTTTCAGGGAAGAGCACTACCAGTCCTGCCAAAGTGTCTGTTTTCCACTCCTCTGACAACACATGAATACAATTAACATAACATGGGAAGAAAGGAATTACATAGTGAAAGATGATCTGAAATCAGTTAAGGACCAGTCTGTGATACTTTATCCTGAATAATATTTTTTGGGTTAAACCTCCTGCTCCAACGCTTCTGTACCATCTGAAAGATTCAGTACTGATTACAGCTTAAATAAAACTGACATACTCCTGGGGGTGAGGATCTGTTATTGTAGAAGACAAAAATAAGACTGCCATCTGGGCCCCCCTTTTCAAGCTGTAAGGCTGAGTGGAGGGTGGTAGATGTGTGTTCAAACTCAGGCCAGTGCAGCAGAGGCTTATCACCACACTCCTGTGCTCAAGGCACTGTGTGCTGGTCTCCTCCAGGCTACCGTTAGGCAGGTTGGGAACTAAAACTATTAAGTGCCATTAGAAGAGAATAAATTTAAAACAGAAATGGCTTCAGAAAATTCTAAATATCTATATAAAATTATGCAATGCCCAGTCTAATGCGTATTCACAATATTTGATTTCTGTTTGTTTCTGCCTTGCAGGTTGTGGCAAAGGGTCAAGCTGTGCTTTTGGGAAGGCTCCCATCGTCAAACAAAATAATAAACCTTAAAATCACTGAGGAGATGGTGCCTGCCTTTCGCTTTTTAGCTTATTACTTCATCGCAAACGAGGGCCGTCGAGAGATTGTTGCTGATTCTGTGTGGGTGGACGTTATGGATGTCTGTGAAGGAAAGGTACTTTGAAAGCGAGTAGCTTCTGTTACTGTATTCCAAAATAAGATCAAAACCATGGAGTATCAGCAAAGCAAGTGCAGGCCTCGGGTTAAAAAGTGAAAGACATGTCATTTTTATTGAAACAGGGAGTCGTCGGGATTCTTGTTAAAAGATATAGCTGGTAAAGGCTCCCAGGAGTGATGGTAGAGATAGCCTTCTTCCATAGGACAGGTTGTGCCTCAAAGAGATGAAAAGTATAGTTTCATACAGATAAATCTCCTTCTACAAGTGTCTATATATTAGAAACCCACATAGAAACACCAATAGAATACTTGAGGGGCAGAATCTCTTTATAACTTTGTCTTTTTGTAGAGAGGTGCATCACATGAAAGAAAGTGAAGCAATTTATCAGGGGGAGGGGAAGAAATCTGAAGTAATTTTTCAAGCTTTTTCATTCCTGTTAAAAGCAGTTTTCTGAGATTTTGTAGCACTTCACGTAAAAAAACAAAGTTTACATTAGAAAATGAAGTGTGGATAAAATAAGAGTCCTTCTAAACCCTCTAAGACTTTCCTTCACCTTTCTCCTTCTCCTTTTTGGTACCATAACATAAAACAAAAAAATAAGACAAGATAATTTTCCCCAATAGCATGAAACACAACTACTGAGAAGTGTCAGCCATCTAAAATTATTTTTCCTTGAAAATGTTTCTTTTGGAAAAAGAACGTGATAGTCCATTGGGAAAAAAAGTTTTCAGGAAAAATTATCCATGTCTAATACACAAGCCAGTTCTTCATTCATACAATGACAAAACCCAGTTATATTCAAGTTGGCATTTCTTTTAATAATTTCCTCTTAATTTCATAATCGTTATGGCTACTGCCTTCTAAACCACGGAAGTGTGTACATCAGGTATGCACCAGATAAAAACCCAGTCATGCTGAAAAATTCAAGTGTGAGTTAGAAAGCAGGTAGTACTACTACAGACTGGTTGAAGTCATTTAACTTTGTACATTAATCAGTCTTTTGCTGTAATTCATGGCAATATTGTTTCCACTGGAAAATAACAAAACTATGTTGAAGGCCCTGGTTCAGCAAACCCCTTACACTTACTTTTAATTCCCATTGCTGCTTAAGTGTCATTGTAAGGCAGTGTCCAATATCCTGCACAGACACATCTTTTAACCCCCCACGTTGTCCTCAGGTGGGAGATTTCTGCAACTACATCTTCCAAAATGCAGGACCCCAGGCAGAAACATGGCAAAACAGGACCATCCCTCAGCCTCTAACTGCTGAAATAGCCAACAGCATTCCCTGCCCAAAGAGTCTTTGCTTTTTATTAACAGATGTGACATTTTTGTTTCAATATTTTCTATTTAGATTAAAGTGAGAACAGAACAAGAGAGATATGAACCAACGGACAGCATCAATTTACTGATTGAAACAGACCATGCAGGAACAGTGGCCTTAGCTGCGGTTGATAAAGCGGTTTTTGTTCTGAACAAGAAAAATAAGCTTACAGCCAAAAAAGTAAGATATCTGTAAGAAGAAAATATCCACTAATCAAGCAAAATTTTCCATGACTAATGAGAGAATCAAAATTTAATTAATGGCTATTAATTGTTTAATCACAGCTTTGCTAAACTTCAAAATGATTTTGCTTTACAATTTAGGATATATTTAAGATGAACAATATATTTAAATGGGGATTGCTTTGCTATGGTAGACAAGTGTGTAAATTTAAAAAGCAAAAAAACCACTGCAAGTATTCCCCAACTGAAACATCCCTCAGCTTGAATCTCAGTTTTCAGGTGCCACTTGTGCCACCAGTTTGTGTTGCTTTTGCAAGTCAAAGGCAGCAATAAATTTTTTTAATATATATATGAAAAAAAACCAAACCAAAAAACTTTTGCAGATATGTACAGTCCATCTATGCTATTTTATTTGGCAGGTATTTAATGCTATGAATTCGTATGATCTTGGATGTTCTGCAGGTGGTGGTGCAAATAGTGTTCAAGTTTTTACTGATGTTGGTCTGGCCTTTTTATCAGATACAATTAAATCCAATGTTCGGGAAGGTAAGTGCAATCTGCCCTCTACTTTAGACATTTGTACAAGACCACTCTAGATCTGGGGGGGCTGATGGCTTAAAAATCAGAAACGTTTTATCATGATGTCATAAGACCTCTCTTGCATGTGGATTTTTCTCCTTCTCTTCTTCCACTGAGTGCTGGCAGGTCAGACAGCACAGGTCTTGGCTGCTGGTCCTTTGGTGCCCAGCTCATCTGGGGCAGGCAGCAGCTGGCTCGGGCCGTATGGTAACTTGACCAACTGAGAACCATCTGTGAATGAGATGGGTCCTAAAATGGACCTCCCATGAATGACCTGAATGATCAGGCTGTTACTGTCATAGTATGATGACCAAGCTCTTCTGTTCTGCTTTCCCAGGCTATAAATGCCCCCAGGGTACCAAAAGGCAGAAAAGATCTTTGGAATTTCAGAAGAAAATGTCAGGACTTGGTATGTCTGCTCACCTGGGTGGCCTGAACAGGGGGAAGCAAAGAGCAGGGGGGAGTAAAGGGAACTGGCTTACATCTAGGGGACAAAAAGTGAGAGGGTAGTAAAAGATACCAACTTATTCATAGTCCCAGTTCTTGCGTTAAGTGCCATAACCTAGCACAAGCGTGTATATTATACCATGTAACCTGATGCATCATTTATCAAAACAACCCAAACAACAAACCCAAAGAGTGGCCCATCTGCAAACAGAAACTAATTCACCATTTCATAATCCCAAATGCGAAGCATTTCTACCAGACATCATGTCATGGAATCAGTCATGGCTTTAAAGTTTTTCAAAGTTATTTGTATGGACAGGAAATGTTATATAGGTCTTATTCTTTTTCTTGACGTTCTGCTCAAAGTTGTGCCAGCTTTGGCATTTTGAGCTCCAATTAAGAGAAGAACTAGTATAATATGTGGCCTAAATTTAAAAAAAAAAAAAAGTTTCCATAAATTGATATTTCCTTGCCGGAAGACATAAAGGCTTGAATCTGGGATCTTCCTTACTTTTGAAATTGGTCTCTGTATTCAAGAATGACAACACTGCCATGACCATTTTTATCAAGATACCCAATTCCAGTTTGCAAGGAGGTGTTTTTAATTCACAGTCTGAATTTGAAGAGAAAGCTTAGGGCCTATGCTTTCCTCCTGTGTTTGGGGACTGGTTTTAGGACAGAGAACAGGTCCCCAGCTGAAGGTAGACTGTTGCAATATCAACTAACATTAACTGCAAAGAATGACAAGAGTGAGCGTGATGAACATCTTTATGCTTATTGCTACTTCCGCAGGACTAATTCTGGGCTTTAATTATATTGCAGCCAGCAAATATCGAAACGCCACTCTACGAAAATGCTGTGAAGATGGCATGAGATTGATTCCCATGAAGCTGTCTTGTGATAAAAGGCTAGCAAAGGTGGCTGGCTCCCCCGAATGCAGAAAAGCCTTCCAGGACTGCTGTCAGAAAGCCACAACCCTCAGGAAGCAGCGGACGAAAGTGGGCTTAGCACGATGTAAAGAACGGTGGCATGCAACTGTCTACAGAAAAATTCTCTTCATACGGTGGCAAGAGAGGGTTAAAGGGCATTTAAATCTGTGGGGCCAGGGGGAAGTTTTCACAGCACCATTTCAGCGAGCCCTGGTATAGTGTGGCACCCACACACAGCTGCTTCTTTACAACTGCGCTCTGTGGAAGTGGGAGTGGGACAGGGTAACTTCTTGGCGTGAGAAAAGGAATTGCCGTAGCTCCCTTTAGACCCAGTGCAGCCTTTACGGAGGAGCTGTTGGCCCCTGCCCGCACACTGGGAGGCTGCAAATGCGGAGCAGAGAAGGGGGTGGATGTCTCTGTTCAGGGCTCTGAGTGATCTCAGGTTCATGACTGTTTTATTAGTGGTACTGTTGTTGTAACACGCGAGTACCACCAGAACAGTACCTGATGAGAAGAGGACACTTCAGCCAGGGACAATTTTGTCTCTTTCTTCCTTTCTTCCCTCCAAAGCCTGTCTCTGATCACACAGAAGCTCATGTCACACACACACAAAAAACAATACATATTGAAAAAAAAGACATATTCAAAGTATAATTTCTGCTACCATTATTCTCAGACCTTCCCTTTCATGCCCTGTCTGTCACAAATATGGGAGGGTGGGACCACCTTTGCTACTCATTATTAAAAGAGAATATTTTCTTGCTTGACACAGTATAGTTGTTGAACTTGGAAAGAAGATTTATCCTTTTGTTCAATGATAAATTTTGGTCTTTTCTTCTCTTTTTCCAGCATTTTATTTTTAATGCACAAGATGAAACCCAGATGAAGTCTTTTCATTGGGAGTGCTTTTCATGCTGCTTTCTCTCTGGCAAACTGACTCCCTGCAAGACAGGGGAACAGGTCAGCAGCCAAAGACTTCAGAACAGAAATCCCACTCTTGTTTTACAGACTATGATGACCACGAAGAAGTTTTTGATCATACCTCTGTCACCTTGCGCACTTATTTTCCTGAGAGCTGGTGGTGGAATTTTGAAGAAGTGAAAAACCCTGGAAACCATAGGTACTGTCTTACCTGACTAAGTGAATATGTCTAAATTAGGACAGTAAAATGTATATAGATATCAGCTTTATGAGTTTTCTGATACAAAAGACTTCAGAATATTTGCAAGTGCTTTGCCTCCACAAGTGATGGAATATTTTTTTCCTTACAATATTCAAACTTCAGCAAATGACTATATTTATGTTTTATACATGCTTCTTAATATGTTTTATTTTCTGTTTTTTAGTGTAGTAAACTTTGCTCCTGATTCTATAACTACCTGGGAAGTTCAGGCAATAAGCATATCTCCCCAAAAAGGTAAAAGTATTTTATTGGGTTTCTTTGTATGGATGAATAGAGAATGCATATTTTTTAAAACAGAGATACAATTTTATGTTCACAGAGTGAGACAGTATGCACTGAAAAACTCAAAGTGTTTTCATCATGGCATTTAGTCCTCTCTTCTATCTCACATTTATGCCCAGCTAGAATTTAAGGGATAGATATATATTAATAAAAATGACGTGATGGTCTCTGAAGGAGGATGGATTATACAATCAAAACTGTCCCCCACTCTTTCAATTCTAGAAACCACCTCACTTTAGCTTCTACATGGCCAGGTGGCCACAAGAAAGCTAGCAATTATTTTAATATTTCTGGGAGCAAATTCTGGCTGTCTCAGAGAAACATGAAAATCTTTGATCTTTGGAAAGCCAGAGAAGACAAGAGCTCCAGGAGACTAGCAGAGGATCAGTAAGAGCTGGATACCAGAGATCCCAGGCTCCGAGGTGCTGCTCCCTGGGGGTTTCTGGAGGTTAACCAGGACCATGCAGGAGGGACAAAGGGTCCACCTGGTACTGCCCACTCCCCTTTGGAAAAGGAGGCTCATCCAAGGGTGCAGTGACAGACATGGAGTTTATTTACAGAAAGCGAGGAAAGATCATTATATTTTAAACACAGCCTTTGCAGGAAAGCTGGGCCACATTTCACTCACAAAATCTACAAACACTTCTGCCAAATCTTTCCTATCGAATACCATGGCAGTGACTCCAGAGGGCAAATCATTGACTCCCGAGATAGGTCTCTATTACAGATGAGTTGAAATGCTCCCTGGAGATGCCTGTCTTCCTCTCCTGCTCTTGACCTCAGGGGAGCCCAGGCAATGAGTTTTGATTAGACGTTTAACTTTTTGTAAACTCATGTTAAGTGTATAATTCTCAACTCTGTTTCTTTCTCATCCCAGGATTTTGCATAGCTGACCCCCACACCTTTGCAGTTTTCAAAGACTTTTTTGTATCCCTGAGATTACCATACTCAGTCAGACGACATGAACAACTAGAAATAAAGGCAGTGGTTTACAATTATCTGCCCAGCGATCTCCAGGTAGTATTACCATCAACTGCTGTGCTATACACAACTAACTAGGTAGATAAATAGCTATGTAATAATTTAATATAGATGACCCAGCCACCTTCCTACAGCCCAGACATCGCACTCTCATTTTGAAAGTCTCCCCGAGGACAGGAGCCAGTTCCGCTTGCTAATCAAACTTACCTTATAAAATAGATTTTATTTAATATATTCCACAGCCCAATTCCTTGTCCTTGAGTTTGTCGTCTCCTGCTTCATTGAAGTAGCCAGCTATTTTTTTGCTGCCTGCCAGTCTGGACAACATCCAGCTGCTGATAAAGCAGGTACACAAGATACAGATGTAAATTATGAGTCCACAATCCAATACGTTAGCTACAAAATTCATTATGCGTGCAATGCAAAGCCACTTTTTGTCTGACACCAATCCAGCTCCCTATATGTCCATAGTTGTCACTGGGCTTAGGGCCTCCATCATCTTCAGGCTGATATTCTTTTTTTTTCATCTTTTCCCGTCTCTCAGCCAGCTTTGCTTGACTAGCATCTTCTGAACTGTGTTGAATGGTATAGAACTGGGATGTATAAAAATGTACTATCCTTCTTACCTCCCTGTGGTTCAGGGATAGGCCAAAACTATATTGCAAATTCCCTGTAATGAAGAAATACTAGCTGATTTACTTTCACAGCCCTCATCAATGTAGGTGAATGTTAACAGACCATAGGGTCATAGAACAATTTAAGTTGGAAGGGACCTCCAGAGCTGTCTAGATGAACCTGCTGCTCAGAACAGGTCCAGTTTGGGGCCTTGTCTAGTCAGATATTGAATATCTCCAAGCAGTGAGACCCCACAAACTCTTTGGAGAAACTATGCCAGCAATTGATCACTTCTTGTTGAAAAAGTTTTCCCATTTTATAAATGGACAATAGTAAATTCAGGGGAGCAAAGTGAAAATCACTTTCTGTCTTGCAAAATGTCTGCATTGATTTTTATTTTTTTTTTAAGCAAAAGCTAGTCTCCTGCTATACGTGCTTCTCATTTCTCATTCTTATCTAGACATAGTGGAGCTGGATTATTTTTCCGGTGTGGTGATGCACTAAGCCTGATCACAGGCATTGCCTTGTCCTCACAGGTGACAGTGATGATGGAGGCAGTGAAGGGGCTGTGCACCGCAGAGGCAACGAAGAAGAATGTTCAGATGACACTGGTGGCAAAGGGAAACTCTGCAACACCAGTCTACTTCTCAGTTGTCCCTCTGATTGTGGGAGAAATTCCAATTACTATTACTGCCTTCGATGCCGTTTCTGGGCACACTGATAGCATTAGGAAGAACCTCAATGTTGTGGTAGGTATAACTGGTTGAGGGCAGACACTTCACGACTATGTGCTTCTCCTCAAATAGAAAAACCGCTAAGTGTGAAGCTCTTGCAGAGGGAATGAAATCCTAGAAACATAAGGCTGGAAGCAATCTCAAGAAACCCGTTTCTCAGCAAGGATTGAGTTATAGCATGGGGAACAGATTTAACCCTGTGGTAGGCTTGTGTGTAGTGTATATGGAAAAAATTGTCCTTTATGGAAAAGGCATCCTTCTACCCATGACATAGCAACAACTTCCTTCATGCAGTCAGTGCCCATCTCATAATCTTTAACTTCCACCTGCTTCATCGTCATTTATAAAAATTCTTTTTTCCCTATTGAAGCCAAGATTGAAGATGTCCATCTAATAATATCTTGAGAAGGAAAAGCTCTCTGCTAGTCATGAAGTTAAATCCTATTTTATTCCTTCTAGTTAATGGATCTTCAATCTTAACAGTTGCATAGGTAAAACAACCTATAGGTTGTATAGGTAAAACACATACAGGCAAACAAAGATATCATAATGATTATTTAATACCTTAGTTCTCTTTCAAAATGATGAAAAGGACAAGTCTTTTAGAAAAGATGATTTTTCAACAGTAAACACTGACCAGCACAGATTCATTACAGCATTCAAGTAGCCTACTGAGGGCCATTTCAACGCACACAAAAAGTGCAAAATGTGAATCCTTACACCATTACTGTCAGAGGATAGCCATGTAGGTAAAGATATAATGCTGGAAATCTGCTGTTGTTACAGGCCATAACTTTTCTAGAGACAGACACAGTCTCAGAGTTCAATGCTATACCAAAACACTAAGTATCTGTAAAAAGAGCTTTATTAAAATAGAAATTGTAGGAAGTAGGATGTGTGGAAATAAAAAAGAAAAAAGTTTAAATTTTACCAACAAAATGGAGTCAGAACTTGGTGGATTTCATATATGAGAGGTTTATAAAAGTGACACCACCCTTGAACTTGACTTGCACGGCTCACAAGGCTGAGAATAAATTTGAGGTTTAATATTTCTGCATTTTTTGGTGAAAAGAATTTCATCCAGGGAAATATGTCAATAATATTAACATTTCAACTGGGAGACCGAAATTCTGATTTGAAGCTTTGGTTTTACCCGAAGAGAAATCTCTGAATTTCACTGAATTTCACTGAATTTTTAGAGTTGGAAGGGACCATAGAGATCATCTAGTCCAATTCCCTCAATCCTGAAGCAGGATTGCCTAGAGCTAGAGCATGTTACTCAGGATAACTCATGTTATCTCACTCCAAAATAATTTATTTCTGCCCTCCGCTGGTCTAGTTCAAGGGAGGAAATGGTGGTTTTCATGCAGCTTAATTTCAGGTGCAGGTGCTTGCAAAAGTTTTGACTTTTCTTTCCTCAATTGTACAGGCTGAAGGTACTTTACAGAGAGAAGAAAAGACCATTTGCATCAACAGTGACTGTAAGTTGCACAAAAGAATTGGATCCAGATGAGATTTGGGGAAGAGGCAGGGGGTGTAAATATCTGATGGGTGCAGTGACATACTTGTTACTGTACAAACTTTGCTTTGGTTGATCAGAACTTATCACAAATCTCTTCATGCAATACATAGCAAAAGACTCAGGAAAGAAAAATAATTTAATTCTAAATGTTTAGAATTGATTTGTATTACTTCTGTGTTTCAAGGTAACGGTCTTTAAATATTAAGTAGACATCTATTTAATTTACCAATGGGCCTTAAAACATAATAAAAACAAGCCTCATTTCAATCCAAAAAATATTGCTAATGATTGAAAATTAAATCAATTTAAGAAAGATAAATGTATTTCTTTTCATTAATTTCCACTTAAAGTTTCTGATAACATTTCTGTCGGAATTGCCACCAACTGTGAGATGCTTGATGAAAAGCACATTCTAAAATTGCACTGTATGTTTTTATGTTTAAAGAGTCTGCACGTAGATCTCTATTTACTATTTATTTACAGTAAAGTCCCATACAGTGGAACTGAACAGACCATCTGATATGGTACCGGATTCTGATAGTCACGTGTTTGTTAGCTTGAAAGGTAAATGTAATTTTTTTGTCAATAATTTCTCCATAGGTGACAAGAGACATGCCCCTTTGTGCTGTTCATTCCTGAATGTTGAGTTTCCATTCCTTTCTAGTTTTTCTGCCATGACTTAAATGATCTGTGCTGTGTGCCCAGGCCATAAAACAAAAGAGCCCCAAGGCTGATCTAGTACTTTTCGTCTTTCTAATTACTCCTTCTCACTTGTATTGGATATAATAGCTGTATGCATCCCATCCTGCCTCACTGTGCCCCAGGTAACTTTATGGGAAGGCCAGGGGAGAAGGGAAGGGTTCACCTTCTCTAATAACCCCACACTGCATGTAGGTCGGTAGACATCTGCTTCAGTCTTCAGAAATAAGGATGCCAGACTCTGATGTATAAGTTCTGGAATGTTCTATTCTTCTAAACAGAAGATTTGTACAATCATATATTTATTTAATCAAATAATCATATACATATATATGAACATACATGCATATGTATTTAAAAACATCTACTAGCTAGTACTCTTATTAATGATAAAAATGTTTGGTTCTTTTTTTCAGAAAATGTTAAATAATACATTCTTGACACAAAGACTATTGGCTGCCATTTCAAATCCCTGTTCTAAAGTATGGGGATGCTTCAATTCTACAATTGAGAAAATTGCAGAGAGGAAAAAAAAACAAACAACAAAACATTTGGCATGGTTAAGGCACAATCTTTTTGCCCCCTGTGGGAGGATCAGATCTGGTTTGGCAAGACTTTC
>JAOXNO010000001.1:183193499-183211945 GCA_028565335.1 Limnodromus scolopaceus | reverse complement strand
ACAAAACATTTGGCATGGTTAAGGCACAATCTTTTTGCCCCCTGTGGGAGGATCAGATCTGGTTTGGCAAGACTTTCCCAGCCTGAACCTGAAGCACCAGTCTTTCCCCCTTTCCTTGCTTCCCTGCCTCCAGTAGCCTCAGGAGTCTTTCTCCTCCATGCTCCTTCACTTGACTCAGCCACCCTTGTCAGCTTTCCCAGGGCCTGGCACCTCATCCTTGTTCTTCCCCAGCTCTGCAAAGTCTTAAGTAGCTGAAAACAGTGTTTAATAATGAGAAGTATCAGGCTATGCTGGAGTGTCAACCTATAGTTAGTATCACCTTTCTTCATGTTACACCAGCCAGCTTTAAATACAGTGTGTACTATGGCTTGTGGTTTTTTTTACAACAGGGAATATTATGGACGAGCCTGTTGAAAACTGTCTTAGTCTCACTGGAGTTGAGAAACTTATTAAGGTGCCCACAGGCTGTGCAGAGCAAACAATGGTGAAAATGGCCCCTGCAGTCTACGCTATTGAGTATTTGGATGCCAGTGAGCAGTGGATAAACTTTGATCCTGAAAAGAAGGAGGAAGCCATTAGCATGATTGAAAAAGGTATGCAAAAAAAAAAAAAAAAAAACAACACACCAAAAAACAACCCAAAAAACCCCTGACACCAAACAGGGTCATTGTTATTCCTTTGCATTGCACACTAACCATTGCCACTTGCCAAAGGAGCAGGGTTGTCTTCAGCACAGCCAGGCAGAAATGCCTCTGACAATCTGCAGACAGGAGAAACAGAACTGGTGAGGAGGATTTAGGTGACTAATTGCCTACATCTGACATTGCACAGTACTGACATTCAGAGTCCACTCTCTCTTGCCTAATTTAGAAGCAGGAAGTAAAATCTGAGATGATCAATTTCAGTTCCTCTCTGAGCAAATGGACAGTAAAGGCCAGTTTATAATTTTCCACTAACAGAGATGTGTAAGATAGATCCACATGAATCATGTCCTAAAAATACTGATTTCTCCCTGTGCATCATAGAGAGTGAGTGCTTAGGATAACCAGCTGGGATCTAGACATCTCTGCTGCAGATGTCTGTAGTTGGCAAGAGGAGTATCACTAAGGAAACTCCCAATGGTAACCACGCTCTTGACACTTTGTCTTCCACACTCCTGTATTCATTACATGGGCTAGAATGAGCTTTGGACCAACAGCCTTGGACCAGCTGAGGGAGGGAGTTTCCTTAAGCAGAGGGCAACTGCAAGGGTGCTTCCTGAAGAGCCCGTTCCAAAACATGATCCAAAGCTGGTGTTAAATGCACAGCAAAACCAGGACCACTGCATGTGGACGTGGAGATATTCCAGCTCACAAGCACTAACGTAGACCCCAAGAGTATCAGTTATCAGTCTCAGTTATCAGTATTGTAGCAGGTACAGCTGATCTTTCTAACTGTAGTGGTGTGCATACTGCATAAAGCAGTACAGTGCTTTATGATCTTCAGACAATATGACACACATTTCATCAGTAAAAAATAAGGGTATAAATAGAGATTAAAAACATGCTAACAGTCTTTGCCTATTTGTTTAAGTTTGCCTAACATCATCTAAAATTTATCTAAGATTGCCTAAAGTGGCATGAGATCCTGTTGATGAGTATTTGGTATTAACAGCAACATTAGTCCCTATATTATGCTTTTATTGATTCTTATTGAAGTTCACTGGAGTAGAAAATTATTTGTGTGATTATGATACAGACTTTATCAAGATAATAGCAGTCAAGATCAGAGGCCACAACTCGTGATTTCTAAGCCTATATCTGACCCAGGAGACGATCTGTTTATATTTCTTGATTCCATGCGCTATAAAGTCAACAGCTTGAAAAATTGTCAGTAATGGGAAATAAGTTTCCCAAGATTTACTGCACATAAAATGTTTTGTAGCTATAGATACCTGCAGTTTTCAGGTTATTCTCATAGTTCGACTAAGTCAAGCAAGACAGAGCATCTTCTAAGCCTAGCACTTTTTCTGTGTCAAAGGCCTGCTGACCCAGTCATTTCCTCCTCAATGTACCAATTAACACCTCCATGAACGCTTTCACTAATAAATATTGAATGTGTCCATGTTAATACAAGTAATGTATGAAAATGCCCAAGAAATATGTGTACTCTCTGAACAGTTATGTGCTGTCCTGTTCATGCAGGTTATACTAGAGTGCTTCAGTTTCAGAAGGACGATGGCTCCTATGGAGCATTTAAAAAAACACCCAGTAGTGTATGGTAAGTGTATTTTTCAGGATTTGGTGGTATTTTCAGTTGGTTTGTTGGGTTTTTTTCCAAAATACCTCTATTATCATTTGATGTATCAGACGTTTTCCAGGAGCGATGAGGAGAGGGATGGATTTTCAAAATCTGGTAGGCATGGTGTTGCCTATATACTTTTGTCACGGATAGTCAACTACATAAGTCTCTGAGCAGGTTTAGTCCTTGGTGAGGGAGATTTATACTGAGCCACTGATGATTTCACATTTGCCACAGAGCAGAAACGTTCACGCTGAGGTCGAATGATAACTCACTAGGTTCCAGCGAGTGCACTGTATTGAATTACAGCCTATGTACAAAATGAGTATGTTTCTCTTCCTGTCAATATGCTCTTCTATAAATATACATCAGCACAAGTTTGGAACATTTTCTTTTGTGCAGGTTAACTGCATTCATTGTTAAAGTGCTCACAAGGTGCAGAGAATACATTAGTATCCAAGACAGTCACATACGCAACTCCATTTCCTACCTGATTAATCAACAGAACGCAGACAATTCATTCCACGACCATCACCCAGTATTGGACAGGACTATGCAGGTAGGTCATCCATATTTAGAGGAATCTGTTGAATATTTAGGGCTGCTAGGGGTTGAAAGGTATATTGTAACCTGTTGAGCAACAAGAAATGTATCTAAAGAAAAGAAATCTGTAATGGAAGTACAAAATTTGTAATGTAAAATGAATTTGTTAAAAGGTCTGGTATGCCAGAGATGCATAGCTAGCACTTCACCACCTTTATCTTTGGATCCAGTCTTAGATAATTTTGCAGTTGACCTATGCCTCTAGAACACTTAGAAAATTAATTCTGAGATCTTCATGCGTGGTAAAAAATTATGCCTTTTATTGCCAAAGGCAATGGAGCCATAGAATCACAATTTAGTTTTGAAGAGACCTCCAGTGGTTGTCTAGACCAACCCCTGCTAAGAACATGTCTAGTTAAATCAGATTACACAGGGCCAGCTGAGTCTTGAGTACCCACAGTCTCTCTGGGTAACCTGTTTCTGTATTTAACCACTCCCATACTGGAAAAAAACTAAATAATTTTATGCCTAATCAGAATTTCCGATTAGGTGTGTTAATCTACACATCCCCTCTAAGTGTCCAGAAACACGACATTGTTACGCTCTCCATGCATCTAGGATATGAAAATAATGCGCATCTTCCAAAATTCATTGAAAATGCAGATACCTTTGTAGTGATCTTATACCAAAACAGTATTAATTTTATTAATGACCTATGATTTAATGATTTAATTATTTATTAATAATCTCACTAGTGAGGCTTTCACCCTCCAAGTCAGTTCCACAGTTGATGTAACACTGTTTGGGGGAAAAAAAAAACCACAAAACAACAACAACAAAAAAAAAAAAACCCAGCTCAAAAACTGGCCAAAAGTTTTTTTGACCTGTGTTCATGCTGAGATACTTATCTTCTATTTACATTTGCTTCAGGAGCTGTGCATGATAATTTTGTACAGGGACTTAAGTCTTTCCAAGCAAATAACCTGTCCTTCTCCTAAGGATAAACGTCTGGGACTAAGGGAAAGAGAAGGTTGTTGCCAGAGGTTGTTGAAGGTTGTTGTCAAAGGCAAAAGTATCACAAAGGAGAACAGGAATGAAAATGCTGAACTTCAGGGAAAAAAAAAAATCTAAAGAGGGCACTGTGTTCATTTTATCAAGAAGAGGAATAAGAAATGGTCTAATAATGGCATATAAATACCTTTACAGGAGAAAAGTTCTGGGTGTTAGAGGGCTCTTTAATCTATAGAGAGTAGCAGAGAAATAGAAAAAAAAAAAACCAAAACCACTAGTGCTTGGAAATCGAAGCCATGAATGTTCCAATGAGAAATTGTAGATTTTTAACCATAAGTTAAATAATTAAATATTTGATTACCAGCTGAAGTTCCTAATCTCTTAACATTGTTTAATGCAAACTGGCAGCCATTGTAGAAAATACACTTTAGGTGGACAGAAGTTATTGAGCAAAATTTAAGGGTAAAACTACATGGTCTGTGTTCAGGTGGTTTGACAAGAAGGTGCTTGACTTCATGAAAAATTATTTTCTAAATTTAATCATAAGCATATAGATATACGTTTAACTTTTTCCTTTTCATGTCTCATCTTTCAGGGTGGCATTAGCTCAGCAGAAGAGGATTTGGCTTTGACAGCCTTTGTAACTATAGCATTGCAACAGACTCTACAGGTCTACGAGTCACCTGATGTGGTAGGAAGCCTGACAATTTATCTTTAAGTATGAAGGCTATTGCACCATGGCATGTCCACCCTACTGTCTTAAAGTACCGCAAATGAGGAGGTTAAAGTCTACTTATATCCGTGGTGGGTAGAAAAGATGTTGTGGCCTAATGTACAACAAGGTGTTCCAAGCTATGCAGTCCATCAACAATGGCTATAATCACTAAGCAAAAGTTATTCAAATTGTCTCAAAAATGACTACCATGAAATATTCTAATTTCCTAATACTCTCATCAGAAGTAACAGTTAGTAGGCCTGAATGACCTTTTCAAATGGATCCATTCTGTTTTCACAGGTACAAGTGATTAGAAAAGCAGTGGCTTACATGAAAAATCAACTTTCAGGAAATACTAACTGCTATTCTACAGCCATCACTGCTTATGCTCTGACACTTGTGCAGTCCGATGGTGAAGAAGCCCAGTTTGTGAAAGAAAAATTAAGAGGCTGTTCTGTTTTTGATGCAGGTACTAGTAACCGTTCTTAACAATTGAGTTAGAAAGCACTTTTCCTAATTAAAGCACTCTGAGCATTCTTATAGGAACAAAACAAATTCAAGTAAATGAAGAACATTTAATTTTATAGAAATGTGTATATATGTGTAATATACTTAATTATTATACTTAATATATTAAAATATGCTTTATTTAAATTACATAATTAAATATTTCCATGTTGAAATTGTAATATGTGATTTGTATAATTAATATCACTGTAAAATAACAACTTAGCATTGTGAAGTTTCGATCATGATCATAGCTGATACTGGAATTGGAACAAAACCATGGGAAATCATTATTTATTTCCCTTTTCTGCTTCCCTTGCTGTCTACCAAAGTTTCCACATCCCTAAAGTGAATTTAAAAAAACCCAAAAGTTCAAGCCAGCTGAGAAAGAAAAAGCTTTTGATGAGTAAATAGGAACGAACAGTTATATATGGCAGCAGTCCAGGCTGGATTTGTGATCAAGAGGGAAGAGGTCTTTTCCAGCCCACCTGCTTTCAAAGCCCTGCGCCAGTTCTGAGTGCTTTGTTCCACCTCCACATGAATGTCACCTCTTCCTCCCACAGCGTGTGCCTGTGGTCAGTGCTGAGTTCAACTGGTTGTGTTGCTCTACTGCAACACTATTAATTTCTCCCAATTCATTCAGTAAATATATTATGATTTAATAGCCATAGTTTAAGTGTAAGGGATATGCTTCTCCTTAATCAAGACTGGACTTAATAATTAATTAATAATATTATCTCTCAGGAACCACCAGACACAAGGCTACCATTCCATCAGATAGGCATCACTGTTCAATGTGATCATTAGACTGTGATGGTTGGATAAATACAAAATTGAAAATTGTGATTTTCCTTTTCCATAACCTCTGCTTCCCAACTGATTTGTTGCTCTCATGACAGCATCTGTGTTTTGTGGCTCCTCAGTGCTATGACATGAAATACCACCTGTGTAGGACAATAGTCATTTTTGGCAAATGCCTTTACCAAGGGAATCAAGACTGAGTTATTCTTGCAGCAAAGCAGCAGCGCTACTGGGGAAACGGCAACGATGCAGTCTCAGTGGAAACCACTGCCTATGCATTGCTTCAAACATTGCTCCTGAAAGACACGGAGTACGCGAGGCCTATTGCTATGTGGCTGACGGAAAGAAGGAACTACGGTGGAGGATACTGCTCTACACAGGTGCCTGACCATCAGCCTGGGTGGAGTTTCAGGGGGAGGGAAGAAAACACAAACCCCATAAGGACTTTTTCATTTAGTTTTGAAAGCGTTCTAACAGCTAATCCTGAGCTACTTTGGTATATGAAGCACTAAAGATTTTGGCTCATTAATAAAAAATGGGCCAAACTAAAATGGTTATAAGCCAGGAAAGATTCTTTGTCTTTATGCAGACTTATGATAATCGAGGGTCAGAACTTCAGTGATTTTAGGATTTTAATACTAAGAGAAGCTGGGAAATTAAATTAGTAGTCTGTGCAGGTAGGAACAGAGAGATACAGGAGAACTTCAAAGCAGCAAAAAACATTAAAACCGAAGAATAGGTCCAGGTGACTGCCCATGTCATCTTACATATTGTTGAAACAACCTGGCATAATCACTAGGTTTTCTGCATTTCTTTCTCATCTAGGACACAGTGGTGGCCCTAGAAGCAATGTCAGCATACAGCATACAGACACAGAACACTGTTTCCGCCAACCTGACAGTAAACCTGGGAACACCTGGAAGGCAAAAAGATTTCAGTATTACTCTGACTGGTATTGATGAAGCGATTCAGAAGCAGCTAGAGGTACATAACCATCCATTGTTTCAACCCTCTTTTCCTCAAACAGGAGAAACGTTAGATCATCTGGCTTAGGTTTTCTTGTGTTAAGCAATCATGATGTAGCTGGTTTATAATATTTTTTAATAATTTAATCTGTAAAACAACATAATCTTTTTAAAGAACAAAATTCAATAGATGCTTAACAGCCCACTTTAGAGGCCCCTTCCTGCCTCTTCAAGGACTTTGGTGACATGAATCTCCCCCAATCGCAAAGAAGAGGCAGAAGCCCAAGTCTTACTAGGGAATGAGGAAGAATGGGAATATTGTGATATTTAGTGTGCTGGGATTGTGAAAATGTCAAATCCAGGCTACAGAGGAGAGAATGAATTTGGGAAAATGTGTCTCCTTGGGCCCTGAAAGACAAAACATTTTCCCGAATTCATTCTCTCCTTTGCCCTACCCCAGTTCTAAGGAGAAAAGGCACAGACCATCAAGATCACAGGAAAACGATAGATCAAAGGATGAACATAGATTAAATTTCTTTTTCTTTTTCTTTTTCTTTTTTTTTTTTTTTCCTTTTTTTGCAGTTTGAACTTGGGAGAAAACTTGAAGTGTCTGTAGAAGGAAGAGGAAATGGGACAATGAGTGTAAGCTGTAAATCAAAATTAAGAGTCCAACTGGACTTCTTTTAATCCCTTTTTGAAAACAGACTGAGAAATTACTTGCCATGGCTTCATCCTTTGTGTTCCTACCTCCAAATTTCTAAAATCAGGGGGCTACAGACTGCCCTGATGGGCAGTCAATTTTACCTGTTTTTAATTTTGTTAAGTCCATGAAATGTCAAAGCTGACGGAGACAGCTGGAGTTTGAAAGACCCCTCTGTGTCTGGGAATGGAGAGTTATCTCAAAGGTCTCACACCACTTGTGAGATGTACACAGGACCTCTCCTGCTTATCCCCACGACAGCCCTCTGAGAGTGGTCCATGCCTCTGGGAGATCAGTGTTTCTCTCCACACTCCCATGTCCAGCATTTGCTGAAGTCCTGAAGAAGTAAATCCCTTGTCATTTAAATTATTTTTGTGGTTTGCTGTTTGTGTATTCATCTTAGATATTAAAAGTATACTGGTCTTCTGAACTGAAGAACAACACGTGTAATGATTTGATTTTGACGGTGGAAATGGAAGGGAACATTAAGCACTTTGGTGAGTGAAAAGCAATGTGGTAGGGGTCTCAAAGGTGACACATTTGGCCAGCTGCTAATGATACTTAATGGCTGTCCAGCCTGGGAAAGTGGGAATAACTGAAGGAAAGAAGGAAAGAGAGAGGCCTCTGAACTCTGCCTAGGTACTATTAGTGACCCTTCTTTGTTACTGGGAGGAGAGCAAGGTAAACTCCCTCCACAGCGCTCCTGGCTGCCACGAGGGGAAAGCCCAGCTCAGTTCCCTGGCTAATAAGGGACCTATTATATGGCTTTAAAAATTCTTTGGGGCAGATCTGTCATAGGTTTTTCATATGAGCAAGACTGTGTTTTCCATCCCGTGAATTATGTATTCACCATCCTATCTTCCCATGTCTGCATTTGTTTTTCTGTTTGAATACCTAACTTTTGGAGACAGGGATTGTCCCCTGCATATTTATGCATAGCTTAAACCCACTTTTAACTAGATCTGTTAGTTATTCCTACTATAATAATCCCTAAAATTTTAACTCGGAATGAATTAACAATACTGAGATGGCATGCAGCAGACTTCTATATAACCCATAGAGATGGCATGACTGCCCTCTGGTATTTGTCATTATACAAAAAGGAGCCAAAGTACCAGGTACTCAGTCAGATTTGTGCATGGCTGATTGTGTCTGTCACCTCCAGAAGATGCATACACTGATGACAATTATGATTATGAGGACGTGCTTGCTGCAGAAAACGTTGACTATGAGCCACTGTCTGAAATAGACTGGTTTGATATCCACACCAGAAGGAAAAGGGATGTGATCTCTGCCAGTAAAAGAGAATCACTGCAGTACAAAATCTGCGTCAGGTAGGTCTGCAAAATGAGCCCTTCAGTAGAAAATGCCTTCATTTTTGTTTGCAATTCTTCTTGGTCACCCTCTTCATACCTACAAGCTCGTCATCCAGCCTGATGATCTTCTGTGAGTATCCATACATGGTGAGCATGCATCCTCTCTCCCATGGCAGGAGAAAATGGTTCCACACAATGTATTTGGTTTAGATAGTTTACATAGACCTCAAATGTCCATTGCATATTCTGCCCCATCAAACTCTGGGGAGACCCTAAAGCACCTGGCTGACTAATCATTTGAAAGAAGTCTTTTATTAAATAAAGTAGATACAACTGGAATACAGTAATAACACATTTACAAAGTTTCCTTGCTTTCTGGAGAGATGCTGTTACTTCCTTTGTGGTGACACTGGCCTCATAAAAAAGAAAAGATGTCTACTACTATCTGGGGGAGGAGAGGAGGCAGAAGGGTGCAACCTGTAGTGGCAACCAAGAAGTAGGCAAGGGCAGAGCTACTGAGAAAGAAATTATCCCATGCAGAATAACACTGAAACATCTGCTTTTGTTCCCCTTCACAGTCTGTCAAGGGTTGCAGAAGCACGAAGTGGTGGCTGTCCTGAGTTCCCCTTCTAGAGATGTGCAGAGTGGCAGAAGGAGGTTTTGCTCCCCAGCAGAATTTATCTTTTCCACTGACTTTTGACAAAGCCTTGGGGGCAGTGGCTTTTATCCCCCCTCCTCCTAGACAGGGGTATGAACAATGGCAGGAGATGGACTGGAGTTACCCTAATTCCCGAGTTTCACTCTCCCTAGTTAAACATGTATTCAGTGAACTGTATGCAGGCTGAAACATCATGCCATGTAACATTTATCAACTATAAGATCCACTATCCTGCAGGACATTGCTGAGTGTTAAGGTGAGGCTTAAACAATAATTTGAAGCTCCTTTTGTTGTAGTTAAGACCCAGGAGAAAAAATGAAGGCACTCTACGTCTTCCCTGCACCGTGGTACATCCCTTATGGGGAAAGGAGAGTGCCAAAATAGAAGTTTCTGAGGTACCACTAAGGGTGTGTAGAATATCTTATGGCAAGGCACCCTCTGTGAGTGCAGAACAACTTCATTTTCCAACAGTGACACAACCACCCGATTTCTGAGAAGGTGGAAGTAGAAAAGATTGGAAGTCCAATCTATATAACTATTGGATAGTTAGAGTAATGAGGATTTTTGCCTTGGACAGCAAAGGTGATGTAAATTTGATTTTGTCCATGAAGAATTTGGATAAACTCTTTTCCTCTCCAGGCAATAGAGAATAGACATTTTGTCAGTGATGTTTACCTTCCTTGTCTTCAACGTTGCTTTCATGGTATGGTGAACTGTCCTTTGAAGGTGAATGTTTCTGTCTATCAGCTATAAAGAAAGCCTAGATGACTAGGTCAGGCAAGACACCTGGGTTTTGGATGAACATTTGACTAGTTTAGATGACTAATTTTGCTTCATGACTCTTAATGAGGTAGGCAGCTAATTTTCAAATTAAAATCCACTTAGGAAAGTTAAATGGAGTGGAATGTTTTGTTTCACCATTAGCAAACCTGAAGAGCCAAACTTCAAAGCAAGCTGTCTGTTCAGTGCAGGTGTTCATTGCTGACAGTCTTCCTTATAAAGGTCCACAGGTTCCAATCCACCAAAGATGTCCCTGGTTGATCTCTCTCTGCTGAGTGGCTTGGAGCCTGACACAAAGGATCTCGAGCAGGTTAAAACACATTTTTCTGTGCAATGTTTTATAGACTTTTCTATAGAAAATTTGTCTTTTGAAATCTTTCCAAAGTCCACAAAATAAAAAAGGGAAAACAGATTTTTGGATAGATATATTTTCACTATTCTTGATCTGATAAATTATTCACTGAAAATGTGCAAGAAATTAAAAGCTTGTGGTGAACAAAGTTCAGTCTCCTTAATCCCTTGTAATAGAAATTCAGGCAAGGACACTTAAATACTTGCCTGTCCTTAACATATATTACTGTCCCCACTGGCTCTGTTGTTCCTCAACAAGCCAGGATATCATGTCCTGTGCTTGCAGGGGGGAAGGCAAGCAAATCTTTCAGAAGCAGTTGCCATCAGGGCACAGTGACAAGGAGATGGGGCACAGTGGTCTGCAAAGGTGGCTACTGGGTTTTGGGTTCTAGACCCTGCTTGGTTGGTGGCTGTTTGTCCAAGATTCATGCTTTCAGGCACTGTCTCCTTTAGGGAGGAGGAAAGAGGGCAGAATAAAGCATAGAGGGTGCTTAGCAAAGGTGTTCCTGTTATGCTAGGGTTTTGTTCTGATTTATTTGTTTTCCTGCAGTTGGTGGTGTCTTCAGACCAGTACATTCAGCACTACGAGTACAAGGAAGGAAAGGTTTTGCTCTATTTTGGTGAGGTAAGCAAACCCTATGATTTTCCAATCTCTGCCTTTTCAGATAGCATATATAGGCTTCTATTTAAATCTAATCATTGTTGGTTTTCACACTCCATTACCTATATAATTTTTGTCAACAAAATTTGTCAACAATCATATTACCGAACAGCTCAGTTGAGAGAGGGTGAAGGAGGGGAAGAAGGGAAACATGCATCTTCATCCTCTGCCTTTCGATGTTCCAGGAGATGTAGTCCATGTTTGAAACTTGAACTTTGGCCTCCCAAAATAAGAGAAATCCTCTCTAGTCAGTATAGATGCTTTTCATTTGAGACTAACAAAGTGTTAACTGGTGGTCATGTAAATTCCACATGGACACCTTGCATGTAAAGTAAAGTGTTTCTGGATCAACATCCACATAGAGAAAAAAAAATGTAAACATCAAAACCCCCTAGTTTCTGTGTATATGTCCCCATATTTTGGATAATGACTCTATCCTACACCCACTTCAGTGGCTTCACCTCCACAGCCAAAGCAGGGGGGTCCCACACAGGGCAATGATTTTTTAAAAATGTAAGACAATAGATAAATGAAAAAATGTAAGTTTTATTGCTGCTATGACTGTTCCAGATATTTAACATAGGTCAAAAGCTGTTCCTGACCTTAGCATTTTACTAAGGAAAGTGTTTATACTGGCGGCCACCGGTACAGGGTAAGTTGTGAACATATATTACACCTGTTACTCCTGTGCAGGGTGGCTTTAGGCAAAAGCCGAAAAGTAAATCCCAAAGTAGTGATGATTTGAATCTGAGTCAGACAGTTTCAGGCAGAGGAGGACTGCACACATCTCACAAAACTTAGGCTTAGCTCATCCACTAAATCTCCCAATAAAATCATGGAAGGAAATACCTTCTTCAAGTTGAGGCTACAGCTATTGGGATTAACTTACCTATGCTATCAGAAACAAATATTCAACAGCTACTACGGGCACAAATGAATAAGGAACTGACTGGGAAAGAATTAGTTTACTCGTCATAACTATTGTTCCTTTTTCCTGCAGCTCCCAAGCGGACCAGACCCAGATTGTATATCATTCGGGGCAAAGCAAATCAATCCCATGGGCTTGGTTCAGCCAGCAAATGCCATCCTTTATGACTTTTACAACCCTGGTAAGGGCACAGAAAAATGATATGATACTGATTGAAAGAGAGACCCTCGAGAACAAACTTCAGTCTAGAGAAAGGTGGTTTTGATGTAGTGTGTGAAACCATGTGATATTGTCAAGTGTTAAAATAACCTGACTCAAATACTGTCTTCTGCTACCATGGCTTAGGATCATCCAAATAGAGATCCTCTCAGGAAGGGTCCATTATCACAAATGGACTGAAAAGACAAACTTTTACACTCATGGATTTTTAAATCAGGTTTCCTGAGTTTCTGTATCTCATGGTGCTTTTAAGACTGTTCCACTCACATTATCTTTTTGGTCAGGCTGTTTTTCTATGTATCTAAGATAGTAACCTTAGAGTTTTCGCATATGTATTCTGCTTGCTGAGGGAACCAGTCTCATCCGCCATTAAAAGATTAAATGCAAACCACCCCCATTTGCCAGAGTTACATAGACATTATTTGAAAATTAAGTCAAATCGCTACATTGCCTGTAACTGAGGGATCCAAGACAGTTTACATTAGGTTTAAATCACTTACTATTAGTGATCCTACCTCCTTCTTCTGAAACAGTGCAAAGCTCACTGTAGCTCCATGGTTTAAAGATGCTTTTAAGATAGATGTTTTTCAGATGAAACAAAAACAAACAAAAAAGGAAGACTGCAAATTTTTTAAAAAGCACCAAATAAACACAAAACCCAAACCAACCAATAAAAACATATCCCAGAAGCAACAACCCAGGTTGTTGCTCAGCTGAAAGGCAAGGTGATGCCTGTATGGTGCCCAGGCTACAGGTCTTTGTGGACTCCTGATGAGCATCTAACCCCTTAGTGCTCTGATTTCTCTGGACCAAGGAAAAGTTGGGCTAGTTGGGTAGTTTCTGCTGGGTATGCTTTTCCACCTGAGCTCTCTGAGACAAACCATTTTGTTTCTTCTCCACAGACAGAAAGTGCAGTGTGTTCTACAGTGCTCCCAAGCACAGTGCCATGCTTTCAAAGTTGTGCCAGGGCAATGTTTGCCAGTGTGCAGAAGGTAAGGAATGACTAAATAGGCTGGTCTAAAAGACTACTAACTATTAACATGAGAATTGTTAAGCCCAGAAAGGACAATTGCAATTATTCTAATGCATAACACAGTACACAAAACATTCTCTAATATGTTCGGTACTAAATTGAAAAATTATTTTTAAGATATCTAGGACTGATTTGATAGTTGAATGCTATATATATTTGTATATGTACGTGCTCATACATATATAAAACTCCTCCACCACACTTCTAAGAAAATTGATCTGCTATTTTATTTTATTTTCTGTTATAACGTTGAGTGAATGAGTATGTGTAAACTATATCTATCTAAATATCCATGCCTACAGAGAGAGATGTATCATTTATTTTCTTCATTCTAGGTGCCTGCCCAAGACAAAGATCAACTTTTGGTAAAGCCATGAAAAAAACCACACGCTTCAGTTTTGCCTGCTACCACCCTATTGCAGATTATGGTAAGGCATGAAAGACAATTGTCAATTTAGTTTAAACATAGTTCTTTTTAATAAGGATAAATTTGTGGGTTTATGTGCCCAGACCTCTCCTGAAATGAGTAGGCTTTCTGTGTCTGGCCTAGAGGCTGAGGAGATGAAACGAAGCCATGTGTTATTGCAGTCATCAGGGGGGTGAATGGGAAAAGTAAAGACCTCAGAAAGATGCAGTGGGATGCCAGGGAAAGGAAACATGGACGACATTACACTACATGGTTTAGAAAAGACCTGTGGTGTGAGCACCACCATCCCCTGCATCCCTAATGTTATAGCATGGAGAAAAAGAGTAGGCTTTGCATGACATGCCATAGCTCAGCAGCTCCTTCTGCAGAGCTAAACGAATATTTTCTCCTGTGTTAATTTGCCTTTCTGGCCTCTTCTTTGGATAGAAAGTTGGAAGAGCTACTGAAGGACAACTGGATCAGCCACTTTGATAAGTTAGATGCTAACAGAAGGACAGGAAAAAAGTGAAAACCTAATCATATAGGAGCTTCTTTTAAAAAAATACACAAAAGAAATACAAATCTAAAGGTTGTTGATTAATACCTGACTTTCTAAAAGAATATTAGACATACAGAATTACTATCCTGTTGTCTTTCACACCCCATGTTTTGCAAATAGATGGCACACAAGTCTCTGTATAGACATCTGGTAAAAGCATACCTATTTTTCAATTTTTGGATGCAATTTCATGTTTCCATCTAACCTCACACAGTTGTTGTCTGTTGCAGTGTACGAAGTGGAGGTCCTCAATAGTACACAGAAGAATGTTTTTCATTACTATGAGGCCAAAATCCACAGAATCTTTAAAGCCAGTAAGTATCAAAATGTTTGGGTACTTTCATTCACCCATGGGAAAATCAGGTTTAAATGTTTAAATCAGGATTTAAATCAGGATTAAATGTTAGCCAGTATGAGCCACGCAGATGCCTTCTCTTGGTGTAGAAAGTAGGGTCAGATATACTTATATACTAAGCTTGCAAGAAGACTGATTTCCATGGTGCAGCTGCCTCACTCTTCATTTCAGCTCAGGGGCAGGTTGCTTTGGTTCATGTTGTGCAGCAGTCCTAAGGCACACGAGCTTCAATGATTTCAGATGAAACTAAACCAGAAAACAGAGTCCAGATGCATTCAGTCCATGGCTCCAAACTGGAGATAAATCCTCCAAAAACATGCAGAGTGTGGATATTGGGTCTTCTACATATACTAATTCACTTTATAGACTGCTGTTGTTGATCCACATTTTTCTACAGCAGACATATCCACTGACCTCTATTTTCATACTGGATGAAGATTTTAAGTGCTTGTTACTCAATTAATTATTTAGCACTTGCAACCCCTGCAGAACAGGCTACGACCTGTTCACAATGATTTGCCTGAAGTCAGTGAACACAGGAAAACTCCTAGATCTTCAATTTAATAATTGTGATAACAACAAAGAAGCCTTTCTATTTCTTTTGATGCAGTGTAAAGATTTGCACCGGTCTCAGAAAATATCCTTTTTTAGGCCTGCCATCCCAGCTGTCCCCATTTGAACTTTATTATCAATGAACACTGATATTCTTCAAAATAATTTCTGGAGAGGCTGTCAGATGACTTCTCAGACTTCAGCCACTGTGGTATCATGTGGTTGTCAGTTTTGAGTTTGGCAGCCACAGATTGTCTGTAAAAAGCAACTTTAAAGGTTCTGAAATCTTTCCTGCCTGGAACAGAATAATTACCTCACTCCCTCGATCTTTGCCCAGGGGACAGGCAATGTCACCCAGAACTTTATGGCACACAACTTGTGATCTATGCCCAATGTTTAGTCCCCGTCGGAAAATCACGTCCACACTTTGTGAATCCAGAGAGAACATCTGTCATACCCAGGGATTTCATATGCAGGGAAATGATAATGTGCCTAGTGATCAAACCCTGGCTATGGGAGATTACAGTACCATGATGGAAAATGTCATTAATCCCTCCAGAAAATCTACAGGATCAAAATTATTTAGAGCCCTGGGCCTCAGTGCAACTTGTACTCACAACTCGCAGGCAAGCACTGGAAAGATTTCATTTCTTGGCAGCTGAGAGAAATATCTTCTGAATGTGAAGTTGAAGGGAAGAGATGAGTTCTCCCATTTCCATCTCCTTGTTTTTGATGCCTTTAAAAGCCCTTTTGATTTGCCCTTTATGATGCAGCTTATGAGAATTAGTAGATGTTTTGGGAAAGGCTGAGAAGAGGCATGAAGACATGATGATAAAGAAAAAGCAAGATGTTGCATCCAAAACAGCTCATGACTGAGCAACAGTTGTTATCTTTTGTATTTTCTGTGGCTAGTTTGAGTGAGGTTGCCATCACCAAGGATAGGTGAGAACAAGTAGGATAAATTCTCATTCACTGGACCCCTGGCATTATTTCAGTATTCATCCTTGTAAATAAAGGGTTGGTTCAGAAAATGGACAGGAACACTTATTTGTGTTTGGGATTCAGCAAAAGAGAATTCTGCAGATGTGCCCTCCTCAGATTATTTTGATTATTAATAGAATTAGTGTGTGTGTTTTGGATGGCTAACATTTATGTTACCTGATGAGTCCTTTATGGGAACAGTATGGTCCAGGTAAAATAGCACAGAATCTTCTTTCTTTTTTTTTCCTTTTTTTCCCAATTTTTTTTTTTTATTTCCCACTATAGATTCTGAAACTTGAAGTAATTTTGTCCCTTACATTCTGCTTGGACACTTTGGAACATTATGTTTCAATTTTTATTTTTTTTTTAAATTGGAGACTTAGAATTGGAAATTACATAATAATCTGTTAAAGTAGTAACTCAAATCCTTACAATCCCCACAGTCTGAACTGTATTAGGCCATTTGTGAAGCATATGAACTGATAAACACCACGGTAATCTAAGCACAATGAATCTGAAGCACAACATGATCATTTTCTCAAGTAGTTCTGATCCATCTTTGTATTCTTTGAACAAAATGAAAATTCAGTACACCATATAGCATAGGAACAATTGCCAGATCTTGGGTTATATGAGAAAACCTACAGTACTGTATTATTCTTTCAAAAAATGCAGATGCAAAACAGCATACAGTACTGAAGACTGAATTCTCCTTGGCCTATAAGTACTATACGTAAAATTTATGCAACTCTTAACTAGGAAACAGATAAGATTCTTAGTGCTAGGTTTCACAGATTAGCACTCTACATGAAATTATCTGAAACCTTATTAGTGTTAAAATAGTCTAATTCAGGATTTCATCTATTCTAAGAGTTTTATTTTGAATACTAGACTTTCCATACTTGTAATACAATAGTTTACAGAGCAGAAGCTGCACAAACTTCTGTTAACTGTTAGGAAGACTGTGGTGTTTTACCTGTAATTTAAGCTGGTTTAATGTTTAATTTGTCACCACAATGCACACCACAGTTACGCATGGCATTTCACATTATATTTAGAAAGAGACTAAGAAATTACAATATTGCTTTTATTTGCATTTCCTTTTTCAAATGGACTTTGAAAACTATTGTTCTAGCCCAACAACACAGTATCTTCCTGACTTGTGGTTAGTCTGATGAATAAACATCTTTCCAGCTCTCCCGTCATTGCAGTACCTGAGTAGCCTTCTCTTCTGCCTTGGATGCCCACTTCTGTAATGATCAGTGCCACTTTTGAATGAATACTCTTCTGGGCCAGAATCCAAACCAGAATCTTCTATTGTGGAGATCACCAAATGCATATCATACGTATCAGCTTCAGAGGCAGTAGCATAAACGCTGCAACAGTGAAGTTCAGGTCAGGGGTCCTAAGGAGAGTGAGTTTTTAATACTGCCTTCTGCACTGTTGAGCATCAAGATGTTTGAATTTAGTTTGCTAGCTTTTAAGACCATTATGAACCTGACCAATCTGAAATATAAGACAGCATGTTTTATTTTTCCTTTGGCTTTTCCTTCAGTCTCTGAGGCCATAAGGTCTGAAAGTTCTCTATAGCAAAACAACTCCTTCAATAAGTAGTGAGGACAATCAGCTAAGACAGAAATGGCTTACTTCTTGACAGGTAATGTTAAGGGAAATATATCCTACCATAGGATGGCTATTTATTCCCATGTCAAGCCACAACTCCCAAGTGAAATAGTACCTTGGCTTAGCAGTGAAGTAAATGATCACAAGTTGTTGTGCCCTGTGGGTTGCATTTCTACTTGTTATTAGAAAAGTTCATGGGGTTTTCTCTTCTCGTGCCACAGCTACTGATGAAAGCATCCAAGTTGGTGTCCACCGACAGTTCCTAACGCGGTCTACATGCCAGATAAACATGGTCACCGGCAAACGGTACCTCCTCATGGGGAAAGACGGGCAAACAGTTGATTGCAACAACAAGTAAGTGCAATGGAATCTGCTATCATGGACAGCTGCTATTGAGAATCCAGAGGATACCCACCCTATTAGAATACCTCCAGAAAGCAAAGGCAGGGCCAAATTTCTTAGGGACTGATTCTGCTGGCTGTACTAAAATGCAAAGAGTACC
>JAOXNO010000001.1:183167318-183177686 GCA_028565335.1 Limnodromus scolopaceus | reverse complement strand
CCACCTCTCTGGGCAGCTTGTTCCAGTGCTCTACCACTCTCACAGTAAAGTTCCTCCTCATGTTTAGGTGGAACTTCCTATGCTCAAGTTTGTGCCCATATCCTCTTGTCCTGTCACTGGGCACCACAGAGAAAAGACCAGCCCCGTCCTCCTGACACCCTCCCTTTAAATGTCTGTATGCATTGATCAGATCCTCCCTAAGTCTTCTCTTCTCCAGACTAAAAAGACCCAAGTCCCTCAGCCTCTCCTCATAGGAGAGATGCTCCAGTTGCCCTAAAGTGTCCAGTTGCACCCACTTGTCTCACCATCCAGTTGCAGAGACTTAATCCTAGGGACCAAGTGCCCACTTCGAAGTTCGTTAAAACCAGAACAGGGATCCTTCCCCACCACCATTTCTAAACAGTGCCAATCCCAAAGGTATGTGGAATAAGTCGTCAGGCAGGACCGAGACACATGAGATTTGCATATAGCAAAGTTGTGGGTTTCGGTTTGTCTTTTTCTGACCTTTTTAGGCCCATATTTTCCTTCCCTTGCACTGGGCTTTGGCCACTCCCTAAAGATCTCTCAGTCTAGTCCTTTCCTGGCCCTCAATTCTGCACCCAGAACAGACACTTGCCTACTTGTTTGAGGCTCGTCCCCTTCAAAATCAAAATTTTTGATTCGTCCCCTTCCCCAAATCAAAATTTAGAAGGGACAGGGCACAAAGAAGATGAACACTACCATCCTATATTGCTCCTCCCCCTCGTGAAAACGACACCAGCTTTCAATAGCTGAAGACGGGGAGATGACAGGAGGCAGCCCTTTAGCTCCACTTCACTAGAGCGTGAGCACGTGTGAGAGACGGGCAACCAAAGGGCTCGCTCCCATCACAATCCAGAAATGAAAGAAATTCGCAAGGATGCAAGAACATTCACACCGTGGCAAGTTTCCTTCCAGGCCCAGCCAAACTCACAGCTCTCACTGGCTCATCAGAGGAAGAGGAGGGCAGGAAATCGCTCCGTTTCCCTCATATTCGCTACCGCTGCAATTAAAGCACCTGAAAGAAATACTGAAACTTGTATTTGCAAACACAATCCCAATACGTTCTTAGTTGTTCTGAATAAAGATTTTATTTCAGAGGACATTTCACCACACCTCATCTTTGCAGTCTGTCAACGCAGCTGAAATACAGTAGTAATTACCGACTTGAACAATGAAAAAAATCACCGTTAGTCCAGAATTAAGTCGTACAGCAACAGCCCTTTCCCATCACGGGCTCAGTGTAAGCTCCAGCATGGTTTGCCTCTGGAGCAGACTTTTCCTTGGTTTTTTAACAGTGGTGCTCAAGTAAGCATGGAAGACCTCAGGACAAATGACCCCCTTCAGAAATTCCAAGGCTGGGTCACAGGAGTTTGCTGCAATGCAGAACACAGACTTTATTCCTGAAGAGAAAAAAATTGATAAAAAACAATTTTACATCGAGAAATTGAAACTTAGCTTAATCCTAACCACTGTAAAGCTCAATTTACAAAATCCTGCTCCATATGATTCCATAAGAACCAAAGAGCCCATTCCAGACAAAAGAACTTGACAGCTTAATGCTTCTTAGCCTTCTTGTTCACCTGTCTAACAGTGATGATGAGCTTCCACGTAAAAACTACACCAGCTGTGCATGAAATACTCTTTTCTGGGTGAAGTGGCTAGACACCACTTAGCAAGTACACTGATCAGGAGAATAGCATTTAATACAGTGGATATTCACTACTTCTCACCTGTTTTCATTGGAGAAACAGGGCTTCACAGTTTCTTGGGTATATCTGAGTTGTCTCATGTTCAGGCAGAAAAAAAATCAACCCCCACCCCATGACCATTCAATAAACGTTTTCAGAAACAGACATACAAACTGCTTACTTTTTGGTAAAACACCGTATAACAGCTGATGTCTGGTACTTGGTTTTGACTACAAGGTAACGTGAATTAGTTTAAACTTTGATTGCTTGATGGGGAAACTAGGACTCAAATCAGAGATCAAACTCAGCACCTCAATAAGGTTACAAAACACTTACTGACTTTGAACTATTTTACATTCAAATCTATGGGACAAAAGCCAATTTGCTCTAGATACCTATATTCTTATTTTCTTCTTCTCCCACTGATCCTACAAATGAGAAGAAAAGCATACTGAAAGATGAGAGAGATTTTTTTTCCACAGATTTCTTGAGTCAAGATGTAAGGCACTGACTTTAAAAGCAGTTCAGAGTGAAGAATCACTAGAATTAGAATCATTAGAATTCAACAGGTTTCACAAAATAAATAAAAAAATGCAAAAGTGCAATTATGTTTTTATCTTTAAAATAATAAAATTAATAATTATTAAAATGCAAGACTCTCCAACTGCTGGCACAGTATTAACACTGTTTAAATTTTTTATCTAAACACTTCATAGGATATTTCTATTGCTACTCTTTAGGAAGAGCTAGGAAACCAATTTTGTAATTCAGTACATAATTCTACATCATAAAGAAACAGCATAAGCAAGATCAGACATTAGGAAGTGTCTTAGTAAAAACAAGTTTATTCATCTGTATTCTAGGCAAATATGTAAATAGTCAGCAAAGCCTTTTTACCACGACTGTAAACTTTTTATTTAAAAAAATTGTGTTAAAAACCAATACAGGAATTTCCGTTAATGTTCTAAAAAAGTTTGTTCACATCTTGAAAGAAAATACATTAGCAACATCTCCCAGCAGAATTCATCTTTAAAAAAGTAAAACTCTAGGTGCAGAGCTTTTCTACAGTATAGTATCCTCTACGCTTTAATTTAATCACAGGATTGAATATCATTCATCTCTATTATCTCTAGAACATGATCAAGAGTTTATCTTAAATAGATGATATTCAATGATGTGTTACACATTGCCACAGGTACTAACATTATTAGAAGAGTGCACAACTGAATTTTACTAACAAAGCAAGACCTTTCTATATGCTGCGTCATAACCCTTCCTAACCAACACAGTTAATTTAGCTATATGCCTTTAAAATCATGTACATTTTCCAAGGAAAAATACTAAAAAAATCCATGGTCCAAATTCTGCTCCCGCTTATATTCACAGAGTAACATAAGCACCATCAGGTTGTGGTTTATTAGCCGAAAAGCAGATAAAGAACCAGTGAGTTTATGAGTATAAGGGAGAGAAGAACTTGAGCCATGGCTGTAAACATTCACAAAAGTCTGCAGTCAAAAGTGCCGGATAGGCAGCCTATCCGCAGTACAATTATTTCATTCACAGAGAGGTGTGGGGGCAGGGAGAATGTTATGGAACATTATTTTAGAGGCAAATTAAAATGCTTTCATGTACTTTGGAGAGACATATTCTCAGCTAGCTAAACCATACTCCAGTAAAACATAATCCATGTCTACCCAAATACAGTACAGCATCATTTCCTAGCTCTCCTGTTCGGATTCAGTCAAAGGAGTACTCGATTCAGCAGCAAGCCCGTGACAGTATTTCAAAGTGTTAAGAAGACCCCCACACCCCTCTGATCTAGCCTCCTCTTAACACACCACTGATGCTAACAGGAGAACCTCACACATACGAAGAAAAGATTCAAAGAACCATAAACTGACCTTGATCTATGCACACACAAGAAGTGTGCATCTTAGATGGAAGATCATCTACAGCTTTAAGTTATCTAGTTTCAGTCTAGATCTCATTCTATATTAACCACATACACCATATAAAATATAATAGAAGGATAGGTGCTTATACACACTATTAAGTATACTTGTTCTCCCCACTGAGTTTGACAGCCAATTGCTCTATTTACATAAGCATCTGTTTGAATGTTCCTGATCCTGTAAGACACCAAACATTCAACTCATAAGCTAAAGGGAGAGTCAAGGATTCTCAGCATTTCACAGGATCAGACCCTGAATCGATAAAATGTAATCACAAATTAGGTTTGACATCTGACACAGCCCCCTGGAATCATTTTACCCTCATGTTTTCCCCCTCTTTCCCCAATTCAGACCATGCTCCCACTAATGCGGAGACAGCCTTCAAAGTGAATAGGATCAAGCTCTGTCAAGCAACCACTGCAGTCTTTAAAAATGTCTGATATTTATTGCCATCCACTCTGGGGCAGGCTCGTCTGCAATGAAAATGGTGTTCCTGGTGTTGATGGATAGTTAGCAAAACCTTCAGGCTGAGCTGTATAGTTCTCCAGAGCAGAAGCAGAATGTGCCTTCAAGGAAGAGAAGAAGTTAGGAAACAGCACTGATAAAAAAAACAAAGAAACAAACAAAAAACTAAATCAAGCAAAACTTCAGGCACAAAACCAGTCCTACTCAAGCCAAAACAAAGTATTGTCTGCAGTATGCAAAGAACAGAGATGAGCAATGCACTGACACGCAGATGTTAAACTGTAGTGCAACTATTGCTCTGAAACACCAGAGAATGAGGAAAGCGCTGGATTAAGAGGAAAAATGAAGAAGCGTTAATGGCATTTGCTTTCCAGTGGAGTAAGCCACAGCTGATTCGAAAGGCAGAGCTTAATCAGGAGCTGTAGTATTTCACCGACTTTGAACTTTCTTTATCTTCATTGCTTGAGTAGCTAAGTATTAATTTTAGTGACTGGAACTTCTAAACAAGAAAACGGATGTTTCCTCAATGCAATCTGCGTACATAGGTTTCTACAGAATAAATATATTCCTGAGCTGCAAAAGCAGCATGGCCTAGATTAAGTAATTTGCTTCTTCCGGTCTATTTCCCATGATATTCAAGGACATCTGACAATATTCTGCATACTGAATAGGACTTAGACACATGTTCCATTTCAAAAGCTGAGGTGTCACAGAAAAGAGAAAAATATTAATTCAAGACATTCAACTGCCTCTTTCAGTCTTTTGTTGAGAAGGACAAATTTCCTACCAGAAGCACTGTACATTGGTAATTTAATATGAGGTGTTCTTTACCACCATCCTTGTAATCAGTTCTCAAACAGGTTAGGGGTTTTAACCATTTACTGACTTAAACTAATCCCAGGAAGTTAACACGCAACTATATACTCAATTACTGGAAGCAAAACAGTATTAACAAACAGGCACGTTACCTGTAGTAGTGCTGACTGTGCAGCCGCACTATGCTGCAATTCCTGTAAGGAAGATTGTGCGGCACTTTGGGGAAAGCCAGGGATACCAGGGAGGGATAAAAGACCAGGAAAAACTGCATTTCCCGGTGTCTGTAGTCCAGAAGTCAAGCTGAAAGAATATTAAGACGTGGCTATTATTAAGAACATCTGCATCATGTTTTATCCTATGTTTCTCTCTATGTAAGTTTATTTCTATATAAATTAAAAAAGCACCTATTTTTCTACACCTAATAAAGGCCAGAATTTCCAAACAGAAGCCCAGTCTCTACCCACCTATGAATTATTCATGCACACACAAACCAAGACTGTCAGGAGCACACCTAAGAAGGGAACTCAGAAATTTTTGTACCTCGGCTGTGCCTACAGTTTGCACACAAAAAAACTTTATAGACAAAAAGTTTATGTTGAGTTAATGTTGAGTACTTCCTTAAAACATAGGAACATCTAAGATATTGGCTGCTATTACCTGGATGTGTCAATGGATGCCCACGTGGAATCCATTCTTGTAAAAGCCTAGGAGGTGCCAAGTATCCTCATCTGGGAAATAAGATCACTAAGCACCTCACTGGATTAGACTGTCATAACGGGGACTATTGAGGAAAACCTATTCAGTAACTACTCTACCAGTTTCTAAAGACAGGTGGAAATCTAGCAGTGAACTAACTTCAAAAAGTAACTGTAATTACTAACTATGAGTGAAAATCATGTCTACACCTAAAGTAAAATCAGTGTTTTTCAAGAGAAAAAGAAATGGTTCTGACCTCCTTCAGAAACAGAAACATACCCAGCCTGTGCAACAAGTGCAGAGTTGAAGTTTGAGCTAAAGGCCGAGGCAAACCCTGGCAGGACCGGAGCCGGAGATGGGGCTGTGGCAGCTGCCGGCAACGGTGCAACTGCTGCTACTGCAGAAGATGCCTGGAGGCCAGGGAAAGAAGGGAGAGCAGGAGTGACAGAGGGTGTGTTAGAGACAGGAAAACCAGGGAAGGATGGGTTTGATGATCCCAGAGGTCCCTGGGCAACAGAAAAAAGGGAAGGGACGGCACTGGACAAGTTAAGCGAGAAGGGTGGAGCAGAGACTGTTGCTGAGGCGGCGAGTCCTGAGAGTACGGCGGCGGTGGAACTCGCATGGGGGGCAGACACGGCTGAAGCGGTTGTAGACGGAGTAGCTAACAAAGACCCTGGGAGAGTGACGGGTGGCGTAAGTGCTGGATTACCAGTAAAAGCAAAGTTACTGGTTAGAGACGTAAAAGGAGGAAGTCCATTGAACACGGGGGCAATGGGAGCAGAGGAGCCATGTGGGGCGAGGGAAATGGAAGCCAGAGAACTGGAGTTGTTTAGAGGAGCACTCAAAGAGGAGAGACCCGACAGCGCCGGATTCAGGGAACTGGGTAAACTGACTGGCACTGAAGCTGCTGAGGTGTATGCACGCCCAAGCGCTGACAGTCCTATGGTGCCATGAGAAGGGCCAACTGAATGAGAAGGACCTTTAAAGGCCGAGAGGGTAGGACTTATGGGTTCTGTTTTGACCAGAACTGGGATACTTGTGGCAGCTGGGGCTGATGACAGCTGCTGATCAGGATTAGAAGGGCTTGTGCCATGCAAGAGGGAGGCTGATGAGCCACAGTTGACTGGCATAATCGATGGCGAAGTGGTTAAAGGTGACTGTGCAGGCAATGTTGGAGGAGTGGAACTAGAATTGGCCACAGATGGGGATGGAAGACCTGGAAAAATGGCCAACCCAGGTGTGGAGGAACGCTGTGGGGTGGGGGTGGCTGATGGAGTATAGCATTTGTTGACAGAGGAAGTGGGAGGGTCAGAGCTTTGATTAGCAAGAGCAGATAAAGAAGCAAGCTCGCTTGTCATAGCAGAAGGTAAAGCAGATGAATTGATTAATGAAGTGTCATTTGATGTCAGAAATCCCTTTAAGACAGACAAAATTGGGTTAGGCAAGCTAAGCGAACCAGGAATGGTAGTGGCAGGAGAATTAGCAACTGTAGATGGAACAGGACTAGAAATCCCTTGGGCGTTGGGAGGCAAGGACAAAGGGAGGCCAGCAAAAACCGATGACAATGGTGTGGGATTATTAGCGGAAGCAATTGAAGAGGTTGCAGAGAAGGGGAGGCCAGCAAATGGTGCAGCAGCAGATGGGAAAGCTTCACTGGGTGCAGGTGTGGCGCATGGTGTGGTAGAACCTTGCGGAGCTGGCGTAGCAGTAGGTATAGAAGCTAGCCCAGAAAAAACTGCAGGGATAGGGGTAGAGGTTGCACTGTGAACGGATGTGACAGGAACACCAGGCAATGAAAGGGATTTGATGACAGTAGGGGTTGGGGTGGATGGCTGAGATGTATGGATGGAAGAGGAGACCTGTCCTGGGAAAACAGGAAGGACAGGGGTAGACATGTTCATCCCAGATATGAGTGGAGTTGCAGGTGCTAATGGATGGCTTATTGCCTTGACAGGTGATGGGGTAGGGACTGGAGTAGCAGCAGGTGTTGAAGGATTAGAACCATGAGGAGTAAAGAGCTGATTCGCTTGTGCAGAAAAAGCTGCAAAGAAACAAAACTGGTAAGAATACTTGAAACCGTCAGAAATGTTTGAAATCAACACAAACACATTTTATACAGCATTTCAAAATATGATACACAGACAATAGGTAACATACAATGTCTGTATATAAACAATGAACCACTGGAGCCCATGAAAATGAAACAAAACCGTACGTACAAACACATCACACAAGTCATACATCATGTAGGCTACCACTCCTCTTTAAAACACTTTGTGACATCTACTACCTCTTCATGATCTCATGCAAGACAGATACTGAAATATACTCTGTAAGAATGTCTAAGTGATACAGGTAAACACCCTCCCTCTGGTTCCTAACATCTGGCAGTACACAAACCAGATCTAATATTCCATTGGCATCAGATCACCTGGGCTCCTCTGCATCCACTGTCACTGAAGGTCAGAATTTCCTTCAGAACCAGTTAATTCAATGTATCATGATTTCAGAGAAGTTTAGTCAACAACTGAAGAAAGCTGATTTCAGGTGCTGGTATTTTTCTTTCCTTCAAAATCAGGTCATTCTCTTCACTGTGTTTCCTTCAGATTTTGATTCTAAGAAGGTACACTTTTAAATTCATGTATCACGCTACAGTATTAAACTAACATTGGCACTTGACCTTTTCAACAAGTATTTCTGTAAGTCTGAAGTCAGGTGCCCATAATCAAGGCAAGCAACTGCCACTAGGAATATCAGCTTCAAAGTAATATCAATCTTCAAAGTAAGTAAAAGACACATCAGTCAAGCTGGAGGAAAAAAACAGGCAGGCACACTGTGAATGGGGATGTGGGAGTTAATGGAAAGAAGCTGCATTTATGAACACTGGCATGTCAAGAGCCTCGATATGCCTCTATCTAGTTTCCTGTAGAATATGTGTTAATTAATCATTCCCCTCAAACAACCCTCATGCTTTATTTTACTTTTAAAATAACCTGTTCAACTGCAAGCAAATCACTGATCTAACCAGTCAAACTCATCACCTTTAACTCTGTAACAGCTTAGATTTCTCTCTTGCTCAAATTCTACACACACACACAGAAACCCGGAATCTTTAAAATCTTGGACCTAAGTTGATATGACAAACTCCTATTTTATGTATCTTGAAGCTCTAGAACTAGCAAGCTTGCAAAGAAACTATTTCCTTTTACAGATTCTTTTCCAAAAACCTAGACCCAGATTGCTTGGCTCTGGATTCTGTCCTTTTCTCATCCTGTTTCCAAGCTAAAGGCTCTCCTACAGATAATCTTGGCTATCAGGATTAACAACTGTTATCATTAGAGAAATACAGCTGCAATATGAACCAGGGCTGTTACTGAATTTCTCCTCCTAAGAGATTTTATTCCTTACACTGTATTCATTCAGTTGTATAAACTACCTTGTAAAGACATGCACGCTTTAAGGGGTATATACGAATAAAGTGATTCTTTGAAACAGCAACATTTCTGTAGACCCATCCCTGGGCATAGAGGAGAAAAGACAAAGCATAACTTCTTTTTTTTTTTTCCCCCCTAGAAATATTTACAAGAGCTAAACCTATCATGGTCATTTTATCTATTTTGGGTATTTGTTAACATGCCTGACTCAATCATCAGTAGACTCTCAGTTTCTAATTGTCAAATCTAACGAAGTATCATCAACACTTTTGTGTAAGTAGTTGAAAATGCGATTTATTATTTGATTTGTACTAGCTGTAGGAAGTACCACACAGATATAGACCAAAAAAAAAAAAAAATAAAAAAAAAAATCAGTCTTTCTTCTGCAAAAAGAATTGGAATTTAAAAGGTAAGACAAAAGTGTAGGCAAACATACTTGGATGTAACAGTCTGGGATAAGACATTCTACACATGGATTTCAACAAACTATAAACAACGAACCCATCTCTCTTGTATTCTTAGCTTCCCATTGCAACTAATGTATGAAATCAAAATGTGAATGAGTTTTCAACCAGATCCCCGAAGTTTTAACAACTGCAAAGACATTAATGAAGTGTTTCAGTGCACTACATTGCAAAGCATATTTTAATTTAGTTTTTCATATGATTTCTCACATACTTATATGCTGAAGAATATAAAGCCTTAATGAGCTAACACAGAAGGCTGAATTTCAATGTTTTGATGCTTTTAAATGCCAAATGCCAGAGACGATTTTTTCCACAGCTCTCAAGGATCTTATTCCAACTGTAGTTAAATACTTAGAGGCTTACGAAAATCACACTAAACAAATACGTTTTCTACATTTTCTGAACAAATAACAAAGATACAAACAACACAAAAATCCCCCTGTGGATTTGCAATTTACCTTGATTTTGGGAAGGCTTTGCCTGGCTGGAAAGATCTTCATTTTCTAAACAGAGAACAACAGCTTGTTATTTAAAAGCAAATGAAACTCCAGCAGTGAAGGATCCACTCACAACAATGAGTTAGAAAAAATACCATCCACATTTTTAAAGGTATGCATGCTTTACCTGATACCACTTGATTAGCATTGTATGGTGGAGGAGCTGGTAAGCCTGGAGCTATGACATTAGCCATTGGAACTAAGCCAGCATTGTTGTAAGCACCTACAAGAACAAATGCAATACACATTTCGGTTGTAAGTGTCTTTTCCTTTAAAAAGAACATTTTAAAGATCATAAGACATTCCTTCACCAAGTAGTCAGACCAGTTAAT
>JAOXNO010000001.1:183143042-183167218 GCA_028565335.1 Limnodromus scolopaceus | reverse complement strand
GGAGCTATGACATTAGCCATTGGAACTAAGCCAGCATTGTTGTAAGCACCTACAAGAACAAATGCAATACACATTTCAGTTGTTAGAAGAACCAGTAAGTGTCTTTTCCTTTAAAAAGAACATTTTAAAGATCATAAGACATTCCTTCACCAAGTAGTCAGACCAGTTAATAATCCAGGCTGGATGCTGACTTTTGCCAATGTCTGCCTGAGTGACATGCATCATGACCCAAATTTTAGTAAAGGCAGTTAGTTCTCTTGAAAGAGCCTGAAAAAGTTGTGTTTCAATTCCTTTCGGTTTCTTTTTGCCTCAAAAACTGAAAGGTGAGGAGTGATTCAGAGTGCCTGCAGCATCATTTGTTCTTTTTCTATTCCTAACTTAAAAGCTGCTGCAACTCTTTATTTAACATTAAAGCTTTGACAAACAAAAGAGCCAAACGTACACCAGTGACCATGACCAGCCTTCCAACACCAGTCATAAAATTCAAAGAAAAATATCCCATCTCAAACACTTAGTCAATCATCTTCAGTATTTCTTTAAATGTTAAGAAATTCATGTGGGTTAGCAAATTATTTTAATATAAAATACTTATTGTACTTAACATATTAAAAAAATACCTTTTTTTCTCCCTTAATCTTTGGAGCAACTCAAACTGTTGCATAGCTGTGGTATACAGTTCTGATTAAGAACATCAGAATTCACAGGAACATAAATACACTTCACGGTGGTCCAGAATGGGTATTTTAAAAGCTTAAGAAATTACACTTAATGGGAAAAGGTAGCATTTGAACATTACTCAAAGTGCAGTAATTTGTTATACATAATTCCTTCCTGATTTCACACTTCCATAATAGTACTACCTAATGTTAAGATTTCTTGCATGACAACTGTTGGCTGAAAATCAGAAAAGTAACTAACAATCATTGCATCAACCAGGAAAAAAATGTTAAAGCAATACATATAAGAGGCAGAAAATAAAATATCTTTCTGACCACTGTGACCATTGCTTGAAAACAATCACATTTAACAGTTTCACGTCAGTATCTGCAATCTCATTTAACACACTGTATATATATAAAAAAAAAAAATCATCAGTTATGAGTTCCCATGTCACTTTTTTTTTTTTTTAAAGCCACGTTGCAGCCTAATAAGGCTCTGAAACCTCAGGGGTGTTTTCATATCCTAAAATGTACTAATTCTTACATCCAAACACAGGCCCAATTTTGTGCCCTAGGTTACTTTGGAAAGGATTTGTTTAATATAAATTTGAGCTAGTCTACAAGTTTCCGGTACACTTTCTGGGGAGCAAGGCATTTCTAGAGGAGTTTACAAAGAAAGACTCAATCTTAGCTGAGGCACGAGGCTAGGAACAGTCAGACCAAACACAGGAAAAGGCAATCACTATGTCCTTTCTGAGACTGAAACCTACATGCCCAAACTTTTCTCTAAGGAAACTGTTTTCTCTCCATTGTGACAGAGAGAAAGTAAAGCTGAAGGCAACTGAGGAACAGATTACTCCTTCAACTGAGAAACAAGTTACTGTCCTTCAGTAAGTTCCTATGGGTTTCCACCCAATTGAGGGCTGTGCTTGACCATATCCTAAGTTTGGTAGAACAGCAACAAGCCAACAGACTTGTCAAGACAAAGCTCAAACTTTGGTCAAACATTGCAACAAAGGCACAGCCCTCGTCTTGTCTAACATGCACAACGCCTCCCATAAAAGGAATATTTTGTCATCAGAACAAGATAGTGAATTTTCCTTATGATGTAGATATTGGGGAAAGAATACAATATATTTCTCTTTATATCAACTCTGCAGTCATGACAGGAAGAGGTAAAAACCAGTAGCCAGAGCAAGCTTACGCAGCGCAAGCCAATTTCAGATATGATCATGGTCAGAGAAACTGACACTTCACACTTAAAAAGCAAATGGATGAAACAATATCATCAAGCTAAAACACAGAGAAGCCTTACTTGGTGCAATAGTCGCGTGTGGCCGACATGGTGGGATGGGGTATGGAACTGGTTTGTGTGGATTGTAGGTTGATGGAGCCTACATAAACAAAAAACAAACGGAAGAAGCAATAGTGAAAGCATTACCTAATGTTTCTCAGACAAAAAGTTAACATTCAGATACTACTACAGACAGCTGTTCTTCACTGGAAAAATATGTGATATCAAATTTCTTCATAATATCCATTGTGACTGCAAATATTTCACTCTTTCTGAAAAGAATGAAACAAACATCACTAGTGCACCTTTAGATTTTAAAATAATACTGAAAACAGGTGGGAAAGGGAACTCCTTTCTGTCTCGTAGTTTTCTCATTCTGCAGTCTTGGACTGACTACTCATTTTAAAGATTTAGCATGTTTAAAACTAAGAAATACTTAAGGTACTGGTCCCCACAGCTTAGTGGGAAACATCTCATAATTAAAGTGAAAATAAAACATTTGGACAATACTTCTAATTAGTACCAGGTTAATTGAAAGTTTCTCCCACATACTTAAAAATTTTGAACAACAGATCAGCTGTGTTGTTAAAAAACCAGAACCTCATTCTCTGGCACTGCTGTAATTCCAGTTTCCAAGATGCAGGTATTTTATATGTTCACGTGGGAAACCCTCAGAGATTGTAATAAAAAATTGCATATATTTCTATCTAAAACTTCTACTAGCTCATGATGAACTACTAAAAATGCTTTTAGTTTTGTCTTCTGCTACTGTAAATTAAATTGTGCCTTCAAATGCACACACATTCTTATCCCCCCACAGATATAAACCAAAGCTTCTTTTCAAGTTAAATAAAAACCACTACATTATATCATCTTTATTATATAAGCTTAGCTTTGTTTAAATTGCTGCCCTACAGTTTGCTTGCAACATAACAGCATTTTGCATAAAAGCCTTACTGAACTGGCTGGTGGATGGGTTTATTTTTTTTTCCTTAAAGTTTCATTTATTTACTCATTTATTAGACATACTGGTTTGGATGGTCCAAGTATCCGAGCTGCTATTCCCTTTCCTTCATTAGTGCATTCTTCTGTATCCTTTTTGATAGGGGTTCCCTGAAACAAAAGAAAATTAAACTATGAATTTAGAAGTAAATCTTGCTATGTAATTTCTGTCATATTTGATTTTTTTTCTAAACTACATTTGAGCTTTTGAATATTCTGAAAGTGATACTTAACCATGTTTGTTGGGAAAAAGAAGCTCTGTTCTAGGCTTGTAAAAAAAAGATAAGTAAGAGCATTTCAGTAACCTGGTTTATAACACTGAGCTTTTGTAAAGAGATACATATTAGACAGTCCATGTTTCTGATGGAAATCTGCATTTGTGGACATAATAACTTACATGTTGTAGTCCCTTAAAGTATTCACAGGAAATACTTCACATGGTTGTTCAAGAATTACACTAAAATTAGCAGTGTTACTGTAGTGACCATATTAGCTCATCTTATCAACCTACCAGTAAGGATGTTTACACCTCTCTTGATTCTACCAAATATTGCTGGAGTTGACAATGTTTTCCCTATATGAACAATATCTTATTTATGCAGTAATCGTTACTCAAAGTGGCATAGAAAGAACGGGCAAATAATGCAAGTGCCCTGTAAATTTGTAATGAGGTACAAAAAAAATACCAAAACCATTGCGTTTGATTGCATTCCTTCCATACATATGAATCCTGGTTTTGCTTATATGATAATTAATCCTAAATCAAGGATGCTGTGAAAGGCAAAAGCATAGGATCATGCTTACTGGGAAAATTCCATTTATGCGGCTTGGTTTGCCCTTGGGATAAGGGTTGCCTGGAATCATGCCACAGGATGATATCATAGCATGAGGAGCCTTACAACCTGTTTTTGAAGCCTGCAAAATAATCAAGAAAGGACATTATTTGCTATCAAATTCAATGCTTTATAGAAATTAATTACTGTTTCATGACACTTAAACTGCATGAATCAACCTACATGGAACTTTGCCTCAAATCTTCTTCCCAAATAGCCCAAATAGTGTGAGGTTCTGCCAAAGTCCCCTTTGTTTTGACTAGTTCTACTCAGACCCCTTCTGCTTCTACTGAGCTTGGCATTAAGCACTTGGTGTTCTCTAAAACACATGCAGACTGTTTCCTTCAGCATTGGTTGCAATTCTGTGCCTCTTTCTCCATATTATCCTAATGCCTGACAGAAACTTCCCCTTTTTTTTGGCACATGTATTACATAGCTTTTATCTTTTTGCAGCTGCTTCTTTCAATTTGTCTTCCACCAGTAGTTCCCAGCAGTCCTCATGGTAAGTCCTGACCCCACAATGACCATAAGAGCGGAAACAATAATGCATTTGACAGAATCAAGGATACTAGAGTATCTTGGCTACCTGTTCAAGAATTCTTCTGCATCTTTTCTTCTCTGACATATTAATTCTGAACAGATCTTCAATAAGGCGATAATTCTGAGCATCAACAATGTTGCTATAAATAAAGACATTGACAGATGATTATTGTCATTCCATATGCTCATCAGAAATAACACACTACTGAAAAGTGATCAACACTTATTCAGCCAGTACACAACAGTACATTAAAAAAACCACAATTAGTTCAGATCATAATATTGCTATTATTGTTAAAGCAAAAACTCAGGGCTTAAATACAGTATTCATATTTTCAAGTGAAACATGGTATTAGAATGAAATACCAATAGGGAGCATTAGAATTAAATATCAATATGCAACAATGGACAATGATAGCTAAACTTTATGGCAAAATAACTACATTGACAACATGAATTTTGCATCGCAACAGTTCATTAAAAAGCTTTAATTGCTACTAGCACGCAATTCGCAGCACAGCAGAAAAGCAGCAGCTACTCAGTTTTCCCACTGTTTCCTGCTAGACTGGTGAAGAAACAAATTTTCATTTTATTTACTCCAGAATGAAAAAAATGAAACTCCTGGCAATTCTCTCCATGTTCTGCAGAGCCAGTGAAACCCTTCACGAAGTTCCAAAAAGTACCTTTCCTTTCTCCTTGCTCCTCTACCAAAAATAACATTAGACACACCAAAGACAACAGCAAAATGTGCAAGTACAAGGAACCCAACGCCTGATTCTACCTGCCTTTTTCAAAGCCCCGACCACAGCATCTTTACTGCTGTCAAACATTACCTGCCCCATGTAAACTACTGGAATTACAACACAGCCCCAAAAAGGAGGACTCCTCAAATGGAATCAGCAGAATGCTGAACAAAGACATGAAAAACACCCCAAAGAAAGGTATTAAAATGACACTAAACTTTCAGCTTTGTTCTCTAGTTTTGAGTAGCAAAGTAAATAGTATGTGGATTTGGGTTAGGATTTCCATATCATGACTCCCTTATTATGCTCTTGTACTGTAGAAATTCAACAGCTAAGGAAATTACCAGGCTTTCTCTCCACACCAGCTGAAGTGTAGCAACTAAAGAGTCTATGAGCTCCAACCTCATTTCAAGAAGTAGAACAGGTTAGTTTAAGGTGCCACTGAACTTCCTTTACGCTACTATGTTTTGTCTTGGTCTGAAAGAGACTAGGAGCATTCATATAGCTTCTTAAAGCCCAACTCTGAAAGCAATATCATGTCTATGTCCTCAGCCTTATTTGTTTTATGGATGTTTACATAATGAATTTACATGCCAAAAAATGTCCAAGCTGGCTGTAATATATAGCATTCACATGCAAGGCAGACATACTTAATGCAAAGCAAAAAATAAATCAAAACAAAACCAAACAAACAAACTCACAAAAAAACCAAAACAAAAACCCCGAACAAACAAACAAAAGACCCCCAAAACCAGAACAGTTCATATAATAAATCCCCTAAGCCAGGCAGAAGAGTTCCAATATAAACATATGAAAAAGGTAGGTCATTTAAGCAGCTGTGTTCAGTAAAAAACCCCAACTTTCTGTACAAACATACATTTAGAATATCCATATATCTTTTATAAACATTAGATTTGTAAATCAAATGTGTCAATTTAAGACATGTATTTACTTAACTCATTTTTACACATGGAATATTTAGAGGGCTTTTCAAATGCAAAAGGGTCAGAATACTCTGGTCCTAAGCCTTTTACGTTTCAGTGAGCAGAAATAAGCCTAAGGCCCTCTTCATTCTCTACAAGATTTGAAGACCACTGTAAATATACTGGCAACGTGGCAGTTTTCCAGCAGACAGAAGCCCGCATAGCAGCATGCTCAAGACTCAGATGAACCATGGAATTTTGCACAATGCCTACTTGTAATTCTTCTTTTTACAGCCTCATCAATAACGGATTTGTGCTTTACCTTAACTGGCCACAGTCCTTCCTTATAGAAGTATCTTAAGTTTTATATACTGAAACATTAGTAAAAACAATACAACTTAAGGAAATATAACATGAGAAATACTTACGATGCTAAGATTTCAAGGGCAATAAGTTTATCTTTACTGAATGTGAAGCAATTGAGAATATTAACCATTTTCGATGCTGGAACTGCCACTATTTTCTGAGAAGTGAGCAAAAAAGAAAAAACAGTTTATATAAAATAAGACACTATAATTATTTTAAACCCAGAATGCTATCAAAATGTAACAGCTTCATATAATATATTTCAGTAAATGTTTAATATTGTCTCCCTCCCACTGGGAAGGAGACTTTATGCGCTAAATACTGGACAGACAACTGCAAAGAGTACTTGCCAAAAGCAGAAAAATTAGGAAAGTTAACATTAGTGAAAAAGGGCTACATCTATTCTTGTGATACACAGGAAAGTAAAAGATACTTCAGTCAGAAGAGATACCCTGGTTAAAAGAATGACATTATCTATTTTGATACCATTGAAAAAGAAAAGAGATGAAGAGGAAACTTTGAAGATTAAAGGGCAGACTGACCCATCAGTTCCAAAAGTAGACATCACAAAACTAAAATAAGAGGGCAAACTTACTCTACAAGATTATTCCACAAGAACTTACATGTTGTAAAGCCTTTATTGCCTTGAGCTGTGGTTCAGCCCACGAAAAGTATCTCAGTAACTCAACAACCTGCAACAGAAAGGCCCTCAATTAATCTTTTACATATATTAAAAAATTATGCTAACAGCATCGATATGATCTTTCCATTTTTGGAGTATAGTGGTATACTGCTAAAATACATGTGCCTGTCTGTGATGTCTGATTACATCAATGCCTACCAGCAGCTAATGTTCTTTTTATTTCTAAGTAGGCACCTAAAAATTCTAAGTTATGAAATGAAGTTTTTCTATGGAAATACTGGAAATACTTAAAATAGTTACTCCTCTCTATATATTTGCATATATGCACAATTGCCACAGTATTAGAATAAAAAATAATAAATCTTTCTGAAAAAGCTTCTAAACCTTCAGGATCTCAAACAGCACATTCACCAAACATACCAAAAAAAAAAAAAGAAAAAGGAAAAAAAATATCTATGTAGTACCAAAATAAACTGGATACTTATTACTACATCCCAATTTAGAAAATACATGTGAAACAATCCTACATTGTGATGATTAATTTCTCCAATTTTTCCCACACAACAGGAACAAAAATGTAATGTTTTCGATAACAAAATAACTTAGAACTATTTTTAACACATGAATGTTCATATAATAATGGAGAATTAAATGTCCTCAGTTAATAAATAAAAAAGCTAATATGATCAGCCTCAGTATGATTGGAGATACTGCCTTTTTCTATTATTAAATCCACAAAACCAATAGCTCCCATTAGACCCGTGACAGTGTTGACTTTTACCTGTTCACTAGAAAAGTATCCATGAACATATTCAATGGCTTTTAATTTGTACTCAGTCAATACAGCCTAGAAGATATAGGAAAAAAAGATGCATAATTAGTGCCTAAAAACTGTAACTATACCACAATCACCTGCTAGAATAAGCCATTCATCTAAATATAGACCAATATAATTATTAAATATAAATAAATTAAATTAAAATATTAACTTTTCTGTCACCTTACAAAGTGATATTTGCATCATTTATACTGCAGTATTCCTAAGTAACAGAATACTTCTTAGATAATTGAGAGAACAATGAAAAGCAGAGGTGTATTTTAACTCTTCTGTTTTAAAAAAATAGTCATTTTTTTATTTATTTCATTATGCTTTTTTTTGTTGTTGTTTAAAACTGCACTGAGAGAACATCATCATCACTCTTCCTTTTGCCTCTAAGGCTTACATTAACTTTACATTAAACAAGATATTACAGTTCATTATTCATACAAATTCTTTGTATGTTCCCTGTAAAATAATTAGCAAAGCATGTTACTTCAGTGAATTTATGAAGAGACTTGGTAACAAGTCCGTACAGACAGAATTAAATATACAAGAAAGCCTGCTCCAGAGGGTGGTGATGTCTTATCATTACTTTCCCATAGCTCAAACTTCAATATGCAATTATACAAAACCAGGAAAGCACAACAGTTAACACAGCACTAGCCACTAGTCTTGTCTCAGGGGCAACCTAATAGCCAGGGCCTCCTCCCTCTCCTCATGAAGCTCACTGACAGACACACAAGATGTAAAGATGACAGGTAACAGCTGAATTCCTGCCCTGAACTAGTGCCCACGCCTTTCTCCCCCAGTTTCCATGGGCCCCATCAACTGGTAGCTCTCAAATCACCTCCAGCTTCACTCACACACCCATTTCTATCTTCTTCCCGATAGCTCTAAAACCTACCCTTATTACTACTCTTTTTGTCCTTGCCCCTCCACACGGACAGATGTGAAGTTCTCCATCACTGCAACCCGACTGTGAGTAGCACAGATGCACAGAAACCCACTCGCACACTGAGACAACTCCCTCCCTTTCTGTACCTCATTAAGAGGCCAACACTACCAGACATGCTGAAGCCACGGGGGAAAAAGAACTTCTCTCTTCATGCTCATTTTCCCTTCTCTCCCTTCCTTATTTTCACATATTTTGGAAAACAAGACTGGTATGTCAACATAGCAACTTCTTTACCAAAACAAATGTCACTCTTCTTCCTTAAATCAACAACTGAATGACTTCATAGTAAGAACAAAACCAGTGCCGCTACGTTTATTTATTTAAAAACCACCCCTCAAAGTTAATTAATTTTTTTTAAAAATCAAATATATATATGGGGAAAAATAGAACTAAGCTACACATTAAGACATTTAAATAATTGTTCCTGCTAATTGTAGGACTGAAAATGGAACAAACCAACACAACTGGCTTGTGAATCCCATAATAAAGAAGGTTCTACCACAGAGCTAGAAATGAAGTTTAAACAAAGACCTAGAAACAAAGGCACAAAATAAGCATTTGGAAAATGAACATTCTACTGGAAAAGCACAGCTATTATTAACACAGCACAGCACCAATCCTTAGATCAACATTAAGTTGGGTTTACGGGAATACAGGCAGATAGCGTACAGGAAACATAATTGCCTAAAATCACATGTCAAAAACCCTTTTGTTTGAAGTCTTTAGTAATCACAGAGCGCATTCTGAAGGGCCGCACTGCAGCAGTAAAATGTGAAACATTACTCCCTCCCATCATCAATTCTCAGAAAAAGTATTCATGTGCAATCTGTTCCTTGATTTATTTTTTTTTTTGCCAGATTTTCCATAAAAATTTTTAGATTGGGAGGGAAGTCCACGCCCTGAAATATTTTAGCCTGTCACGTTTTTAGCTGGTCACACAGCATGGAACATATTTTAGAAAAGAAAATTTCTCACCATGACCTTATATAAAAATGCTGTGATAACAAAGACTTCTCAATGGGGCTTTTGTGTACAGTGGTTTATACCTCAAGGTGTTCCAGAATAATAATACTACAACTGCAGCCATCACTGCATCTCACGCTGAAGAGAAGCTGAACTGAAATTCAACTCTAGCACCCAAGGCCAAATAAACAAAATGACCTCTCCTAGACAACCCATCATAATAAAAAATATCTGTCACAAAAATGCCAATAAGGATTCCTTTTCTGCCTTAAGACAATCTTATCAGAAACGAGCCCTTCATTTTCACACCAAGACAGCTTTAGCAGGACACACAACTGCTCTGCTGTGACACTGAAATCACCTCTGCTTAATTACAGCAAAATACGTCATCCCAGGCTTGTACTTCCCACGCAAGACAGGCACCATACTTCTACTAATCTGAGAGGTTCTGAAGGATCCAGACACTTTTTCAATCCCCTTTTGCACTTCCAGCATTCGGGGAACTGTCCCAACCACCAACCTCTAGCCTTCCTGTTAAAAGCAGGCCTCTGTGCAGAAAGAAATGAGAGCACCTGCCAGACACCAGGAAACCCAGGTTGGTATCTCTGCTTCCCACAACCAGGAGGTATTTAGCTCAAGGAGTTTTTAACAGGAGATGCACAAGCACAGTCCAGAGCACGCATCAAAACCCAGATCCTGGGGGACTGTGTGCACACACTCCTGAACTGCGGGAGACATGGCTTTGAGTAAGTACAGGAAAGCACAGCTTAGAAATCAGCTCTCTCATGTCATATTTGTGTGTTATATCTCCTAAACCACCACATAAAAGGTGGATACCTCACACTGTAAGACCCCATCTCCAGTTAGGCCAAGCAAACATTGTCCCTCCTCCCAAATAAGAGATAGTTGGTGATTTTGGCTTTTTTTCCTCATCTTCCTTGACAGCGAAAATGCTGTGATGAATTTATTAAAGAGCTTATTTCAAATGAGCACTCTTCCAGCATACGGCATTAGTGGTAACAGTCTGGACATTTGATCTCAGTTTTCTGAGAAAATAAAAGCATCTCAAAAAGAGCAAACATGTCACAGCAGCTTTACACAGTTATACCTGACACACAAGAACTACGGATACACCAGCAATACAGGATTATAGTTCTTCACACTCAGGTAAAATTCAGTCTTTATTGAATCCTGAAGTGATTCTTAAATACCACAAACACCTAACCCGGTGTGTCCACTAAGACGAACAGTCTACCACCAAATGGTTAAACTAACATGCAAAACGAGAAGTTACCTTTCTAATTTCATCCAGCACGGTTTCAAATGATTTCTTATCCATCTTTATTATTTCATTCAGCAGAGATACTTAAAATGCGGAGGAAAAAAAATTAAAAAAATAATATATATATATATATATATAATCTCCAGGCCAGAGACTTTACTGACAGTCTTTAAGCATTCAGGGAAAAAAAAAAATAAAAAAAAACCAAACAAGAAGGCAAGAAAGGCAGCCTGGGCCCTTCTCGGCCCCTGGGAATTCAGCGCTGACGCCTCTGCAACGCTGGACACGGCACAAGAGACAAAGGCAGGCCGCCAGCCGCGGAGGGGACCCGCTCCCGCTCTCTGCAGCGTCCCGCGGCTCTTCTCCCGGCGCAGAAGGAAGAAGGGCACGGAGCAGAGAAAGAGAGAGGCCGAGGCAACAGCAGGGACGGGGGCGGCCGCCCAACGACCCCGCCGCTTCCCTCAACACGCGGCGCCGAGGCCCGGCCGGCCCGCACCCGCCCGCGGGGCGCCCCCGCACCCCATAGCTTGCTGCGCCGCCACCCGCTTTGATTCCGGTGATGAGAGACCGAGGCGCTTCCAAGCGGGGGCCGGGGAGGGGAGGCCGAGGCGGGCCGGCGGGGGAGAGGGCGGCGGGCAGCCCCAGGCCACCGACAGAGCTCCACCAATCCTGCCTCTCCGCCGTCGCGCGCGTGTGACATCACACCGCAGAGCCGCAGGCCCCTTTTTTTTCATTGCTGCTCGCCCACAACGATGCCTGAGCAGAAGTAGCCGAAATTCGAACGGGACTCTCCCCTCTTTCGGCTCCCGGGCGTCACGCCGAAACGCTAAGCGCTGCCGCAGAGGCGTCACTGCGCCCTTTCTGGCCTGCCTTGGCCCTGCTGCTGCTTGGGTCGGAGCCGGCATACCCCCGGGCAGCCCGGCATGAGATAAATGGCGACAGGGGACAGCCCTCCCGCCCCGCTTCCCTAGCCCTACCCCCCGCGGTGAGTGGGAGGCAGGGGAGGTGCCGGTCACGTGGTTGCCATGGCAACGCGTCCCGCCCGTTCCGGCCTCCATGAGGCGGAAGCGGCCGGCAGGGCCGTGGCTAATGATGGCCGGCGGCCTGCTGGCCCTGCTGGCCCTGCTCTGGGGCGCGCAGGTGGGAAGGGGCGGCGGCGGCGGCCTGAGGGAGGGAGGGAGGGAGGGAGGGAGAGAGAGGGAGAACGAAGGAGGGAGGGGGGAAGGAAAGAAAGAGGTGACGGCGAAGCGCGGGAGCTTTGTGCAAAACTTCTGGTTCTGGCTTCCCACCCGAAGGCAGATCCCCGGGGAGGAGAGCGGTGGGGCTGGAGCTGGTCCCAGGTTTCCTCGGGCCTCCGGGACCCGTAGTGATGCGGGCTGGGCCCCAGGACTCCTGGTGCCCTCCCGCGCTTTCTCTGGCTTAGGTCGTTCTGGGCGTAGGTTTGGTGGTGTGGCTCTTCTGAGACAAACGCGGGTGCTGGGGGGTTCTTTTTCAGGGGTTTCTAAGCAATATGCTCTGCTTAACAAGGAAAAAAATTCGTCATCTGTAGGTCAATAACGTTGCAGTGTTTACTCTCAGATTTTCTCCCTGGTTAATTACTTTTCCTTCATGATAGTCTAGCCTGTCTTAGAATGTTCATAGTTCTCTGTCATCAATCCTACTTCTGGTGAGGCAATTTACAGAAATGTTAGATGGCCCTGGTCCTTCAGGGCCACCACTTAGTTACTTCTTATTCTAGCCAGATCTTTTCTGTTTCAGTGCTTAGATCTCCATCCAGTACTTGCTGCAGGGTAGCTGTGCTTGGCTTCCATTCTTCTGCTGGAAAAGTAGAACAAAAAGGTGGAAGATTCTTTTCTTCCATTATCCTTTAAAATGTATATATTGGCCTGAGTTTTGCCATTCCTAGTATTTTACACTACCCCATTTCTAAGAGGTAGTTTTCTTTCTCAGCCTGTATTTTCCCTTTATCCTGATTTTTTTTTTTCTTACTTTCATATTTTCTTAAGTAGTTATTTATTCTGTTGCAGTTGGAACCTTCTCTACTACTTTACTCATTGGAGTGTGATTTACAGATAGTAATAGTGGCTTCGATGTAAGAAATTTTGGAGTATGTTTTTTGCCTTCTAATTCCAGAGCTCCCCAATCCAAAGGATTTCATTAGCTAATTTCCAGTTTGTTGCAATTTTCCCATTTGCACCCAAAAGCCCTAGCTACAAGCCTATTTCTGTTTATCTATCTTCTTAATTTAAATGGAGTAGATCAATTTATGATGTTTCAGAACAAAGTTAATTTGCTGTTCTTGCTGCCGGTTCTTCTGATCCCACCATTGTGGGATTTAACTACTAAAGGGTATTTATTTTTGTATTTTCAGGTTTTAAATGCATTTGATTACCCCTCCCCTTGGAAGGGACAGCAGCAGATGTACAAGCTGGACATAGGCTGGCCTAAAATTCCAGAATATTTCACCGGTCAAACATTTTGTGTTGCTGTTGACTCTCTTCATGGTTTGGTCTACGTGGGACAAGTGAGTGAAATACAGTATTTCTCTCCTTGTTAATGTAGTGTATTTTTGCCCTTATAGTGGCTGTTTAAGATATGTATGTGTGTATATATATGAATAGCTATTGTATTAAAATTTGTGAAGATATAAGTATAGATACGTCTGCTATATAAGTGTTTTGAAAGCAGTTCTGGGTCTGGACTTGCTTGTGCTTTTAAGAGCATTAAATTTCTGTGATATGAATGCGTGATCCAACTTAACTGATTTACAGAAGCTTCTTCTCTAACTGTAAGGTAAACTGTGTTTCTGGGACAACTGACTAGTCCCCTTCCACTCGTTCAGCCTTTGTCCCACGAAATCAAAACCACACAGCCCTTTCAGCCTGTTACAGCAACTGGAGTTCAATTATTTGCTTTACCCAGTTCTGTGCATTGGTATCTCTAGGTCATGGATAAGACATTCTCTCCATGGAAAGTGGTGGGATTTAATTATAAAGCACAGTATGAGTACTTAAGTGCCATACAGCTAATAAGTACAGTTACAGTTTTTCATGCATGTGTTATGTTAGGCATGTTTTTCAGCAAGAACATAAAAGCATGATTGAAAATGGAGACCAAGATAGCTGCAGGAGCTTCGCTGCTCTTAAAATGGGACTTTATGTGATTTAAGTTGAAAGTCTAGAATGAGTGGAAGGTTTTGCATGCTAAACATAGACCATTCTCTCTCTCTTCTAGCTGGAAAAAATGAGGTCTAGCAGACAGTCTCGTCTGGAGACAGAGACTCGTGATTCATGAAACATTGCAAAACCTTACCAAGAGGAATTTTCAAAAATATGATAACTTGCTTAATGCTTTTTCTTAATAGACCTTTTTTTTGCCTTTTCAGAGGGGAGATAATGTACCAAAGGTACTTGTATTCTCAGAGGAAGGCTATTTTCTTTACTCCTGGAATGATACAGTTGAAATGCCTCATGGTATCTTTGTATTGAACACCGCAACAGATAGTTCTGTATGGATCACAGATGTTGGAACAGGTATGCATGGTGGTGATATGAGAAGTATTAGGTGGGGAAGAAAATGCCAATATTGCAGATATTACTTTAAACAACTCATTTAAGTTTCTCAAATAATTCTGACACAGATTTGTGCTTTTCTTGCCATAAACAAACTTCTCAGGTGCTGCACAAAATCCTCTTGATGTTTCACGAGTTAAGCTGTGTGTCTGCTTATAGCTTGTGAACTTAGTAAGCAACATTTTTGGAGGGTTTTTTGTTGTTTTATTTATTTATGTTTTGTTGTTGTTATTTATTTTGTGGGTTTTGTATTTTTTTTCCAGGAGGAAAAAATCTTCTGTCTAGACTTATCTTCTGTCTTAGGTTTGATAGCCCTAATACAATGGGTGAATATTGTTGTAGCCTATAGATTTATTAACCCACAGTCATATTCTCACTATAGAATTTTGTCTGATTTATTAATACAATTTGTGAAGATCAGGAGATTCTATTTTTTAATCTTTGTAATCAATTGTAATACTTTGTTTTGTTAAGATGTTTCTGCACTTTTTTTTTTTTTGGTCTTAATTCAGGGAAACATGGGCACACCGTGAAACAATATAGCCCTTCGGGTAAACTTTTGCAGATCTTGGGCACGCCAGGTAATGCTGGTTCAAGTTTGATTCCTCTACAATTTGATCAACCAGCTGAGGTCTTCGTAGAGGAAAGTGGAGATATATATGTTGTGGATGGAGACGGAGGAATGAATAACAGATTGCTCAAACTGTCCAACGGTATGGAAAAATGAACTTCCGACGTAGTTGACTATTGAAAATTGAATTTTAAATAACACAGCTTGATATTTAAATAACACATTTATGCAAGGACTAGGTAGACCTGTCATTTAACATTAGTTTGAAGACTTCATTGGATCAGGTCCTGTTTTACTGCTTGTCGCTTCAGAAGAAATCTCCTAATTGTTTATGACAAAAAGCTGAGAGAATTAGTTTGTTCAGGTTTCAAGAGAGAAGGCTAAAGAGTATTCTTATTCCTGTCTTCAAGTAATGGGAGGGTATAGAGAAGACAGACCCACGTGTTTCTTGGAGATGCACAGTGAAGAATGAGGACACTGAGCAAAAGATGCAAGAGGGGGGAAATTCCAGTTCGCTTTTTGGAGGGAAAGATTCACAGTAAGGATGATCAGTGAGTAGTTTTCCCAGAGAGTGTGTGGAGTGCTCAAAATTAGATGAGTTATTATAACCTAATTTAACTTCAGGGTTGGATTTGTTATAAGGCTAGTCCTGCTTTGAGAAGGAGGTTGGACCCGATGGTATCTGGAGATCTTTTATACTTAAATTATTCCATGATTCTAATTAGCTTGCTCATATTCCCCAGCTAGGTGGTCAGAGTTGATTAGGGCAGTGAGTGAGGAGTCTGTGCATGTCTGCAGTTGGGGAAAAATGGTGGAGCTACCATTTCTCCTTTGAGCTATCATAAAACAGTCAGTTTGCTAATGTCTAGTTTGCAAAATGGTAAACTGTTAAAACTCAAAACTGCCAGGGAACAAAAGTGTCAGGATTTGGGCCAGACTGGCCACTGAAATGAACAACAGATTGTTTCAGTTTAATAAACAAATCAATATCATACTCAGCCAACTGTTGTTACATATATATATATATATATAAAAAAAAATAGTGCTTAACAGGGCCTTGGACTATGGCTTTTGTGTATTAGTAGCTTCATATCTGAAACTATATTCCTTAATCCACTAATAAAAATACAGTAGTTCTTGGAGTAGTTCCCGTATTTCTTGGGTTTATGTATCAGTAGTACTGTGTTTAAAAAGCCTGGGTTTAGAAATTCCACTGTTTAAAAATTACGCAAGGTAACTTTGCAAGGGAATGAGTTAGAGCTGTTTTATTTGTTGTTTTTCATACTGTGATTTTTTTTTTTATTTTTATTTTTACTTTTATCTTTCATTGTGCTCACTGTTTAGATTACAAAGAGATATGGCTGGCTGGAACAAATGGGACCGGCATTGGTCAGTTCAAGATTCCTCACAGTGTAACACTGGATTCTTTTGGACGGGTAAAGAATAAAGGGAGAATTTTTTTTCATCTTCTGACAGACTTACTTACATCTATTTGAACAAAACAAGTTGTATTTCTTTTCAATTGAAGTGTTGTGATGTGGGTCATTTCTATGTGGGTTAGTTTTCAGGGTGATAGCAGTCATAAGCTGAAGTTTCTTTCCCAGTGCAGATCCTGCTAAAATAGGTGGCTGCAAGATTAACACAGGGGTTCTGACAGGTTACGTTGTCAGTGTCCATGTAACAACAGACTGTTCCTCCTGCAGTTTCTAACACGTTGCCATTGTGAAAGTGTAGGAGAGTTATATTCTGTAATAAATATCTACCCAAGCGCTTAAGTTTCTTCAGGGGGCTTTAACTTAATTTCATATTTGGAAGTTCCAAATAAATTTAAGATGATAGTAAGGCTCTGGCTAAGCTGTGAGCGTCAGTCACTTTCTACGTGCAGCTCAAGAGTCTACTTCTGCCAGGTGTTAATCATAGTCTGGCTTTACCCTGCTGCTCTTATAGAGGAATTGTGCAGTCGCTCCTTAATCTGTTTCAGGGAAAATAAGATTACTTGACTAAAACATCTTAAATCACTGGTTTGAGCTAATTCTTCTGATGCTATCTGAACTGGAATAAGAAGCGTATATAAAAATCACTTCTATGCCAAAACTGTCTGGGTGGGAGGGAGAAGAGGAGGGACATGGCCGCTTTGTGTTGAAGGGTAGCCATGAGTATATACACTCAAAGACAGCAATTCCGATGGGATACGATTTAATTGCCAACACAGTGTTGATCACCAGCCTAAGTTAGAAATCAATTCCTAAGAAATCTAAGAGACTGCTGTAGTAGTCTTCCATTTAAAAATAGTGATGAAAGGTCTCAGGGTCAACTTGTTTATTGCTTCCTTGCAGGTGATATCCCAGAAAAGTCATGAAGTTCATTTATCAGACTGAGTTGTTACCAGCTAAAATTTCAGTGATTGTAATACAAGAGAGGCCCTCACTGGAACTGTCTGATGGTATTGTCAGCTTGCAGTGTTTGTGAACCCAGTGAGCACAGGGTGGAACAGAGATAAGGATAAAACTGACTAGACAAAACATACTGAAAATGCTCTCAGTGTTGCTCAATATTTTTAGTAGTATTAGGCATATCAGAGCGTTTGCAGATGCAGTCATCATAGGCCTGGATCAAAAAAGAGACTACTGATTAAAAACTAATTGTTAATGGGTGTCAGGCCGGTGTCTTTAGAATTAAATCAGTGGGAATATGCCTTCACTGGGGCAGGGGGCGGGGAGGAGCAGAGTTCTACCAAATATATCCATATCATAGCCACAAAAATGAAGAGAAGGCACTGATTTCTCTGTTACAGTATAAAATAATTTGTGTATCTTAACTATGTGGTGGTTTTGGTTTTTATCTGGAAGTCGTATCTATTTAGTTTGCTTTGAATGTGGAGTTCCATGCTTCCAAGGCGTAATTTGTTTTTTACTACAGGAGACTTTGCTCGCGTAAGAAACTAATGTCTTTGATTTGTGAACAGCTGTGATTCTTGTTCTTAACAGGTATGGGTTGCAGACAGAGACAACAAAAGAATCCAAGTTTTTGATAAAGTCACAGGGGAATGGCTTGGGTCTTGGAGCAGCTGCTTTTCAGAAGATGGTCCCTATTCTGTCAGGTATTATTGAGCAGTTCATCTAGAAGCATGCAATTGCATGAATAAGGTATACTGTTACCAGTGAATTAAGACATTGGTATTTAATGCCTGATGGCAAAGAGTTACCAGTTTAACTAATAAGGTGCTGGGCCCTAATCATATGCAAAGATCTGCACAGTTGTATCTTGACAAGAAAATCCTGGCTTTATAACAAGCCCCTTGGATTTGAGTGCAGGACTGGGAACTTCATTTTATGTTGTTGAACTTATTGTTGCAGCTTTTACAGGAATAAATATTGTCTTGGATGAATTTTCTGTAGCATAATCTGTCTCGAGGAACAGCAACATCTAGAGCAAGGCTTACAGTTAATTCTCAATGTCTCGCTGCATTCAGTCTGTTGTAGCCTTCAAAACCTTGATTATTAAGGTTTTGTTTCTTTTAAAGCGTACACTAGTTTTAAAGTGAGATGCCATATGGAGTTCATAACTGAAAAAATATATTTCTGTCTTTCACAGATTTACTGCCAATTACAAATACCTGATTGTAGCCCAGATGAATATCAACCGGTTAGCAATCTTGGCTGCGGCACCAGTTGGCTCCATTGGGGACTGTGTTATGGTCAGCGCAATCCAGCTGGCAGATGAAACCAAACCACACCTTGTGGATGTAGACATGAAGAATGGAGCAGTCTATGTTGCAGAGATTGGAGCCCAGCAAGTACAAAAATACATACCTTTAAGCTGATGGTTTCCCGCACCTGCTGTGGCACAAGCTGTGTGACATATAAGACCTATGACCCCATTTTCTTGAGTTTTCTGTAGCTTGTGTTTCCTTAGACAAGCACAGAACTTTGTGCTCCCAGAAGTGTAAAGCTAGGAATCTGTCCTGGCTGTTCTGCAGTCCTGGAGAAGTACCTGGTCTTGAGCTGTTACTCATTTTAGTAGTGCTGCGGTGGCTTTTGCTTTTGTTGCTGGGAACTGTAAAATGACTTTGATAAGTATCTTCATTTTATTATATAAAACTCTACAAACACAGCTGCTGTTCTTAAATGTATCTTGGGGCTCCTCTACTTAGCCCGTGTGTTGTTAAATGAAGGTCAGAACTGTCTGAAAGAAGTGTATAAATGATTTCCTCGAAAGCAAGCACCTAATTTTAATGTTTTTTGATTTTTGGAATCATTGTGCTGATACTGCCAAACACTGAATACAGAGATGCATTATGATATCAAATAAGATGCTGCTGGATACTGATGTCAGTGCTGATACTGGCATTTGCCTTAGGTATTTAATGACATAAGCATTGAAATCTAAGTTTTCAGCCCTTGCTAAAGTGGTAAAGTGAATAAGACAAATAAACTTAAGTTCAATTGATAGCAGGCACTTCAAACTAAATTAAAAGTATGTGCACAGCAGCCAAGTACTGATTCTTAACTAAATCAATTCTTAACCTGATTTGGTTTTTATCAGCATGAGTTTTCTGTTCCATAAGATTTAATAGTGGAACATATTGAAGTTCAACTCAAATTTAAGTTCCTCAAGATAAACAAATTGCAATTTGCTAGGAAAGTCTTAATCAGCATTAGGGACTGATTTTCTCCCAATTTTCTTGAAGCTCTGTCAGTTACCAGCAGTGCATCTGTTTTGATTTAGGGATTTTTAACTGCTTTATATCCAACACTTAGACATCATCAACTCCATTAATGTCTAGAGCTAAGTTTCTTATGCTATATCCTAGCAGATGTTTCTAAGCTCTGTCCTTAAAAAATAGTGTCTCTTTGTGTTCCCAGTCCAGGATGGTTCCGTTTTCTTTAAATGTTGCTACAAGATTTTAAGTTGGTTCACTTTTTAACACAGAGGGAAATGGGTATGGGAAAATGGGAGTGGGAAAATGACACGGCAGAAATGAGACGGTGAGTAACTGATTACCTCTGTAAAGCTGTGGATCCACATTCCATATTTATCTCCTAGCTCTTAAAAACATTTGGAAGGCTTTTTGCTGTTTCCACACACTTATTCTGCTGTGTGGACTATTTTAATGCTAATTACCAGCTAAGAGAGGCAATTTCTTTTCAACTTCCTTAGAAAGGGAATATGGGAAATGGAATTATTCTGATGGGAAATATCCATTTCAGTGAACATTACCAAAAGGAAATGCATCTTAATTTGGCAGACTTCAGCCTATGGTCATAAATTTCTGGGTCAGCAGATGGGGAAAACTGTCCAGAAAAGTCAGATTTGTATGGTCTATAGGAAGTTACCCAGCTGTGGAGACTGATGGCCTGATTTCAGTACTGCTTGAGATTAATGCACTAAATGTGAATGCTTTGTTGTTGGCTACATCCACAACAACAAAAGCAAATCTAACCTGGCTTCTCTTGTGCAAGCCTGAGAACCAGAACTTCAGGGTTATATGGTAGCAAATATGATCCATCATTCATGTGGACTTGAATGAGAGCCTGTAAGTAATATTTATTAGCTGGAGAAGTAGCAGCACTTCCTCTAGACCTGGATGGATAGGTCCACGTTGCCTTGCAGCGTGTTGTGTGGATTTTCTAACTGGATTTCCACTAGCTCAGGGATCTCTGCTCTGTGTGTGATTTAGTTATTTTTCACCTGCACAAGGTGGTTTTCTTTAAAAAAAATTTAACACTCAAATATAGTTAAAGATACTATAATATCTTGGTGATGTAAGGGGTTCAGACACGTCCATCCTTCCTCACCACATCCTCTCCTTATTTATTTTTCCTTTGTCACATCCATTTGAAACTGGACTCGAAGCTCTCTGGGAACGTGCTTCAGTGTTCAGTAAAGGAGTAGTGCACTTCTGGATGTTGACAATTAAGTTATTTCTAGAAGGTTCTGTTTGCTGCGTGGATCTGCTCCCAGTTCTCTTTACATGGGCTTTTGCAGCCCCTGGAAATGGGGAGCGTTCATCCAGTTTTGTCTGGCTTTACTGAAGTAGGCCATGGAGCCAAAATGTGCCTTGCCTCTTGGCATTTGGGTGTCTGTGATAAGAAGGGATGCTCATTATCAACTATTATGGGATGCTTAGACTCCTTTGTACCTCTGTGTCTATGACCAGACTGAGAGAATTATCGATTTGTGCACTAGCTTGCTAATTCTCTGAAGGTTTTCTTATGTATCTTCTTGAAGCTGATTTCTGAAAAATTGCCTAATAGTATAATTTGATAAAATAAATCGAGAATTTCCCATTATAAATGGCTTGGGTGCTTTATTTCTGCACTAATATCAACACATTCTGTTGCAATGGATTACTTTTCTAAATATGGAGTCCTCAGCACTTTAATGAGGTATTTAATAATTTCTGATACCAACATTCAAATGTAATCAAATATTCCATGTTATCCTTATACATTACTATTTCTGTGGCTCATCTCACACATTCTAATTTATGTATCAATAAATTCACATAAAGCTCTCCCAGATGTTTTCTTCTGAGTAATTAGTAAAATGATGTGATGAGTTACATAAGTGCCATGTATAGAAAGCCTGTGTTTAAACTGTATACCCTTTTGACACTAATAGGGAAATTAAAAACAAACTAACAAAACATTTATTAATATAGAATCAGGTTTTATTTTCAGAAAAGATTTACCGAGCAATCTGTTTAGTTTTCAGAAGATTAAGAAGGGATTTCACTATGGGTTAGAAATATTTGCCCAAGAGGAAAAATAACATACTACAGTGTTAACTCGACAAGAAAGAAAACAGAAGGTTGTTGCTAGAACACCTCAAAACTCTAATTTTAGTTAATAGGTGCCAATTTCAAGTGCAAGAAGTAATCAAGTAATCTCTGGAGTATCCAAGCAAAGGTAATAGGAGTATTCCATGTTTCGATGTCTCCCAATTTGCAGACTTTTTTTTTTTTCTGTATTTTTCAATATTTTTTTTTAATTGATCCTCTTCTTTGGGTAAGTACTTAGATTGTTAACTGGATGATGTTCCCAGGAGGTAAGACCAGGACTATTAGTACAGTTCATCTTGATTTTTCTGTGATGCTAATCAGTCTTTTTTTTTTTGAGTGTTTTTGTAGTCAGCAGTTGACTAACGATATCTGTTTGGCCAAACCAAAAGAAGCCTGAGTCGGGTTTGTGCCCTGCAAGATCAGCGTAGTGAGGCTGAACTGCCTCCATAACAGCTGAGGGCGAAGGTGCACTGATATGTCTGTGGGTCTGCTCCTTACTGTTAGGAAGTTCACGGCCTTAAAGTGGTTATTAACCTTTTTGAAGCATTAAGTAGTTAGTTATCTTAGCTCAAGACACTTTCTTGACAATTTGTAAGCTGAGAAGCCTTCACAGAAGTGATCCATCACCAGGAAGCGTTTGCAGTCACTGAAGTTGCTTGTGTAAAACATAAGAGGGCACCAAAGCCCTGCTGATGCTTGGCACGCTCAGCCTAGCTGTATACTAGTAAATGTAAACAGTTGGTAGTTTCTAAACATTTGGAGTAAGGCAACAAAGATAATTAATTGCTCCAGACTTCCGTTCTCTTTTTAAAACAGATTGCTTTAAACATAAGTATATAGTTGTGTTATAGTCATTTTGGCTTATAACTACTGGATTTATGTCCATCTTTTATTGATTTCCATTGTTTTTCCTGGAAAAAAAAAATACCAGTAATTCTGTGTCCAGAGACAACTGGGTATGGTGAATTGATTCTTCTACTCCTTATGTCATTGGTTTCAATGGAATTACTCCTGATATGTTGCTTTGGAAACATAATAATTTATAATAGTATAACTATAGCAGCATAATTATACCAAAAGAGTAATACCAGGACATTTCCCTCCAGAAGTGACCCTGAATGAGATTAGATCTAAGCTTACTGGATCCGATTTGCCAGTTCTATTCTACTTCTCCTTTCTCAGCCTTCGCCTAAAAACCTTGCTCTGATTTTGTATTATTATTTAATTCTACTTTTGGGGGAGATGATTGCTTCTGCAAAAATTGTATTTGCCAGCAGTTGCGATCAAAATGTTTGAACAAGGACTTTTCTTCAGGTAAATGATTCAAAACATTTGAGTCTTTCACTGTTCATAAAGCACCTAAGTCATGTTGCTTGTATGAAATTTGAAAGTCGGAGCATATGAATTTACGCACACAGGATGCTTTGTTACTGCATAAAAGCCAAAGTAACACCGATACAAATGAGATATGAAAAGACACACTTTATCATAAGGTCACAGGTTTTGAGGCTGGGGAAGCCGTATATGATTGTGTAACTGCATCTGCAAAACAGAGCTAAAAAATCTTGCCCAGTCACATCAGGAACGAAGCCATTAATGCTGTCTGAGCTACGATGGGGTCTCCTACAAACAAAGACAGACTTAAGAAAACTAACTCTTGAATAACTAAGGTCTATATATCTTAGTCCTTGTTTGTAGCCAATAAGCATCATTAGGAAGGGAAGGCTTTACGTTTAATCTGGACTTGTTTGTCTTCAACCTCGTGTTTTCTGTTTTCAGCTGGCTTAGAGATCTCTCTAGTGGGAGGAATTTCTGCTCTATCCCCCATGGAGTCATCTACAGATGGTGACTGAGTCATCTCTTGTTCCGCTCCTTGTCTAAACTGTATAGATCGGAAAACTTGCCTTGCAGTGGAAAACCGCTAAGGCTTTAATTTCAAAATGTTTTCATGGCATTTATTATTAACAACAAGCAAATCCACAAGGGTGTTCACCGTGTGACAGGCAGCCTGGCTGTTAGAACTGCTGGCACTAAAACTGTCTGTGCCCTGAACAGGAGTAATACCACCTCCCTGTGATTTGTTCGGGCTGAAGGGAGCCTACAGGAGAGCTGGAGAGGGACTCTTTGTCAGGAAGTGTAGTGACAGGACAAGGGGCAACGGGTTTAAATTGGAAGAGGGGAGATTTAGATTAGACACCAGAAAGAAATTCTTTACAGTGAGGGTGG
>JAOXNO010000001.1:183130405-183142942 GCA_028565335.1 Limnodromus scolopaceus | reverse complement strand
CCCTGCCCATGGCAGGGGGGTTGGAACTCGATGATCTTTAAGGTCCCTTCCAACCCAAACCATTCTATGATTCTAATTTGTTTCTGCCCTTAACTCTCAGTGCACTACTATCTCTGACAGTTGTCAAAGGATTTGGGTGGCTTAGGGGGTAAAGGTGTAAAGGAAACCTTCTGGAAGAATAGACCAGAATAGATACTGTTGTTTTGTTTGGGTTTAAAACCTGTGCTTGCTGTTAAAGTCCTTAGCAAACTTCCCATGCTGTTAACATTTATTTTTTTATTTGATAGGGTCTTAATGGGAAGATGTGGCTGAAATTGGAGTCTCAGTAAATGGCTTATTAAAACAAACTGCTAAGTTGCTAGCAGGTGGTCATTTCATTAAGGTAATTCAGTATTTTCAGAAAACTTCCAAAATATAACGTCTGCTTAGAACTGCCTTGGTACCAGAGGAAAAAAAGGCAAATATGGTTTAAAGAAAGAAAAAAAAATGAACAAACAAAAAACCAACAAAAACCCCACACCTGTGAGTGAGGATTCTGGAGAGATCCAATAGACCTGATGGCTGTGCCTTGTCAATTGACATAAACCATAATGAAAAAAATAGCTGTATTGGAACACACAACCATTAAATCTATTACAGGTCTTTGAAAGAATCTCTGAGCATGTATGTCAGGATGATTTGGCTAATAAAATTTGCTGAAATTTACAAGGGCTTTCAACAGCATCTCTTGCCAAATGCCCATAAAGAAATTTGGTGGGATAAGAAAGAAGGGATAATAATGGATTACTAATTAAAATATTATAAGTGCAGTATACAAAAAACTAGTTCTGTGCTGCTCAATATATTGACAAATGATCTGGAAATGGACTTGGGAAGTCAGGAACAGAATTTACTGACAACACCAAGCTACTCAGGCTAGTAAAAACAGAAGCTGTAAAGAGTTGCAGAAAGATATAATGAGATTGAGTGTGCAATAAAATGGGAAATGGAATATAACATTGATAAATATAAAATCAGGTACAATTAGTAGAAAGAAGTCTAATTTTATATATGCAATGATAGCTTTGAGATATATATATTGCCATTTAGGAAGTGATCTCAGGCTCATAAAAGATGGTTCTATGAAAATATGAGCTTTCAAACTCAGCAGCAGTCAGAAAACAAAGAGAATAATGGGAGGTACTGGGAAAGCACCAGGTGATCAAACAACGTAATTATGTGAATTCCTGGTGAATGCTCGTTTTGAATACTGCAGGCAGTTCTGGCTCTTCTTCCCCCTTCTGATCTCAGGAAGGCTACAGTGGAACTAGAAATACTAGAGAGAAGGGGAAGAAAAGTCTGTTAAAAATCCTTGACTGTATCCAGCTGCCGTCATCAGCATTTCATCATCGAAAGCATCTGCATGAACATGCCTTTTTCTGTTACAGCTTCAGAACTGGGTGAGGTCTGCTGGTGGGGTGGAGAATAAAGGATGAGGTGGGGGATAAAGATGGGCAGAGGTATGTGGTGTCTGTTACCCAGGAGAAGTCAGCTTGAGAGGAAGACAAGAGTTAGCAAATACCCTAAGGTTCTAGTGTTGAAGGTGATTTCTGAATAGAACATACAGTCACCAAGTCAGTTCATTGGTCTTACTGCAAATCAAAAGTTTTAGCAAAGGAGGCCCTTACTTCAGTTTGGCCAGCTTTGATGTTCTCTCCAAGGTGCGTGCCCCTGTGGCCTGTGGCACCTACCCTCTGTCTCAAAGATGAAAAGCACTGTACTCGCTGCATCAGGTAACAGAACTGCAAAAAATATCACGTTTTTCCGTAATACGTCATCACCCATGCTCTGACACAAGCGTGAGGTAGCACAAGCATAGGCTAATTTTTGTTCAAAGATCGGAGCACTTGAAAAATCTTGGAATTAAAATGAAGGTGCTCTTTCAAATGTTTTAATATTTTCCAGCCAAGAGACAATGCCGATAGTTGTGCTGGTTCACTCTCATGTGCAGAAGGTGCCTGTTAGCTCCCAAATGGAGCCTCCTTATATGTCCCAGCTACAATGTTCATAGCACTGGGTGATTGGTCTGCAAGCAAATATCCATATTTATCTCTACAGGGATGCTGTGAATGAGGAAGGAAGGAAGGTAACGTTAGAGGCATGTGCTTCAACATGTATATAAGTCTTACAGTGGAAATGTGTATTTAATCAATTAAGGAGGAGACGTTGAGGCCAAGGGAAAGAGGGGGAAGTGATTCTACCTAGTGTATTCCATACTAGCTCTCTAATAAGGCTTGTGGCATCTTTGTGCTCAGCCTAATTTCAGAGCTTTTAGGAAAGAAAACTCTAGAAAAATGTTATAAGAGTGGGAGATTATATGATGCCTAAGGATTACCATGATGTGCCTCCAGGGTGGTGCCTTAATGGGGCTTTGTGATGGATGATGCTGCCAGACAAGAACAGTAGAAAGTTTGAATCAAGTGTAAGATGGATAACAAGCTGGAGAAATTAAGAATATTAGGGATGACTTTTAAGGTGGCACGTTTGAAAACGCTGGCCTGTGTTGTTATGGGGAGGCATGGCCCAGCAGAGAGCTCCTGATTTCCATTTTGCCCAATCTCCTCGTTGTAAATATCTTTCTTTCTCACAGACAGTTGAGCCAGGAGGAAACACAGGTCAGAGCCAATATTTATTAAACACCTTTTATTAATCAAGCTGCTTCTGTTAACAGCCAAGCTGTTGTTATTAGTAGCAGATAACTATTTTACAGCGCCTCCACCTCCCTGCTCCCAGCACTTGGGCAGGCGGCTGTCCTGCCGGAGCACCGTTTGGGAAGCCCACCCCAGCTCTGCTGGCAGCGGAGGGTCACCCTGGTGTGCTGGTGATGAGGAAGCCCCTCGGGAGGGTCCAGTGCTTTGTGTAGTGCCTGCGTCCCCTGAGGTCCCTGCGCACACAGGGCAGCTACCACCTCATGGACGGGGCCAAGTGGCATGGCCACTGCTGGTGGCAGGCATGGCCAGTCAGCCCTGTCCCTGGCCACCCCGTGTGGAGCCACCTCTGGAGCTCACCCAGCTGCAGAGAGCTGCCACACGCAGCCTCCAGCACACACTCATCTTCTGGCAGGGGGGTTGGACTAGATGATCTCCAGAGGTCCCTTCCAACCCCATATGATTCTATGATTATATTCTATGATTCTCTCTGGCCTGCAGCTTTCTGATCACTGTTTCTCCATCCCCACGCAGTTTTGAGGAACACACAAGCCTTCATCCCTGCACACGGCTCCCCGGCAGCACATGGGAGAGGGGGACGGATCTCAAGTAGGGAAACCCTGACAGGGCTGGAGTGGCTTATGTTAAAAAAGTCTCTTTTCTTCACCAAGAGCTGCAAAGAAAGACACAGCTTATCTGAAAAGGCAGTCTCAGTGGCAATCTTGGAGAGGCCACCTCCAAAGGAGAGCTGGCCCCCTCCAAAGGAGAGCTGGCCACCAGGCTGTCCCAGGAAGGCCACCAGGTGCTGTGAAACCCCTGCTGCTCTGCAGGGCAGTCACGTACGGTCTGGTGCATCACCTCTGCTTCTCCCTGTGCCCTTCCTGTTCTGCACCCAACCCAAGGGCCCTTCAGTCCTGATGGCTGCTCTCTGAGCACCACCTTCCTTCTCCAACAGAGGAAGCAATCACCCTGCCGTTTTAAAACCCATAATGATCTGCAAACACAAGCAGAGCAACATTTGCAAGGAAAAAATAGTATCTCTTGTTAGCACAATTGTCACAGTTTAAAATGGAAGACAAACTCTTGGGTATGCAAAGGCATCTGTAATTTTTTATTTTTTTTTAAAAACAGCTATCTTACTAGGTGTAATAAAGGTTATCACCTCCCCCAGCAAATCTCGACTGCCTCAAGAAACAGAAGTCATATAACTAATTTCAGATTGTATGCATTGCATCTCCTAAACACAGACACACACATATATAGATAAATATATCAGGAGAGGTGTATGTAACAGATGCAGTATATATAATCTAACATTCATGTATATGTATGTTATTTTTATTTAATTTTTATTGATGTAGCCTGGGTCACGGGCATGCTGGGAGAGAAGAGTGATAACAAATGCTTCTGTAATGAAACTGCCTATGCCACCCAATATCAGCAGTAGTTCCCTGCTGTGTTTGCACTGTAAATACAAGCTGCAAAGACAGTCCCTGCCCTGGAGGCCATTGCCAAGGAAATGGGCCGGTGTAGAAGAAAAGCAATACATGGTTCAGTAAGACAAATGAGCCAACCTGAAACTTTCATGCTTTCAACAGAAGGCTCACTCTGGTGTGAGGGATCCCTTCGATCAGTGGAGGTGCCCCAAGAAGTGCTATTGCACTCATCTAACTCACTGCGTCAGTTCCAGTGTATGAATTTTAATGGATTTTATGACATAGGTTTTCACTGTTCTGCTTGGGGGGAATTTTGTCTGGGATAAGAAAGGAACAATAGCTGCTTGACCCAAAATCTTTATCAGAGAAGAAACATTTGCAGCTTGATCTAAAAATCTCAAACCCTGTAATTATTTCAAAAGAAAGAAAAAGTGCTTGGCACAATGCAATACATGAGATGAAAGCCTGTGCCTTGCCAAGAGAGCTTGACATAAGCACATTACAGATAATGGAAACAGTGGAAAAATTAAAGATATAGGAAATTCTGAGCACCTTCTAAAAAGTTTTACTATAAATGTACTTGTTAGCCTGCGGAAGGATTTATTTTCCACTGTAATGTGGTTAGAAGTGAAGCCAAGTAAACAAAGCAGTCAAAAATTAAGTAGACCACAGTGGCATTTAATGAAAGTATGAGTCCATGAAATGGGCTGGAAACATATCCTTCTTCTTAGACAAAGATTTATGCAAGCCTAGGCAAATTAAATGTGATTACCGGTGCATACATTTAAAGAGCTAGCGCCAGGACAGAGCTAGCCCTGGCATAAGGGTTTCAAATATGAAGCATAGATGAAGCTCCAAATCGGGAATGGCAATTGGTGATATTTAAATAAACACCAGCAGGCCGAGTGGCCAGTAATCCCCCTGCTCATCCCTCACTAGCCCGTGCCGCCTCGGCGGGGGCGAGCGGCAAAACTGGGTACATCTTTTGAAGCGTGATAATTAAATGGGCTGAATCCTGAATGGCCGGGCGTTCAAAATGCAAATGCTGCCGCTTTTTTAAATTCAGAGAGAATTTATTAGCCTTTTATATAGATAATAAGGCGCAGTGGGAGAGGGATGAAGGGTAAAATTGAAGCGACACTGGCAACCCAGAAACTGGGACAAATGGGATGGGGTCGCTTCATTCTTCTAATGGGATGATTTTATCTGCTGCACTTGGTTTGATTGCCTGGCCTTAGTTTTCCAAGTGGGTGAAAGCAAACCTGGAGCCATGTGTTGGTCCTTGACTTTTTGTTTTCCCGCTCACTTCAACAAAGGGAGGGAATGAAAGAGCACGGGAAGCTGGCAACTGCTCCCATACCTGCTGGGAGCATGGGTGCCTCTCCACAGCCTGGAGAGGCTTTTGCTTTGCAGCAACCCCACTCGCCCATGGACCACCCCGAGGGGACAGATGGGGAGAGGGAACAGCACTGACCCTGGACAGCTTCTCCCAGTTTTATGCAGGGGTCTTACCTGGGGACTAATCTTAGACCCTAGCCTCTGGTGTCCAGGCTGCTGAAGAAAGTCCCAGGGACTACAGTGGGCTTGTGAAAATACGAGCCGTGTGATAGCTAATTGTTTCACCAAGCTGAAACTTTCCAAGATTTGCCTTTATTAGATGCTGGGTTTGTTTGCTTTTGACCTCTGAAGTTGAACTATCCAGACTGAAATCCTCCATGCAATGGATTTGTTTTATCTTCTGCTGAAATCTGTGACTTCTAAGAAAGTATATTGTTTTCCACTTACTTAGAAGAACTATAAGACGTGGAGAAGCTTTAATGCCTTCCTACTAAATATGGCTTTAAATTCAGCAAAGGGCATGTCCTCTGCATGAGATAATTTCCACTTGTTATTCCTGTGGAAAATATGTGGATGTTTGGCACTGTAGTGAGCCTGGAGATGTCCAAGGAAGGGAGCTGGAGGAGGAGCATCCAGCAGAGGACACTGAATAAGACAAGAGCCCTGGGGAGAAAATAAATTGGCAATCATGTTATTAAAGATTGTAGCCATAATACATGTGGGGAAAGGACAGATTTAGGGTAACACAGATAGCATTAATTCTGACACTTCCTAGGCTTTTGCCTGCTTGAGTTAGTAGACTTAATAAGGTTTTTAATGTGTGTATGTGCATGTAAAGTAATGTTTTCTGACAATGTCCCTTTAACCTGGTAATCCTGTTCACAATTCACGATATCTCGGCACACAATATCACTCCATGAAAATAACTGTTGTGCGAAGTGGACCCTAAGACACAGCTGAGGAGCACATGAAATTACAATGCAAAGTGTGCTTTTGGTGTCACTGAGTAAGAAAATAATCCGTGTCACCAGAGGTGGGCTGCTTCTTTCGATCTTATTATGTCTTTACAGTTTTTCTTACAGCCATGTCTGATGGTGTTTCCAGTGTATATGTGCTTAAGTGGAGGGGAGAAAACTGGAAGTCTCAAGAACCTGCAATAAAAACATTCTTCCTGTTTTGTCAGTTACTTGTTTTTGTTACTTCTGTAATCAGCTCTGTCTTTTCCTCCTTAGCTTTAAATGTTCTTTTCTCGTCTTGCCTGTACACAGATACACAGGTAGAACAGTGTCCCCTCTCACAGTGTCAGATTCAAAAAATAACTTTTAATGAAAGACGCTTCCAGTCCTTTGCAAACACAAATAGTAACTTGAGTCACAGCAAGAAGTATTAGACAAATAATTTTGTGTACTGAGCTACAATAGGTGTTTTCTTCTCTACACCTCTTCTAATTGCTCACTATTATTCTTACTGCTTATATAGCTTTGATGGGTTTTGATGTGTTTAAGATGCTCCTCCAGAGTATTTTCCTAGATTCTGGCAAGCAGAGTTATTTTATGGCTGGGCCTTTCGTCTTCTTAGCATCTTATTACTTTATCAGTTAAGATTTTATGAGTAGTCCTATCTTGCTAAAATTTGCAAATCAAATTCCTTTTAATTTAAAGGAGAATGATTTGATGGTAGTGTCTGCTGGGTTCAGTTAAAATAAATCAAAACACACTCAGTGTAGCTGAAATTGTCTTGAAAGCAGAAAGGCAGTTGCACTGTAAATCTGTGGGGGTGGAGGTGATGAATTATACTGTGAAAGAAAATGAAAACCAGATGGCACTTGCCAAACACCAACACAGCACAATTATGCACTGCGGAGGCACAAGCACGTAGCACGTATACAAACCTGTTACCTAGATCCTCACCAGACTGCTGAGGGGGGGGTGAAGGTTGAGTTTTGCTAAGGTGGCTGGTGACGTGGGGGTTTTGCAAGATGAAGGTGAAGCAGCAGCGTGGGCTGAATGAGCCCAGGGTAGAGATGAGAGGATGGGAGGGCAGTTTGCCAGGAGCTCCCCGGCACCGGCGGCTTTGCCCAGAACTGCTGCGGGGTTTGGAGCCCCCACCAGCACCTGTGGGACAAGGAGCTGCTGGCTGCTCCGATAACGGACCGGAGGGGTGTTGTAGTCTGAGTTTGAACAACATGATCTTTCCCACACTCTTTACTGCAGCTCAGGCACCACTTTGGTGGCCACGGATAGTTTTAAAACCACAACTTCAGACGTGTTATGAATCCAAACTCAGTATAGGAGGAATTCAGACTTCATACGGAGGAGAAAAAACTTGTAGGAAAGATTAAAACCCTGACTGCGCTGCAGCAAGGAATGAAATTGTCACTGACAGCTACAGCAGGAACAGGATTTTCTCCTATGCAAATACACCACATTTTTTGTTGTTGCTAATACGACCTCACTCACTAAGACCCTGGCAAACAGAAGCAGATACAACCTGGTGACAAGGGACTGACATCAGAGCGGGGTTGGTTCTGTTGCTCCAGAGCATCCACAGTTTACAAGCTGGGAAGTGGAGCTGGAATTGAACAGAAGCCTTTGTGCAGCAAGTTATTGCTTATTAGATGTTGTTGTTCAAATTTCCTTGCAACTTTAAAGCAGATTTTCCAATCAACAGATGAGTCATTCCCTTAATCCTCTTTATTTTGCCAACAGACAAGTAAAAAGACCCAGCTGATACACAGCCTGGCATATTGCCATTTTATGATTCAATTTACTATCATAATTGTTTGTTGTTCTGCTTTGTTTCTGTGAAATTGATGGATTATAATAATTATTTTGCATACTGTATTTCTTTTTCAGTCCTTAGATCTAGAAAGGTATTTGGACCGGTTTTCCTGCAAGTGAACCACAGCAGGGGCATGCCACTTTTATTTAGAGATACCTAGCTTAATCTTTATTATCAACACCTGCTATTAACAATATTAAAGACAAAAAATCAATGCCCAAGAAAAACTTTCTGGGCACTTTCCCATCAGCTAAAAGGTCATGGCACTGCAGAGTTAAAACCTCATCATCTCTACATGACTATTCTTGCTGGGTTTGTTCCAGTTAAAATATCTTGTGAGATGGTCATATGAGTGCTTTATGATTGAATGAAGCAATTTATAGAAGATACGTTCCCTTTGGCTGGAATTTTCCAGCCTGCAGCTGAGATGCAGTAACTGACAGCATGTCTGGTGCAAAGGAAGGTACAAATCAAAACAGGAGAGGCTATGGGATTGTGTAGGTGCACATTTGTAGCGGTTCTGCCACTGCAAGGTGCTCAAAGTGTCAAAGTTTGGTCCATTTACATGGCAATAGTGAGCCCTCCAGCTGGGCTAAATGTGGCATGTCACCTCACAGAAAGCCTCTCCCATGCCAAGAGCTTCCAGATGAGATCTCCCATCCACCATGTTGAGCAGGCAAGGGCCTAATAGATCTGTCAGCTATTTTTCTTGCAAAGCCCCCTTGCCAGAGCTGGCTAGGAGCAGGCAGGGCAGCGTGCCTCCGCCTGCAAGCCTCTGCTGACCTGGGGTGTGCAGCTCCCAGCAGCTGCCCCGATTTATACCTGCCTGGTGCTCTCCATGGGAAAACAATGTCTGGTCTTTCCTTTGGGCACCTGGAGGAGGGCCTGAGTCCCAGCATCTTGGGGTGAGAGGCCAGACGGCAAAGGCTATGTCTACACTGTTAAAAAATAACATAACCAACAGAGGCTTTAGTTCCTCTCCCTGACTGACACGTGTTGTCTCACATCCACACCACCCAGGGCATGTTCCTTCTGTAGCACTCCCACCCCGTCCTCTCCCTGGATGTCCTTTGGGACCCTGCTGGGCTCTCTCTGGTGACAGAATCATGGTTTGGGGTGTCTGTGGGTGTGTCGTTTCCTTTTTCTTCATGTAAAATGTCTGAAATAATCCACGGTTTGCTCTGCAGCTCTGAATGACATGAACCTGCAAGTGGGTGTTTTATTCACATCAGTGGGTGGCATGAGGACATACATCAATGTTGCATGGGTCAAGTCCACCCGTGGTGCCTTCTGGGAGGAGTTGCTGGGAGAAACTCCCCCCCAGAAGCACGCCTAGGCTTTGTCTTGGAAAAAGCTCATTGGAGTGGTCAGGCCAGCCTGTGAGCAAACAAAAAATCCAGTCGAGCACTCAGGCTCACTCCCTGCCCACCTTTATTTAGCAGAAATGGCATACCAGGAGTCAGCACCTTATTTTAGCCAGAACAGTGACACCAAATGAGCAGAAAGGGAGTGACACAAATCATATACAACACTGCACATGCTCACTCCCTGCCAGGAAGCAGACATTCCCATCAGATGCTGTTAGTTTAATCCAGAAAAAAAAATAAAAAATATATCTTTCAGGGAAGGAATTTTAATGTCTTTCAAGTCAAAGTGCCTCCTGGGGCTTTTCCTGGGGAAGTCAACGCCTGCTTCACCTCCTGTTCAAGGTCCCATCCAAAAATATGGTTTCATCTTATCCAAAACACCCTATTTTTTTTTTTGGCAGAATAGTTGAATACTGCAGCACAGTCATGGAAATTCTCTCCTTTTAATAGGATTTTCTGTCTGGCTAATAAATAAATTGTCTTTCAAATGAAAGCTGCCTCTGACTCCATTCTCCCACTGGATTCCAGCCCAGCTAAGAGAGACGGAAACTCCAGAGAAGTTCTGCTCTCTCTGACAATGATCAATGCTGTTGACTGACATGTGATGGCAATATCATTATTTATTTATTGAGTGATTTGCCATCATTAATCTATGGTGTATTGCTGCCTGCTGTCTCTCCCTGTTGCTTTAAAAAGAATGTTACGCTTTGAGTTGATGGTTTTTTTCTTCCTGGTGCTTTTGCCACCCACCTCTTTTGTTGTTGTTGTCTCCTGTCTTCTAGCTGTGGGGACAGTTTTCTGCCATCATCATCCTAGGGTTTTCTGCACCGTCATCTGTCTTAGGGTTAGTTCTTGCAGTCCTTTTTCCCAAGGGGTAGATGAATGGACAGAAAAATGGGGTCAACAGTGAACAAAAGCAGGATGACGGCATGCTCCAGCAGGGTATGCTGACTTAACTAGCACCGCTGTAGAAAAACAAAGTTACTTCTGAGTTACCTTACTGGTCACAATCTCTAAAGGTCATTGTTGTGCTCTGTAAACACAATAAATATACATTTTTGTTTATCTGTGAGGCAACTAGCACAGCAGCGGCGCTTCTGAACGTAGATGATAATTCACTTCTGGCACTGTCTTGTGCTGTGTTAATATGAAAATGCAGTGCTGATTTTGTTTGTTTGTTTTGTGTAAGGAGATTGATGCTAAATTTCCCCCTGCAAATCCAACAGGATCGTTGCGGTTTAAGATAATTGCATAGCTTAGCATAGTTGTAAAACTGCAGTTGATTCTGGCACTGAGAGCCTGCCTTTGATGTGCTTCAGGTTCATCTCCTGAATTGAGTGCCAGTTTGTTCAACGATCCATCATTTATTTATTTATTTAAGTTTAAAATAATCAAGATAGGTTCCCAAGGCTCTATGGACCTGCCATAATAAATTATGCAAAAATACCATTAAGTTAAAACTCAGCAGTTCAGTCAGCCAGCTACCTCCCTCTACTGTCAGCTGGAAGGGATGTCTCCACCTCCTCTGAAAGCCCTATCACCCTCTTTGCAGTGTGCCTGGAAAGTCAGCAAATTTGATGTCTTCAGAAGGAAGAGAAGCAATTTCCAGAGCCATTAAATGTAACACTTTGCAAGTGCTGTGCTTTCCCCAGTTTCTAGGTCCTAGAACGTCTGAAGAGAGGCCATTTCTTGGTGTTTCAGGCCCAGTCCACAGAGGACTTTACTGTGCACACAAAAATGAGTGTGTGAGAGGACATGACACTTTTCATCTAAATTAATGAACGTGGAGAATAAGTAGAACTGCAAAGAAACACCACAGATATATTCCCTCTGCTTTCCGAAGCAAGCACCATAAACTCCAAGCAGGCTCAGCGGCACTGAACAGAGCTCCTGAGACACCAATATCTTACATTCCCAAATATTCTGCACAAATTTCAGCTGTTACACTGCATGAGGCATGTTACCAGCATCTAACCCTGAGGTAACCATCATATGGATGACATTGTCAGCATATGTGCCTAATGGGACACACGTGATGAAAACTGGCTGAAGAGGATGCTAGCAGAGGAAGAAGAAAGTTATAAATAAAGCAGGTTTATAAAAACAGTAAAATTCTTTTAACTACAGCTTCCTCTGCACCAGTTCTAAACTCTTGCTTTGTCCCTTAAAGCCCAGGTCCCTGGGATCTCCTAAGTAATCTCCTAACCTCCCAGTATCTTATTTCTTTCTACTCTTGCCAGTGCTGTGGCACAATGATCAACTGGCACAAAATGACCTACGCTCATCCTGTTAAATTCCCTTGCCCTCCAAAATGCATGGCTACATCTAGACTGTCTGATGCCACTGCTCATTCACCTCTGGTAACTCTTGGGTTCATGAATTGTCTGGAAAATTGCTTGTGGGCCCAGGACAAAACCATGCCAAGGGCTTTTTGCAAAAATTCAGCACAATTTAGGCAATTTCAGTTGCATGAAGCACCTTCTGCAATCAACAGAAAGCAACAGGCCATGTCCAGCCAAGGATGCTGCCTATCCAACAAAGCTCCTGACTTAGGAGTTCTCAAGCTCCATGGCTGAACCTGGGCTTGTTGCCCACCTACATCTTTGGTCACCTCAATGGCTATGCCTTGGGATGGACTCTATGAAGAGCCCAAGCAGACAATGGGCCCAGAAGTAAATGGGAATAAAGCACCCTTCTGAAACTTGGTTACTAAATGCTAAAAAAGAAAGGCTGAGGGACTTACGTCTTTTTAGTTTTGAGAAGAGAAGACTGAGGAGGGATCTGATCAAAACCTATAAATACTTAAAGGAAGTGTGTCAAGAGGATGGGCCGGTCTTTTTTCAGTGGTGCCCAGTGACAGGACAAGAGGAAATGGGCACAAACTTGAGTATAAGAAGTTCTACCTAAACATGAGGAGGAACTTCTTTA
>JAOXNO010000001.1:183082146-183093057 GCA_028565335.1 Limnodromus scolopaceus | reverse complement strand
GACTAAAAAGACCCAAGTCCCTCAGCCTTTCCTCGTAGGAGAGATGCTCCAGGCCCTTAATCATCTTTGTGGCCCTTAATTATCTTTGTGGCCCAGAAAAAAGTTTTTCTGTCTGAGTGTGGATATTTGAATGTGTTCTCACTGCAGTGGTGTAGCACATCATTCTTTTTTAGCAGGTCTGGTTTCACCACAGTGCAAATGGAGGCAGGTTCCACACCAGAGCTGTGCCGCAGGTGGAGCAGCTTCTGCCGTATCTCCTTCTGCAGTGCTACCTCATCACCAGCAAGTGAACGTGGCACTGATTACAGACCAATGGACAAATCCTTCCCCCTTGGAGCACTGCAATGTCAGTCCCCCAGTCCCAGTGTCCTCTTCTAGGAGCCCCAGGCCAATGTCTGTGGGCACTTCTCCTCCAGGCAAACATTGCCACCACCTTTTCTGACCCCCAGGGAAGGGATTTGTTGCTTGTCTCTGCTTGTGGAGGGAGATCATTTGGCAGCAGCACAGCACCATCAAAAGCTCACTTGTGAGTGCCCTCTGTGCCTTTCCTTTGAACAGCGGGAGCTGGGAGCGAAGCAGATATTTCCCCCGCGCTGGCACAGCATCTCCAGCCTGGCTGCTTCACTGACCTGCTCTGCACTGACCTACTTCATCAACAGCAGGCACTTCTACTCATGAAGCCTGGGTGCTGTAATCCCTTGCTGGCCTAGTAGAAAGGTTTGCTTAATAGTGCCTGGTGATTTAAAGCTGAGAAATAACGTGAGCATCAGGGTCTCCTGGTTACGTCCTTGAGGACCGTCTTGGCTGACACAAGAGACGTGCACGGCAGTCGCTTGCACTGCCACCCACCAGCTGGTGGAGGACTGTGCCAGCCGCAGTGAGGCTGCGACATGCCTTCTCTCAACATGCGTTGGGACACAGCCTTTCCCTCTCTCCAGCATCACCCGCTGCTTGCCTCCTGACCATCAAAAAACCTCCTGCACAGCCCCTGTTGAAGTCCCTCATTTGGCAAATATCAATACTGTGTGTCAGTGGGGGTTCTCCTAATTTTAAAGCTGGGCAATGAGCTTCTCACTTTTCTCTGGTTTATTTTCCAGAGTTGTTTCTTTTATTTATTTATTTTTTTAAAATGCTGCTGGTAATTTTGCGTTTATAATGTTTTTATAGCCTTTGTGATGTATCATTTCACTGCGACCTCACAGCAAGGCTGTGTGTGCTTTCCCCCAGTGTGATTAGTTATCTTAATAGAGGCTAGAGAAAGAAAATGGGGAATTTGTGGATAGTGGTCTGCCTTGCTTGGTGTAGGGAATCATTTCATTATGGGTCATTAACATCCACTGTAGCATAACTCAGCAATAATGTGGGAAAAAAGTCATGTGTGTGGGGGTTGTGTGAAGCAAAACCACAAGCCATGTCCAAACCTCTGAGTCACCTCTGCTGCCTCTCAATGCAGCTGAGGGCTGGGCAGGAAGCACCGGCTGAGCAAACATGGTGCTTAGAACCATTTATTCCAGACCTCTTACCAAGCGCTCCTTGAAAAAAGTGTCCACATGCCAAAAAAAGGCACGTATTTCTCCCTCAACTAATGCTTCTCAACCCTGAATGCCTGCTTCATTCAGTATGGCTTGGGAGCAATTTCTTACTGACCCCTGATGTGTCTGCATCCAGCCCTGGCTTGTCACTGTCCACACCGACGGAGTCATTTCCAGTAACTACAAACATGAAGTTTGTGACTCTGTCCTTGTCATCTCCTGGCTTGGAGGCTGCAATAGCCTATATCTTCAAAATAGCTTTTGACACAGGACAAGGGGCAATGGGTTTACAGGACGAGGGGCAATGGATTTAAACTGAAGAAAAGCAGATTCAGATTGGAGATTAGGAATAAGTTCTTCACAATGAGGAAGGTGGAGCACTGGAACAGGTTGCCAAGGGAGGTGGTTGAGGCCCCTTCCCTGGATACATTCAAGGTGAGGCTCGACGAGGCCCTGGGCAACCTGGTCTAGTTGTGGGTGTCCCTGCTGACTGCGGGGGCGTTGGACTAGATGACCTTTGAAGGTCCTTTCCGGCCCAGATGATTCTATGGTTCTATGACCATCACTACACCACCTACTATGGTTGCCTATATTAAATTTTACTACTACGGTGGTGATTATGGTCAAGACTGAGGGGGTGCTCATCTGCATGACACTCCTGACACACTGTGCTGTGGTGGCACTTATAGAAGCCCAAGATCAGCTCTGAGTTACTCATACTTACACTGACAGAATAGTCATAAAAGTGTGTGGGGAGGAAAATATCTGAATGCAGAAATGGTGTATGGATCAAGTAAATAATGATACCAGTCCAGAAACGGATCTGGTCATTAGTACTTTGTTGTGAAATATAATGCAAGAAAATCCACGCTCCAGGGTTCCCATCATTCATCTGCACAGCGCTACCTAAAAGAAACTGAACTCTTAGAGAGCAAGAAACAGGCATTGCACTAGCAAAGAAACGAAGATTTAATTTAAAATAGAAGAACAAAACAGCCACCAGATTTGACTCACAGTTTTTTTAGGGGTTTTATTACTATCGCGTCTGTTTCTGATCCACAAAGTGTACATGTTTGATATAAGGCCAAACTACAGAGCTTTTCAACGGTTTGGACCCCACCAACCACTTTTTTGGCCACTTACGTCCTGTCATTAGCCACCTTGATGGCCTCCATATGTGGGCTTATGGGTACAAACCATCCCACTGTTACTCCCCTGTGCAGTAGGTCTGATTATTTGTTGCTATAAGCAAACCTATTTTTTCAGTTCTGTTTAGTGGACAAGTGTGAGCACCTGATAAATCAGGGGGAAAAAAAGAGATTTATTTGCAGGCTGCAGTGTACTAGGATGATTTACAAACTTCAGTGTTGCAGTTGCTAAAAGTTTACAAGGGTTCAAAAAGCTGACTGAGCAACTACATGGAAGAAGTATACACTAAGTTAACTACCCACAAAGTCACTGTTCTTGGTGACTTTGTCACCAAAGAAGGTTTCTCAGCCACAGTCTTGCTCAAGTATGCCAAAGAAGTGAATCATTCTTGTAGTTTTTCCTAGGCCATTGTTGTCAGTAGCTGTCAGAGGCCAGATGTTAGGCCAGGTGAATCCGTGGTCTGACAAAGCAGGGCTGTTCTTACATTGCTATGATGCATTCAGGGACCAATGGAGCATCTGTCACAGCTCAGGGTTAGAAATAAAAATGGGAGAGAAGGATGGACGTGGACGCTTAGTCCATGGTAGGAAGGGAGCTCCAACATGTTATCAGAAAGCTTGGCCCAAGGGTAGTTGTTAGACACCCAGCTTCTGTTTTCAGCCCGGGTTTTATACAGCAGCAGCACTGAAGTCCAGAGAAGATCTAATTTTAAATCAGTGAAGGCAAGGCTGAATGCATGAATGTAAACATCCTCTCACCAAACAGTATCTCTGATGAATATTGTCATGCTGGGTATGAAATTTAGCTGCTATATCCATACCGGATCTGCTAAATACCTTGAAATCATTCATCTGTGATAGCTAATGAGGAAAATAAGATAATTAATTTCAGTATTTTCTTGGAACAGGGAAGATGTTTGGCAAAATATGCCAGACAAAACATCCATACAGAACCATGTCAGTAACTTAAGTGTTTAGTTTGTTCACATTCTTAACCATGAATAAAAGGGAGAAATTAAATGAGAATCTTTAATTGTCTGTATAATTCTTCTTAATGAGTACATGCTGGAGTACCGTAACGATGGTGTAGGTTTATGAAACAGAGATCTATCTTCCCTTAATAAGAAAGAAGGAAATGATACCATAATACTGGTTAATTATCGGATATCCTTTTACCGTGAATTAAAGGTCTATGCAAACTCAAACTTTGAGAAGGAAAAAGATGTAATACTTAAAAGTACATATGCCATCAGAAAACTGAGAGGGGTAAGGGAAAAGGCCGGGAAGTGAAGGGAAGATATATGAGGTGAAAAGTAACAGTGATTACTGTGGTAACAGCAGATCCATTAAAGAATGTATCATACAAGAATTATGAAGGTAATGGAATGGCTCACCTGCTTAAAAATTAACGTGCAGACGTGCTTCACTGGGTGAGGGCAGAGTGCTTAGGCCTGGCAGAGTCAAACCCATGGTCAGTGGAGATGGCAGAACCCAGGTCAGTGAAACTCCTCAACTCTGTAAAAAAAGTGATGAGAGTAAGTATGCTCAGAAGCTGAAAACTAAAATGTTGAGATCTCAATGATACTTTTACTCCATAAAAGTAAAGTAAAGGCAATTGCCTTGCCAAAACCAAAGCTCTTCAGCTGCTGCATGCAGAGAATTGCATTGGCTTAACTATCAGCATCTTCATTTTCCCACCTACACATGCTTCCATGAAGTGCACAGCCGTGTGTTTCCGTGCTGGCTCTCAGCTGATAAGGATTTCTCCCCACGTATCTGCAAACTTCCACTTACTACCTCCTTCAGACTGTGCACTGTGGTGTCCTAGAGACAGGCTATGAAGATGCTGAGGGCACTGCTTGTTGGATTCATATGTAGGGTTCATTGCTTATGCGTCCTCACTTCTTTGTCTCTTGGTTTACACTTGCAAGCTCTCCAAGAGCGGGCTGCTAGAGAACACCACCCAGTGAGGATTAGAGCTTCTTAAGGCTCAAATGCAAGAAAAGCTTGACTGTATGAAGGGAATCAGTGAAGAATTATGGTCAGTCTGTTCCTGGGGTTGTCTAAGATGAAGTTTCAAACTTAGACAAATATCTAAGTGTATGATTTATTAATCAGGAGTCAGCAGAATAGCAGAGATGCATGATTTCTTAGGGAAAGGAGGGAGAAGAGTTTGTTCTAGCCTTGTCTTAGATGTATGCATACTTCTCACAGACATATACCTTGGGTATATATCCTGACGTGCTACCTCAGTGCTCTGCCCGCACCAGCTTTCTCTTACCTGATAGCAGCAAAAAAACCCCAGATGAATTGTGAAGAGGCTCCAGTATAGCCATAACCCCCATGGGACCCTGGGCACCTCTAGGGGTGGCTCGTCTCCAGTGGGATCTATACAGCCCAGTTTACGTGTCAGTGTCACCAGCACCCACTGAATTACAGCCACTTGGTGACACGTCCACCCGGGCCGCACCTTGGCTTGCTGGACTAGTCCAACACACCTTTCACTGAAACACCTTTCGCAGGTGCTGGAAAGCAGTTAAGACTTTTTTGTCTAAGAGAGGAGGAGAATGGAGGAAGGAAATTGGATTTCACAGCTGGAAAGAATTTTGCAAAACATCTTTCTTCACCACCCTTCCCCAACTCTTTCTGTGTTTCAGAGCAGGATGTAGACAAAACTGTGGCCTCCCTGAAGTCAGTGGAAGCCTTGCCATTATCTTGACCTGAACCAGAACATCCCACAGTGTATTTCCTTTGCTGCTGATGTTTCGCATGAGACTGGGGAGGTAATATGAGGAAGTGAAAAGGAAAAAAAAAAAAAAAAAAAGAAAGGATTTAAATCCAGTTCCTACAGCCTGGGAGAAATCACCACTCTTCTACATGGCATTTTCTGTGTTTTTTGTGAATCCAGAATGTAATATTTCAGTGGGATTGAAGTGAGAACAGAACATAAGGAAATAATCACAAGACAGGAGGGCATTATTTAGGAGCACATTCTGGTGACATTTCTGCTCCGGTAATAAAAGAGTAAGCGCAGCCTGACTCAAACTAAGTAATCTTTCAGGCATTCAACAAATATGGATACCACTGCACCCCCACAAGAGAAAAGAGTTAGGGCTGAGTGTTTGACCCACGCACAATACGCAGTTTCTCGTCTCCTGATTTCTGCCTCTACATCATTGCTGGTTTACTGCTCCTTGGGGCTGGTGTGAATGCAGGAAACAGGCTTGTGTGCTGGAGCAGCCACGCACACAGGTGTGTATGTGGGGGTCCTTGGGAAGGCCACCCTGAAGGTCAGTGTGCTATTTAAAGATTTCACTGCAGTGCTGTGAAGACTCTAAATCTCACAGCTGGTTTCAGGCTCTGGCACTGAGCCTGGTTGAAGAGACAACTTCTAGCTCAGTCTCTTCTTCCAAGCAATGCAGTGTCCTACTCTTGCTTGAGGCTTTGCTTGTCAAGCCACCCTTGAACACATCAAAGCCTCTGCTGACGGTTATAATTTGTATGATTTAGAAATTCGCATCATTAGTCGGATAAAAGTTTTGGGACGCTACTTAAAAAAAAAAAAAAAGGAAAGAAAAACGAAAGTGTTGTCTTTATTGTTGACCTGCTGGCTCAGAATTGCTTTCAGAAGGGCAGGGTGTTCTTCTGCTCGCTTTGCTGAAGCAGCAATATATTTTGTCAAGGTCTGAGCTGACTCCCTGCAGCTTTGGACCATTACTGAATTAGAGCCAATAAAGTGCGTGCCCTCTTTTCTCTCCCTGCAAGTCATATCCTAGTGTGGCTCAGTGGGACATCCGAGTAATCCCTGATTAAATTAGATTTTCTCTGGGCAGAATGTTCAGGATGCAGCTGATGACACAAACCCACCCTCTGAACACTCAAATACTGCTTCCCAGAAAAATCACAGGCAGTAAACAAAGAACTGTCCTAGGCACTTGAGAGGCGAAAAACACTATTATCAATTTTCGCTTACGAATGCTTCACCCATGCCAGTAACTAGGAGGAATGGCTATCTGGAGGCAAGTAGTGCAATTATGAATGCACCCCTACAGGACTTGCTTTCTGACCAGCCTCCTTGTGTGCCCTGTACCACAGCAGCACCCAGCCTGCTTGCTGAAGCTTGCTAATGCTCAAAGGAAGCAGTTGCTTGTGTTTATGTTCCACATTCTTCCATTGCTCAATATCCAAATATTTCACAATGTAGATCCAGTTTCAAAAGTTCATTTAAGAGAGAATTCTTGTTCCAAGCTGAGTTTCCTGTTGCAGCCTGAATCCCAGCACGGGTCATGTGCAGCAGTTGGCTCATGACTCTCTGGAGATGCTGCACCACTGATTTTATAAACAATATGTAGTAGGAAATGGATGAATATGTTTCTTATTTGAATAAATTAAATCTGGCAAATGTAATTCGCTCCAACAAGAATACCCGTTGCTCATGGTTTCCATAGCGTGCTGTGCGGCTCTCCCTGGGGGAACCTGGGGACAAATCTGTCTCTATACACGGGCAAAGCTCCCTTGCACGTCGGTTGGAGTCCTGCCGAACAGAGACAAGCGTTTGATCCCGGCATCTGATTTCCTGCAGACCAGAGAGCAAACTCTGACCTGAAGAACAGAACGCAGCCTCCGCTTTCGGCAGCCACGCTGCGTGCGCGGAGGAGCCTCTGGTGTGGTAAAAACATAAAACTTCAGTCCTGGCAGGAGCTGCTGCCTGGGTTGTCTGGAATGCCAGAGGCAGGAGAGTGTGGCCGCGCTCACGACAGTTCAGGGGAAGTTCACGTCCCAGCTCCTCGTGGGAAGACCGAATGAATTCCTGCCGGGGACTCCCCTCCGGCAACGTGGGGAGGCACACGGGGAGCCTCGGTCTGTAGGTGCATCCCTGACATGCTTTGCTGGTTCAGGGCCTCTGCTGGATATTGCGCTCAAGTGTCACTTCCATTAACAGCGATGGTCTCCAGGGCTCAGTGGAGTAAATCCTTTTGTCAACCCAAGCAGCAAGTAAATCGCTGTTCAAAGGGCGGTATTCAAAACCTCTTTTTGGAACTTGAGCACACAGGTCTATAGAGACCAACTCACGCTGCTGTTTCTCCAGTACGTGATGGTGGTTGTGGAGGTACCCAAGTGCAGCACAAACCTTTTGACACCCACATTTTAGAAAAGGATGGCTTTTGGCTTTTGGCTTTTGCAAGACTCTTCTGTGTGTTTAAAGTACAGCAGAATGGAGATTTTTTTTGACGTTACCTGGTCAAAAGAAAAATTTATTCATTGTTCTATACTGTAGGGCCTGGTGCTCCAGTTCTGCTCCCACCTGGGCTCCCTTTACCCTCTCTGCTTTGTTCCCGGGAGATGAGCAGCTCGCTCCCCATCAGTGTGCCTCATTGCCTGCGGGTCTCAACATCTTCCTGGCCTGTGTAAGTTGGTAAATCTCTGCAGGCTGTGAACAGTCCCAGACCCAAGCCTCCCACATCCACAGAGAGTGCTCAAGCTATGAAAATGTGGGTGGCACCACAGCGTCGTGTCAATGGAGGTGCCTTGGGGCAAGCCCAGAGACGCCTGTTCCTCTACACAGTTATTTGATTTTATTTTAATTTCCTGGCTCTAGCTTGCTTCACCTTTAATATGTGAGTGCACTGCATTGCCTTAAAAGAGGTATTTGACTCCTTATATAGTCAATGGGGAGATGTATGCTTCTCGCCAGCTTCTTTATTATGGTCTTTGGAGATTTTCAGCTGTGGAGGGAGCTTGTGATGTTTCCAAGTCTGAATTTGACACTGAAAATAGCGGCTAGTATTAAAAAGCGCTTGTCTGAAACTTGAGCATGGATGTGCCATGGTGAACCCAGCCTTGCTCTGCTGGCGAGCTTGGATGAATGTGCCAGTGCTGGAACTCCACTGATCCCCGGGGGAGTTTCTCCTGAAACAAGTGGGTGTAAAGGAAGTCAGAATGAGGGCGATGTCCCACACCACCCTTCCGCCAACCAAAGACACAACACTGTCTGGAAACAGTGCCAGTCCTGCCTCTCTCCCTATGCTTTCCCAAGACTGATTCTACACTCCTGGCTCTTCTGTGGCCACTGCAACCTTAGGATTAGCCTTTAGAGAGCTGCTGCTACTCCCAGCACTGGGAAAGGTGAGCAGAAACCTGGAGCCAGCAGCTGGAGAGAGTGGCGGGGTCACTCCTTCTGATGTCAGACTGCTAAGAAAGCAGATTAAATTTTCCATGGAATGGCACAGATGTCTCCATAGCTCCTACAGCTTTCTTCTTGTTAATATTCTATTTTTAAACCACTGATAACACCTTTTGTGTGTATGTGTGTACGTGTCTGTGGGGGTGTGTATGGGGAGGAGTGGGGTTCCAGGTGTATAGTTTGTGGATGCAAAAACACACACAGACAGACCCCCCTGGCCCTAATTATGCCTCAGGGTACATCCACGCACCCCCGTGAGCCCAGCTTATCTCTTACTTCCATGAACACGAATCCAAAGCAATTCCACTCGTGACTTCAAATAAGCTGCAGAAAGTTGAACTGGGCAAAGCCAGACCCAGCGGGTGTTTGTTTTTTGAAGATTGTCTGAAATAGAATAACTCTTTCATCTTTTAACAACCCAGCTTTTGGCCTTTGAGCACTGCAGCCTGTGCAAATGCACCATCTCCACTGGGAAATTTAACTTGCACCAATTTTGCACTATGTCCCAATATTATTTGTTAGGCATTGAATGCTATAGACTTAGGGAATGAAAAAAAAAAAAAGAAAAGCAGAGTATCCCAGTTAGTATGGCCTGTTGCCTTCTCAGTCTAGAGAAAGCTGTTCCCTACAGAGAGTGGTGGCTTGCAGCCAGTGCTAACATGACCTTTTGACTCGCAAGCCTATGGAAAGCTTCTTCTGTCTTTCCCAGGAGGTGTCACTGTAAAGTATCACTTCACTGCCACACAGTTCACAGGCGAACAGGGCCTGGATTACAGAAGAAACTGGCTGCCAGGGATCTGGCATGTAATTTTTCTCCAGCTTTCCTTCTGGTGCTCAAAGAACGAGGGCATGACTGAGAGATGAGAAGTCCTAAATATTTATATTGCATCTTGGCTTTGCAGTTCAGCTGGGCTTCTCAGATCCAACAGCCTCTCTACACTAGAGAAGATCTCTGATTCTTTAAGGGAAAAGGAGAGGACTGCTCAGTGTCTGAGCGTGCAAAATCCCCACAAGCAGTGATGTAAGTACAACCCCATACTCCAGTTGCTTTACTGGAAACTTGGGCTCTCTTTCAGGTTCTTCCTATTAGCTTGTTAATGGACTTCACCTCTCTGCTTCCCCATTGCCCTTGTTTCTCTTAGAACCTGGAGTACTACAAGCTGTTTCTCACCATATTCCAGTGAACAGCAAAATAAGGCCGTGACTGTGGTTGAGATACCAACTAGTCCAAGTGGTTGCTAGCAATAACGCCTTTAGGTCTGCATCTGCAGCACTTAGAAAAAGCATCACTCAGCAAAAGGCATCTTCCTCCAGGCGCTGAACAAGGGACCTACTTTTCTGCACACAAAAGAACAAGGATCTGCCTCTCTGCTTCTTTTCTGCTTCTTATAAGCCTACTGCGGGAAAGTTCTGTTTTATTTGAATAGACCATTGTTTATTTATAATTTTGTTCTAAATGTGTGACAGATTCAGCATGTGTCACCCAGCAGGGAAACAGTAGTAGGCTGGAGAGTTAACAAATGCACTGCAGTGAAGCCAGATGGCCTGTTTTCGTAAGGAGCCTCTGAAAGATGCTCTGTTGAATAGATTTTTTTTTTCTTCCTTTGGTGCCCAAGATCGACAAGAGCATTGTTAATGCATATTAACTCACCTGCCAGACCATCGCGCGTCTGCACTCCACTCTGTATTTCACCTAACACACCATGTGATCAGAAAAATATACCAAATGATGCACTGAATCAGCCCATCATCCTTTGTCCCAAAGTGGAGCCAATAAATAAGTGTCTTCCAAGCATTCTTTCAGTTTCAGTGCACCAGGGGTGCAGGGGTGAGGATCTGGGGGTGCTTGTGTCCACCATGTGGCTCATGGATGCCCACAGCCTGGCTGGGGGTCCTTTGCACGACCAGCTCCCTCTGAGGAGCTCAGTCGTGGCTGCCTGGAGGATCCTGCCTGATGTCCCCTGGGAGCACCCATGCCTGTCAAAACATCCCCACACATCAAGGGGACTCAACTCAATGCTTAGCTTCTGGGAAGCAGCTGACTTGC
>JAOXNO010000001.1:183026299-183082046 GCA_028565335.1 Limnodromus scolopaceus | reverse complement strand
CTGGGGGTCCTTTGCACGACCAGCTCCCTCTGAGGAGCTCAGTCGTGGCTGCCTGGAGGATCCTGCCTGATGTCCCCCATGCCTGTCAAAACATCCCCACACATCAAGGGGACTCAACTCAATGCTTAGCTTCTGGGAAGCAGCTGACTTGCAAGCAATATCAGAGTATGTACTAATAAAGGAGATGTTTGCTGGAAGAGTACGTAGCTTTGCTTACATTTTTCCCAAAGGACCATACCCCTGAGGAGCCAGAGTTTTTCCTTTTTTTTTTTTTCCAGGATAACAAGAAAGAATGTTTCATCTTCCTTATTTTCTCTTTTCTTCCTCCTTCTTGTTCCCCTTTGGGATGTTTCCCAGTTTCACAGAGCTGCATGCAGTTTCCTTTGGAAACCGTTAGTACCAATTTCAAGTCCTAGCCTTGACTTGAAAGAGGTGGGGAAGAGTCTCTCTTTCATGAAAACTTTTCAGGCTTGTGAAAAATGGGGCAAGATCTGAACTGATTAGGCGTTTGCAGCATCAGAACACCAGAAAGCTAGGTAATCAAAAAAGAGATGGGCAAACTGGTTGCTTTTATACATCGTATGGCAGCATTTGTTATGATCAGCAAGGAAAATGTTGATGTTATTGAACAGTAATATTAAAGATGGCTTGGTTTTCTCCGCCCAGCTTTGAATTGCCTGTCTGAATGCAAAAGGTTAAATAAAAGAAGCCTGTAAGTGGCTTTTTAAAAAACTAAACAGCTAAGGACAAGTGATTTATTATATAGATAAAACAGCATTAATTGCATAGGTTTGAGGAAGCTTTTGTCATCTTTGTCCCTGTCTCTGCTCCAGAGGAGAACTATCCCCCCGCCCTGCTAGCCTCAATCAGGCCACAGTAGCCAGCTAAAACTGAAATTACCATGAAAAGGGAGAGTTTTGGGGTGGGCCAAGAGAGTCTGTGCAGGGTAAAGGGCAGAGAACTTGAAACACAGCACAGCAGGGGGTTGCAGGGATGGCTTCAGTGGGGTGCAGAGATACCAGAGTTAACTTTAAAGGGCTTAATGGGCACTTAAAACAGGCAGTCTAGAAATGGAAATAGTTATCTGTATCAAAGATAACTAACTAGTGTAGTGTCAGCTCAGGGCCTTGTAGGGCATCACACTCTGCAGAGCACAGACACGACAGGCTCTAGGAGCCACTTCCACTTGTCAGAGGTGAGCTTAGAGAGGCCCAGAGTAGAACACGTGCAAGCAAACTCTGCCATTGCTTTCAAACCCACTTTAAACGCTTTGAGGAAAAAATAAGTAATGTGTTGTTTTGAAGTCACGGACTCTACCTTTCCACAAACAGACTGTCACAGGTTCTTGAAGGAAAGGTCTTTGAGGGAAAGGACTGTGTAAATTAGTGAGTCTTTTAATATTTTTTTTTTATTTTATTTTTGGATTTTTTCAACTACAAAAAACAACAAAAAAAAAGACGTTTGTGAGTGTACATATGAGTCTTGATTATGAAATACTGGGCCAAACCAATCTGCAGAGATACATTTGAAAACTAGAACTACTCATTGAAAGTTAACTTTTGTTCATTTTCGACTTTAAAAAAAACAAGCAAAGTACTAAATTCAAAAGAAATTCATCTGTCATGAACAAACCAAGTGAGAAGGTCACAGCAGCTGTCAATAGCGATGAATAGAATAAGGCCAGAACTGATCCTTATCATTAAAGTCTAGTGGCACAAATTGGCCTCAGTCCACATGGTTTGGAGTAAGCCTTTTTTGTAGCAGATTCATCTTATCAAGACACCATTACAGATATTCAAAAGACACCCAGGGAGTGAGCTAACTACTTAGCATTGTGGGCAATCAGGGCCCAGGCTCTTTTTCCTGGTCTATTTTTATTTGTCAGTACAGATGTAGCCAGTGTTGTTACCTTGCTTCCATTAGAAGCATTAGATTCAGTAGACTTACCTGAGCTGTATTTAAATTGTTTTGCTAACTGCTTAAAAATAAGGATTGGATATATCCTAGTTATTTAGAAAGTGCTCCAAATCCCTGTTGTGGGGTAAGCTATTCTCAGTCTTTCTTGTTGAGGGTGCTCTTTTGCAATATAGACTTAGATATTTATTGGATCATTCAAAGGAAAAAAAAAAAAAAACCCACCAAAAAAACCCAGGAAACTACACTGTGACCCAAAGGAGAAAGCAAAACGTTGAGAAACAGGAGTTCATGGCACCAAGACCTACTTAGACTCAGGTGACGAACAGAATTGCACTTGAATCTTCAGGCAAAGATCTCAAACATGAAACTATCAAAACCAGACCTGTAAATGTCAAAAGAGGTCTTCTAATAGTTTCAAAATGGTGGGGTTTTAGTTCCATTTTGGTTTGGGTTTTTTTTTTTAAATAAATCATTCTGGATTCCTTGGTGATTTCATCTCAGTTTAAAAAGAGTCTAAAACCCAAAATGGCTTTGTTTCAGTGGTTAAATTATTCATTCTGTTCTCTCTTATTTCCAGCTACATATTGACCAGCCCTTTTGCCAGATCCAGAGCCCTGGTGGCCTCCGGTTTTCCCCTTTAAAATTCAGGGATGAGGCTGTAGCCAGGACCCTGCTCTAAGCAGAGGAAAATATGTGATTGCACTGTAAGAAATGGAAGATCATAGGGGAAAGGTCCTACATATGCATGCATGGGAGCAACTATTCCAGAAAAGGATATATCCAGATAACTGCAGGTACAGATCTGTCAACATGGTTGAAAAATTATCAGGAGGGAAAAGAATTCACAGCATTATCTGGTCCTTTCTTCACCTGAGGGTGATGTCATCCCCAGGTACATCTTTTCCAGCAAAGTTTATCAAGCTGATGGTTAAGTACTTTTTACTTCCCCTAGCAATGGTGATTTTGCAAGCTATTCCTGTTTCTCTGGCTTCTCTTCTCTGGACTTAAGGATGTGATTCAGCCCAGCAGTCTTTGCTTGCAGGTCTGTTTTTTCATTCACATTGTCTTCCTGACAGTCTTCTTTTGGATCCCCACTTTCATGCTGTGCAGCACCCAACAGTGGGTACCCTACGTCTTCCTGGGGATAACAAGAGTGGAAGAAATTCTGGCAGCATCCTGGAGCCTGCATTCCTGTTTCTGAATCCTTCTGTGATATTTTCCCTCTCTGCATGACCCCAGTGGCCTGTGTTCAAAGCCTTCTATAAACTTAAAGGTAGCACCTACAGTACAACTTCAAACAAGGAATGCTCAAGCTTTGTAAAGCTAAACGTCTAAGTGGTCTTTGAAGCAGATGCCTCCCATAAAATGCACATGTTTATGTTGATCTGATTCATGTAATTGTCAAAGTGTTTTGGAAACATCTTGAGGACATTTGCCAAACTAGGGCCTATTTGAGTGGAAATAGCAGGAGATAGTCCCTAAGTGTTTCAACAATCTCATCTCTGTTTCTATTTCTGGCTGGGAGGCAGAGCTACAAGAAAATGTGTATAAATGAGAGAAATAAAACCAAACATTTGGGGTTTTATCACAGGTATGTGAACTTGGATACGTATTCAAAGACATGTGAATTGCCCATGACATCAGAGCCAGATGATTAATTTCTAGTTCGTCTCAAAAACAGGCAGCTGCTAAATTAAAATGAAGAAGGAAAACCTGACTATTTATTTTTATGTTACTTTATATATACATATATATTTGCATGTATGTACACATATATACATACGCACATATGTATTAAGAGAATGGATCTGGGCTATTCTGCAATGTGCATTAGTACATGTAATAGCAACAGCAGGTATTTAGTTTAGCTCACAGATGGGTAGAAACTTTCTCCAGCTTCGCTGTAGGCAGTCAGTCACAAAGTAAATGTATGGCAGGTGCACTGACATGGTAGATCATAAGGATATTGTAGGAGCTGCTGCAGTTTCAGAATAGTCTTTCAGACATGAAATGACCTTAGTCTAATTTATCCATATGCTTTCAAGCATAACTGAGCATAGCAGCTCTGAAAAATTGCTTTCTTAGAACCAAAGATCTTCTTGGGAAATAAAAAATAAACATTGTTCGGAGAGTTGATCTTGTTTACAGTTACATGACTTCTGTGGGTCATTCCACAACACCACAGTCAGCACAAAATTTCTGCAAAAAAACAGAAACATGGGAGTTTGTGGACAGTCGATATTTGTTCATTTTATCTATTGATACCTACCCCTGAGGGAAAAAAAGTTAACGATCACTTTTGTTCTGTATTAACAATGTTATTGCTTTGCCTCCTTGGAACACCAGGGCATGGGGGTAAAGCAGTGTCAGCCAGACCTAGATGCTGTCTAGTTTCTCCCTGTTTCTCTTATTTTTCCTTTTTTTAACATGACGCTCACAGTTTTACTCAACAAGATGAAGTACACACAGTAGATTAACTTCAAGTGATCCACTGTACCGCATACCCAGCTGCACGTGTCTGGAAGGCAGGCAAAGAGAGAGCACCCAAAGGCTAAGATAGGCCACTTCAATGCACAGGAGCTATCCCATACATACCACTACTCCTGCAAATGAATTGTGGTCAAGTTGGCTTCCTTCCTTCTCATGCCTAATTATTCAAAGCAGAAATTCCAGAGAGTGTTGGACTGTATCTAGTACTACATTTGAAGTGCAAGTAAAGCCATAGACAGAAACAGAAGTTTGACCGGTAAGCTACGAAAACACTTTTGTTATCTAAGTTGGCATGTATATATCTCTAGTAGGTGCTTAAACATAGCTTCAGCTGATACTAAAATGCACATCAGAGAAGATATACCTTTTTCTCTGTCTTAAAAAACTCCTGGGAAACAAAAGGTTGAGACAGATAAACCATCTTCCTGATACGACTGGAGTCACTGGTTTCTCTGCTTCTAAAGGCAGCCTGATATCTGTAACCAAGCCTGATGCCCTTCTTTTTTTGCATGAGCTTATTAGGCTGTTCTCTTTTTCTTTGCCTTATTCTTTTTTTTTTAAATTTCTTTCTTAAAATAATTTGGAAAGAGGGAATTGAAGTGGAGTCAACTGCTTCCCACTTCTAGCTTCTATCGTCATTCCTGGGTCAAGTCCAAAGGAAATGTCTAATTGCTACAGGACCTTACTGGTCTCTAGTTAAGTTTTATATGACTGTGGATCACACAACTTCCCCTTATACCTCCACAGGACACCAGAAGGTGTTTACATACTGTACCAACAAATAGTCTTAATTATAACTGGTCAAAGGCAGACACCAAATTGCTGCTCACTGCAGGGAGGGCAATCATCAATTTGGGAATTTTTATCCTGGAAATTCTTTAGTTTTAATATGCCTGGTTTTCCTTCATTACTCCCCTGCTACTGCCTGGGCCTGGAAATTATATTATATGTAGTAAAACTTGGATTCCAAGTTTAAATGTCATTTCATACCATATGAATATGTCTTACTAGCACATAATATTTTGTTTCATTTAATTTACTCCCTGTAGGTAGCACAGAATTATCATGTAGAACCAGCCTACATCTCAAACAGGATGCAGGGTGGTATACGATGTCTGTATACAATGTTTCAGCAGATGGTTCAAAAAATCTTCATAGCAGATAACTGGAGAATAACTGACCCGGGCACCTTGGTCTCAACCTTCTTTGGTTGGTTTGTGTACTTATACTGAGATTTTCTACTAAAAGCAAAATCTGGAGGTGAAGGTGTAGCTCAATCTGAAGGTGATGGTGTTATTTAAAGAGGGTATTCGGAAACGGTTTCCTGAGGTCTCATTGTTTTCGTGTTCTTGTATTTAAGCCAATGTCTTTCCGCCTACCATAAAATCCAGATTAAATATTATACCAAGATAGTAAATACACTCTGTTAAAATTTGGTGGCAATCCTTGTTTTCATAAACCCATCATTTTATGAGAAATGTCTTTTTTGGATGATATTTTTCCTAAACACAGAACTTTGGAAGTATAGTTTGAAACAGAGTAGGAATAGGCAGAAATTATTCAGTAAAATAGTTCCTCTTCAGGAACAGACATTCATCTCTGATGTTCATTTCATTCTGTCCACCTGGAGCAGTTCCACTTTCTGTAAATAAAGAAATAAGTAATATTAACTAGATTAGAAAGCAGCTGTCTCTAGAACCTGGAGGCTGGGGCACACGTATGGGTTGAGGGAAATGTCCCTATGTCAGTGAATATTTAATTGGTTATGCAAAGTGAAATAAGTCCAAAACACATCAGGAGTCCCTCTGTAGGTTGGGAAAAAATCCAAACCAGGAAAATATTAATGAGGTATGAAATCTGCTTTCTACTTTCCCTGCAATATGGTTGTTCTCTAATGGCTTTTGAAGTTCACAGATGCTTATAAAAATAGCCACTTTCTGAACTTGGAACCTGAAAAGATCTTTTAGATATAACGGTTGCTTTAGAAGCGGTAAGTTATGCACATGCAAAAAGGATGCACTTCACAGCGTGTTTTCTATTTTCATTTCCTAATGTTGCGACCTAAAAGAAAAGGTAGACATGACCACTTGATGAGTTTGAAATACTGCAACTTGTTTCGGTCCTCTCCAGTCTACCATAGTCTTCATATTTATTGTTCTCTCCACTTGCATGCAATTACTAAAGCCAGCTTCTGTTCACCTTGACTGTATGAATTGCAACAGGTAATGTCAACAGTGAGCAATCTGAGATTACAAGTCCAGAGCTCCTGCAAGGAAGACTTCAGGACTATTGGTGAATCTTTCTGCCTTGCAAAAATATCAGCGTTACCTTGGTGGTACCCAGTGGTGAAGGTTTTACTCTCAACAGGAAGAAACGGCATGTTATGCCTCGCAGGAAAACTGCTCTCTCTCAGACTATTCTACCTACGAAAGGACTTTCTGCTCAAAACAACATGTTCGGGGTTTTTTACTGAGCATTATGAAAGTCTGAAGTCATAGTATCTCTGGCTGCCAGGTTCAATTTAGGCACGTGGTATTACTACAAAATTTTTCAAACTGTTAGCCCTGTAATGCAGCATGAAGGCTACCGTCAGGCTGGATTCCTTCCCACTTGTACCTAATTACCCATAGCAGAGGCTCTACAGCGAGCTCTCCCGCATGTCTGAGAAACCAGTCCTGTCCTGTAGCAAAGTCAAAGAACAAAACACATAGCTAATCTCTGGGCAGCACTTGTGTCTTCGGTTGCCACCCAAACAAGTTTTCATCCATACAGGCTGGCAACTGGTACAGTGTCCTGGTTGCCATATTACCAAGACACTTAAGACAAAAAACATAATGTTGGGTGCCCAGATAAGTAATTTTTTGTATTATCAAGGGGGAGAGATGGGTTTCTCCAGAGGACAGATAAGAAGAGATGGGTATTCCATGCCACCATCCAGAGAATCGCAGTCCAGCCTTCTACGCTTTATAGTTAGCTACTTAAAGTGAGGCAGTGTGGAAATATGTTCCCCACTGAAAATCGGGCACCACCCCCTATAAGTAACTGGGGTTCTTCCATAACATACAGATATCTAAGCACTTCACAGGCAGACTTGTCCCAGGCTTTAAAAATGTCTTCGGACTAGTGGGATGCCCAGCACTCTGAAGGTACCCATTTCTCTACATCATATGAAGAAAACACCAAAGTGACTACCACAGATCAGATGTACAACTTTTCCATGGCTAAACTGAAATGAGATTAATTTCCCTGAAAGACAGCTCTATTATGCAATTCAAATTAGGTTGGCAGCTGGCTGAATATCCAGGGTAAGATTATGTACCACTCAGATCGTGAAAGACATATCTTCCATATGGGAATTCCTATCTCCTTACAAATCACTAGTAAAGTTTGGGTATCGTATGTTTATCCAGGAGATCTATTATGCCTTGGACTTAAAATGATGCAAACATTAGTGTGAGAGGAACACTATCTCTTCTGAAGAGAAGCTACACAAATTTAGGGCCAGTGCTCTTTAATGTTTTTATAAATGATCTGGACACAGGAATTGGAGATACATTAATAAGTTTGTCAACGATACTAAACTAGGAGGAGCTGTGGACTCCTTCAAGGAGTTTTTACAGAAAGACCTGGATAGACTAGAGAGCTGGGCGATCCCCAACTTTATGAAATTTAACAAGAGCAAGTGCCAGATTCTCCACCTGGGACAGGGTAATCCTGGTTATAAGTACGAACTGGGGGACAAGAGACTGGAGAGCAGCCCTGTGGAAAGAGATCTGGGGGTTGATGGCAAGTTGAATACGAGTCAACAGAGTGCCCTGGCAGTGAAAAGGACCAACTGTGTCCTGGGGTGAATCAAACACAGCACAACTGGGTGAGCGAGGTGGTTGTCCAACTCCACACTGCACTGGTGCAATCCCAACTCAGGTACTGCATGCAGTTTTGGGCACTTCAATATACGAAGGACATCAAAATTTTAGAGCATGTCCAGAGGAGAGCAATCAAGATGGTGAAAGTTCTCAAGGGCAAGACTTACAAGGAGCTGCTGAGGTCACTTGGTTTGTTCAGCTGTGAGAAGAGAAGACTGACGGGTGACCTCATCGCAGTCTAAAACTTCCTCAAGGGGAACAGCTGACAGGGAGCTTCTGATCTCCTCCTCTCTCTTATCTCCTTGTGAGAGGACACAAGGAAATGGTATGAAGCTGCATCAGGGGAAGTTCAGATTGGACATTAGGAAAAGGTTCTTCACTGAGACAGTGGCCGATCACTGGAACAAGCTCCTCAGCAAAGTGGAGCCTGTCAGACTTCAAGGAGTGTCTGGATGACAGGCTTAGTGAAATGGTTTATTTTTAGTTAGTCCAATGTGGAGCAGGCAGTTGGAGTCAGTGATTCTTATGAGTCCCTGCTTCATAATTCTATTAATAAGTCTTCCTTTGCATTGGACAAGCTGTGTCTTTGTCGACATGTTGGAGTCCAGCATGGAGGGAATAGGGATATGTTTAGGTATTAGGAGAACAATGAGAAACAAAGAAGGGGATGGGGAAAAGGCTTCGGCTGCTTGGGTTTTCTTGCAAAGGTGGCATTCATCACACTTCCACTAACAAGAGGTGCAAGCCATATCTCCAAAGGACTGTGTCCTGGACAGCAGAGACTCCAAAGAAGAAGAGTGGTCATAGAGGGCAAAAAACATCAGTCTCCAAACATCAGTCTCCAAAAGTAAGGGGAAAAAAAAATGAATGCAATCTTTCAATGTATGACTTCAGGGCTGGCTAGTAAGCACAGGAAGACAACTTTCTCTCTGTGTAGGAGCCTTAAGTATGGCTTTGTATTTATCTCCATGCTCGTTCTAACCCCAAAGTTTTCCACATGACTGTGCTTAAACAAGCCTTACACTCAACATTCAAAATTGTGATAGGGTGTGTGAGTTCCCCTCATCCATGTTATGATGAACTGCTTGGCAAGTAATCTCTAAGTATCACTAAATTCCTGATAAGCTGCCATACTTAGCCCAAGGAGAAGAAACTGTACAGACATTTGCATATCAATTTTCTACTGCTGGCTTTTACAATAGGAGCTAGAGTTGGGCAGCTGCAGTATACATTTATAAAGCTTACAGCTGTGTTCAGTGATAAGATAAGAGCTTCTTTTGTAGAGACCACAGCAAAAGCTTTGTCAGCGACTGAAATGACACTTTCATCTCATCATGAAAGATGCTCCTTCCAGGGGAAGTCTAGCTGGCATGACGCTATCATTTGAATTGGGGTTTTTTCATGGAAATGAGAGGGTAAAATCTTGCTGATTTACGAAGTAGTCTGTCCTTTTTTATTATTATTTGTAACATTAAAAGAAAATTAACTGCTGCAGAAAGATTTTATATCCATCTATAAACTTGGTTATCAGCATCCCAATATTATCCAATAAATAAATAAAACAAATAACTCCAAAGGTGGAAATGGAATATTTAACATCATGGTACCACAGTGGAGATGCTCTAGTTATGGCTGAGCAGAAACTTGCATTATAAAGCTATTTATGATTATTTTGATGCTTGTAGTTTTCTGAAGCAGAACGTTCCAGGGCTTTCTCTAAACTTGCAGGCACAGTTGTGTGTTAATTTAAACTCTTGCTCAGTTGTTTTATACTGAAAAGAAGGACTGAGAAATCACCCCATAGCTGTAAAGTTATTCATTAAGAAATGATTTTGTGGTTTTGATATGCCATATAAATTTGTTCTTACCTCGTTGCAAATTGAGCATCTCGTTTCAGCTCATCATGTAGCTCTATCACTAGTGACTGATAGACAGAAACCCTAAGAGCCTAAGAGGACAACTCATTTCACCCATGCTGACACCTAGTTTCCATTCACTTTTGAAGTCTCAGTGTCTAGCTTAGATGAGCTGGTGAGTTAATAGATAGTTTGAATTAAATTAGATTAATTCCACCCAGAATTTAAGGAATGGTATTGGTTTCAACTTGTAGGGGAAGGGTCCAGGACTTCTGTCTACATAGTCTGTTGAAGAGAAGGCAAACACTGTTATAAACATGGTTTATATGGTCTCTTAGGGGATGTAACCTTTAATTAAGTTTGCTTCAGCCTGTCAGGCAAGCATCTAATGGCTGGAGGGTGAAGCTGAGGTACAATTATTGGTTGTGAGTAATTAAGAAATGGAATGACTTATCAAGGGCAGTGATCAGTTCTTTACGACTGGCAATTTTAAATTGAGTCCTAGTTGGGTTTTTGTTTCTTTGGGTTTGTGTTGTTCCTTTTTTTTTTTTTAATAAATTGAAACAAGAGTTAACTTCAGGAAGCTCTTTGGTCTGTTACCGTACTCTTTGTTCTAGATTATATGAACCCACCTTTGAACTAATAAACAGGTTTACTTCATTCAGCTTTAGCAGCTTAAGGGTTGGGCCATCTATGTTATCTACAGCCAATGGAGAGAAATGGGTACTTCCGGATAGACATTTTGAATGTCATTTTTGATATATACAACAACTGCTAATGTAGGTCACCAGGCTGATCTGCATGGATTTCTGTGGAAACAATAATTCTCCTGCATAAGCTTTACAACGGGGACCCTAAAGAAAATGTAAAACCTTATGCCGAGAACCTTATGCTCATGGAAAGTGCCGAGAGCCATTCCCACACCACCTTCGTGTATTGGCAGACCAGCTGGACCCCTCGTCTATGCTGCTTTCCAAAACCACGTTCCTTTCATGTGTTTATAAAATTCCACATATAATCAAAGAAGTAAAACTTCCCTGTGGTACTGCAAGGCATGACAAACTCAATCATGACAAACTCAATCAAATCCTACAATTCAGTACAATTCAGGCAAAATTTCTGCTGAAATCTGCATGATAAATGTGGGTTCTCCTGGTACACAAACCACAGTTTTGAATTTTCTTATCCATGTTAATTAATATTCCTTGCAAAAAGAGAACACCTGAAGCCTTTAGTCAGGTACAAAGATGATAAAAAGTGATAAGAACTGTGCAAGTATTATTTTCTTTTAAATGAGTTAAAGGTATTATTCATCTCCAGATTATTAAACATACTTTGCCTGAGTAAAAATTTAATATTGCAGGGTACAGGGCTAACTATTGCGTAATTCAAATGACAAGTAACACTGTGCCTCTTACACTCAGTAACAAGGTAATTTACCAGCTGTACTCTTCTGCTGTGGTCCCCACACTGTAATTAATCTATATATTAGAGATCACACCAGACCTCTTGCCCTTTAATTTTGAAATCTCAGAGTTCTGTTCAGATAACTAATACCTCAGCAGGCCAGCTACTGAATTTTCATCCACAGGCATATAGGAAGATAAAAATCCATTTTTGCAGCCTATCCAACAGCACAGTTCTGGAGGGCAGAGATTTGGCCTCCTTTACTCTGTCAGTAGAGAGAATTATTCTTCTAAAACAGATGAGGTGAATATTATTGAGTTCTAGAGTTCACACTTCAGCTAATGACTGTTTTTCAGGAAGTCATATACATGAAATTTCAAGACTTTCTCCATTCCCTGGGTGAGTATGCTGCCTTATGTATAAAACTGCAGTCCAACATAGCAGGATTTTGTGTTACATTTTTATCTTCTCTCACATGCTCAAAATCCTACAGCCCTTGCTTCAGCAAAACTCCCCCACATGGGTGTGCAAATTTTCCTAGGATAAGGACAGTGGTATTGGTGAGCAATGCCACTGCACAGCCGACACTGAACTAGAGCTTGAACAAAAATTGGAATTTCTTTTCCACCAGTTCTGACACTTTCTTCCCTTTTAAATCAGCTCAAAAAGCACAAAGAGCAGAACAAGCTCTGAAAACAGATCTGAAAACTCTCTAAAGTTTTTTTTTTTTTTTGATATATGGAATTGAAAGACTCTGCTGTCCCCAAATTGAAAGGTTTTATTTAAAATTGAGGTGACATTGAAGTGCCTCTGCCCGAGGAGCCATGGCACACATTACAATTGCAATTTCAATCCCTAGATTCTCATTCTCCCCTTGGATGAGGCTACTTAGCAGATTATGAGAGCCCTATGTACTAAGATGAGACACAGAGCTCAGTTAAAAAGATTTACACTGTGTTTTAACCTCAAACTGCTCACATCAAAACATTTCAGGGGATCACAATGTTTTATTTTCAAGTAGAAATGATTTTGACAATCCAATATATCTGGGATGAATTTTTTCTTTTTTTTTTTCAGAAGAAAAATAGGAAGGTAGAAGGGTGTAGCAAAGAAAGCCAGATTTCCTCAGGAAAATACTTATTTTGCTGAAACAGCATTATTTCTAGAAAAATCATTTTAGTGGAAAATTCACAATATTCGGAACGAGGTAGAATTTTTTGATGCTCCCTTTCCACAAAGAAATGAGATACTAATTCATTCCCAAGAGAGCTGAAGGGATTTGTTGTTTGTTTTGTTTTAAAAGGAGGATATATATTCGTTCCCATTGGAACTGAAAGAACGTCTCAAACCTGAATAAAGATGCAGTCCAAAAGATGTCAAGAGGAAAGCTGTTGCAGAGCAAGCCTCTTCAAGAGCTTGTTACAGCCAGTGCTTTCAGTGAATAGCTTTAATAAGAGCTGAATTTATACACAAACATTTAGAAAGCAAATAAATAAATAAATGGGGGAGGGGGAGCAGAGAACTTCTCAGCATTCTGTATATTATGAGCACAGCATTAGAGAAAACCATGCATCTGTTTTATAGTTAGTTTATATTCTTCTCTTCTGTGTGTATTTTATGCACATAAAAATTAACAACCTTTGCCTATCCATTTGTATTTATAACATCTGCAGTACCAATGGGTGCAGTTCTAGTTTCTCTGTCCCAGGCCTGCTAAGCATCCTAATTTGGAAAGAAAATGCCAGATAACTCTCCAGGGGAGCATTCGCAATGTCAATGTCTCTTGATTCCTAGACATCCTAACGTCACCAATGGGACATCTGTAATGAAGGAAATCCCACTGGCAGAGAAGGAGGGTACGGATAGAAATGCCAGTCTTTGCTTTTTCTGTTGGAACCAATCGAGGTATAACTGACTGCAGTCTGAGATTGGAGTTGTCTTTCTGCTTTGGGGTAAAGAACTTATTTTGGCTATGTAAATGAAAAAGATCATTGAACAAGATGAGCTCAGAAAACTGTATTCATGCTATGACTGCTCCCCCGATGGTCCTAATCAGAGCTGGGGGGATTCCGCCAGAGGCTCGTTGTTCATGAGTACCTGGACAATAAGGGTCCTCTACCCCAGTTCCTTCTCTGTGGACACTGGACTTCACCACTGCCTTACAAAAAAACCCAAACAAACAAAACCAACAAAAAAACAACCCCACAGAAAAAAAAATAAGGCCACCAGGAAACCACTGGTACAAATCCCTGAATTCAGCTAGTGGGACTATTATTGTGGTATTTTTAAGAGAGATTAAAAAAAAAGGGAATTTTCTCCTCTGCTACAAATTGCTGCAGTGAAAATGTTCCAGGTGGTGTGCAGCTGGTTCAATCCAACAATTTCCATTTGCAGATAGATTCTGTAGCTGTGAGGAAGTTGTTGGTTGTTTCGCTGATAAATTCAAGATTTCTTTTGAGCCTGCTGTGCTGTGGGGGAGCAGTGGAGTATCTCCAGAGGGAAAATGAAAAGTTTCTGAGGATCTGCATCCAGTAACACAGTGAAACTGCCTCTGCCTGTGATTGCCAGCGTGTACTTTTGATGTTAGCCCTTCCTCACAGGGAACAGGCAGAAGGGAGATAGCAGGTTAGGATGGAAAGCTGTTTGCAGAGAAGTACTGGGGAGGAAAAGGCCACATCACAAACTTCAGTTGAACATTGAGTTAGTTGAGCTGGGAAATCCTCTTCCCAGTCTGTGGGGAAAGCCCTGTGTATCCCAAAAGAGCATTGTACAAACCAGAACATTTGATAAGGGTGTCTTTGAGACTGCTGTGAGATTGGCTGTGCCCGAGCCCTGTGCCCGTACCTAGGCACGGGGGAGCACACTGGGGCTGCCTGTGGAGCACAGAAGGTCTCAGGGTACTCCGGAGGAAAATTCAACCTGGGGACTGACCTTCATGACCAACGTGGAAATAGTCAAGGCAGAAATATGAATTTGGGCAGAATTACGTTCACTTCAGTCCTTCTTGTCAGCTGTGAAAATCCTGCAGGTCTACTTAGTTGTTGCAGAAACTCTCTTCTACAACACCAATGGCTCCTTTGCAGATTTTACATTAGAGAAATAAGAACTATATTTCAGCTTGAAAATGTGTTTTGTCAAGCAGGGGTTTCTGTTTGTTTATTTGTTTGTTTCAGCAAGATGAATAGCACCCAACTTAAAAAAAAAAAAAGCCATAAACTTCATATATTTATTTTGTTCATGTTCACTGCGCTGTGGGGTGAGTTTACCTTGGCTAACACATGCTCACAGGAAATGAAATAAAAACTGCACAGAAAGGAATATCTCAAAACTGAGCAAAGCAATAGAGTTTGTTCTTAGCAATCAATACTGGTTGTGTGCAACAGTGGAAAGGAACTGGGGCTCAGTGCTGCGGTATTGCTTCTTGTCTCCGTCTGACTTACAGTTAATAAATTACAGGAAAAAAATGCTAAAAGAAAAAAGTAAAGGAAAGGCGTTTCTCTCAAGAAAAATGAAAATTACTTTTTCTGTAGAGGTTAGATCTGCCATATTATTAAGAAGCAACAGGAAATGGCTGCCAGAGTCAGAGTCCACATATGCTTTCTGAGGGTGCTGTCACTAAAAGCTGCAGTCTCATCTCACCTGCCAAGCAACTCGTTCCACTCCCCACAGTTCCTCCTACCAAATTAAACTCACTTTTTTCCCTTTCCCTTTTGCCGTGTTAATTTTAAGTTGGAGCAGGTCATCCTACCCCTCTCAGACCCAGGCTGTTGCAGAGGTGAAGGAGCTGCAGTGCTGGGAGTGAGGAATAAAGCTTTTTTGGGCTGGACCCGAATACGCTGGCTTGAAGTGTTTGTCAAGCACAGCCTTACTTGCAGGCTTGGACTCTGACTCTTAATTAGCCCGTGTTCCCTTCAGATATCTCAGGCAGTACAGGGCTCCTTTGCAGAGTCAGGAAGTTATCAAAGGCAGTTTATCTAATGACAGAGACATAGAAATATGTTTTTTGCAATATTGGAGAATTCAAGTGTTTTGTTAAAATAGGGTTCTTCAGATAACATTAGTGCAGAGATTTGTGTGTATAAGAACATTAGTTTCTGACTAGGCCTTAGAGAATACTAAACGTGTTACCTTACAATAATCTGCAGGAAGCAGGAAACTGTTGCTAAGACAGTACTTCTTCTTTTATGATGAGCTTAGCAGCTAGAAAAATGTATACAGCTATAAAATTATTAATTAGTTATCAAAAGGAGCAATTATCAGAAAGAATCTTATCTGTGTTGCAAAATACATCTTTGGAGGGTGGTATTTAAACAACCTGAGAGAAATTCCATGCTCATTTTTCTATTGAAGTAAACGAGCTCAGACTGTACCTGGTATGATTTGTGCTAAAGAATTCTGGGAGCCCCCTTGAGAAAACTTCCAACTCTACAGAAGTCTTACACACAATTACACTGCACAACAGCTCTGCTTTTGCACACGCTTGCATTTTTGAAACTGGCTGTTATAGAAGTACAGATTGCATTAACTAACCAGCAAGCTCAGTCACATGTATGTAACTATTTCACTGTAATTTTCAACTGTTGTCTTCAAGAGGTTCTCTTTAGATGGTAAGATGCCATATTCCAGTTGCCAATCCATCCAAACATGCAAAGTTTGCTTTGGGTCCCAAATTTGAAATGACTGAGCACTTTTTTTTTTAAGCTCTTTGATACCAGCTTTAGCTTTCTGACAACAAACTTGAAAAGATTAAAAGAAGTTGCTCTCTTTCAGAGAGCTATCTAACTTTTTACAATGTGCCCTTTGCATGCTAAGCCAGGATCTGGGGGCTCCAGTCAGCAAAACATAAAAGCACCTGCAGGGCAATCCAGTGCCATTAAAATTTGTCTCTTGACTTCAAGGTGTTTTGGAAATCACTTGCTACTCACATACAACAAAACATGAAAACCTGATACCTCTGTATTACTCTTTCAGATCCCAATATTATGACTTAACAAATGCTTCAGTAGCCTGAGATGAATCCTAAAAGCAATGAACAAAAGCTCCTGAAGGCAGAATCCAGCATATTGATGAAAAGAATTACCACTAAACAAGCTTCAGAAACTCATTTTTGGAAAAGAAGAACTTTTCCTAGGCTTCTCTATATATACCCCCATGCTTCTGCAAATTCATGCTGTCAGATTTTCTCACTCTGATACAAAGTTGGTTAACTTTGCCAGGCTGGACTTGGCAACTCCAGCAATTTTATCCATCCTGTGAAGCCAGGAAGCATGAAAGACGGGGAATTGTTTCCCCTTAAAGTATATTTTTGACAATTCACATATGTGGTGTTCAAGATATGGGCAGAAGTCTGCTTTCCTTAGCTGAATATCAGAACTGGGCCTCCTGCCACCATCACAACCTCATAAACAGGTTTGTCTCAAGTTTTGGCACTACTAAAATGGGGGAAAACAATCCTATTTTTTATATTTTGTGAATCAATACCTTACCCTGTGTCTTGCCTCTACCACCCTAGGCTGCAACCTGTTTTAAGCATAGAGAAAAGCCATTAAAAAAAAAAAATCACTTTAATTCCTTTTTGGTAATTCTAATATGACATATTCTTCTTCATTTGGACAACCAAAAAAACTTTCTACAAAGGCAGAAAGTCCAGTGAATGTCTTGAAAAGCAAGGTTTTGCCAGTTCTACCACATGCTTCTCACATTTTCAGTGGCTGTACTGTACAAGTATCAGAAATAACCACAAGGAATGTGAGTACCTCAGGCAATACAAGACAAGTTTTTAAGTGGATCTCCAGTAGCTTTTGGAAGAGAACCATGCTCCTAGCTGTGTGCCAGCTAGCAAAAATCAGTCCACCCCTCTTCCAAGCAGGGGTTTCAATTGCACTGCACTGCAGTGGATAGACTCAGCTGAAGTCTTTGAGGAAAACTGTCATGCTTTAAGTAACAGAGTTTCAGCCCAGAGGTTGAAGCCTTACTGGAAGTTATGGCTGATGTAGACTGAGATTCTGATTACATACAATTTGGATGAAACTTTTGACGTGATGTTTCAAAGGTCTCCTCTCTTCAGGCAGCATGTCAGAGAAGAGAGTCTATGAAAAAAAATGTGTGCAGTTCTACATACGTTCTGCAACATAGAACAACTGTAGAGTTGGGTTTTAGTATACAAAAAGATTTAAAACAGTCAGTAAAAATGTACTGAATCTAATTCCTTTCAGGTCTAAATTTCAGGGAAACGGTCTTTTTTTAGCGGAATGAAAAATAAACAAACAGAGCCTTTTTAAGCAGGAAAAAATCCCCCAAAACAGGGGGCTATCATGACAGGGTAGGATGCAGCCTGAGTGGGTATTTCAGCCTTGAGGCATGCTCTTACTCTTGCCAGCAGACCCAAGCCTCTCCCATGCTTCATCCACAGTAGGCCCAAATAAATTAATCTTTCCTGAACATGATCCCAGCTGTGCTTTCAGCCCCATCACCTGAGAAATGTAAGTGGTTTCTCTATTCTAAGAATAATTATAATTTTAAATTAAATTCAAACTAGGTTCCAGTTGTACTTCCTTTCCATCTGCCTTCTGGGCCCCTCTCCACTTTGGAGCTCGTAGAGTTGTGATTGTTCCTTTGCAATAGCCATCCTGTTGTTGATTCAGCTTCAGCTTCATTTCTCTAGGACTCTCAGATCCCACCACAAAGACAGCCGCCTGCTGTTCCGGTTCCAGGATTTATCCCTTTTTTTGCTTGAGTGAAGCTTGTCCTTATTGCAATCCATCCATCCTGTTTATTTTGTCTCTCTGGACCCATTTATCAAGATTTTTTAAATGTTAATCTTCTCTTCCAAAAATTTCGCAGCCCTTCTCAGCTCATCTACGAAATGTCACAGTCCTGTTTTATAGTCCTATGTACAAGTAACCAGTGAAACCTCTGAATGGATCCTGAGATGGTTCACTGCAGAGCCCTGACCATCCTGATGCGAACCATTAAAAATACTGTCCACAGTTCATTGTATGGTTTTGCTCCCAACCAGTAAGAGGACCTTATAGGCCATATTCATCAGCTTGTCTTTCAGGGTTGAGACCAGGGAGCTTTGACATCCCAGTCCCATTGTTTTTTAAATGACCTTGTGGCCATGATAAAGCCTTTACTTAAATCTGTCTCACCCATTGTCAGAGAAAGGCGAGTAATGTTATTTTCTCGTGCACCTTGCAGTTGTGCTGCAGGGCTTCATCACTTGAACGTAAGGTGCTCCGAAGAGAAGAACTTCAGCAGTAAGTGCTCTAAATTGATAGAGGCCCTAGTGGAGAGCATCCATTTATACAGAGGGAAAGAACATGATTCACCTTTCATCTCCTATGAAAGCTGAACTGTTTAATTTCATTACTTCAGGGAATATCAATAAGAAAACAAACACTAAAGAAATTCTTAAATCAAAGCAATATTCATCCCCTCCCTACAAGCCACAGCTCAATTCAATTGCTGATTTTGCAGAAGCTCTAAATATTTTCCTTCGCCTCAAAACACCACTTCCTTATCAATTTCATCTCTCAGAACTTTAAGGTACTCCCCCTCAGTGCACTTGCAAACACCTCGTGCTGGGCTCCTCTGTCACCACCTCTGTCTCTGATTTAGAGCATAATTTCATGAATGACAAGTGATGACCTCTCTCTTGCTTCCTGTGTGGGCTCTTCTCAGCTGGCTTGTTCAGCACAGTTCTGGTCTTTATTGCATAGTGCTTCATCTTTATAGGTGTTATCAGACATTTATATCACTTTCCTTGTATGCTGGGTATTATTGGCAGAGGGTCCATTGTACAATGCATCAAACATATACTGGAAAATTGCTTTTGGCAATGATTCTGAATTTTTTTTTTTTTTTTGGTTCAGCAATCAGGCTGCAGCACTTGTACTTGTTGCTTTGCATGGGCTTGGGCCTGAAAATGCAGAAAGACAACCATGCTTTTCAAAACAGAAATAGGGAATTACTCCTCAGTACTCCAATTTTAGACTGTTGTGACGCAGAACGGGATCAGATGTCTTATACACCCCCAAAATATCGACTATATAGATGACAGTTTTCATACACATAAGGAAACGTTTAGTAAGTAGAGGTCCTCACCCTTTTGTGTGTCCTCATCGGCACAAAAAGACTTGCCATTCTGTTCCTTCCTGCTCCCTTTGCCCCACCGAGGATGAAGAGGACACTTTGTACATAACATCACCCTGAATACCATGGACACTTGAGAACGCTTTCAGTACAGATTGGACTCCTTCCTCTCAAACCTAACTCAACTCTTCTCTGTGGCAGAAAATCTTACCAAAGCCTTAGACTGTGGGTTAGAGGGAACCTAGTAGATGATGTGGGTAAAGCTTCTGACTAAGTGGATTGTCCCCCACTTGTGAAGTCCACCACACAGTCTTACTGAGGTTTGTTTTAGACCAAAACACATTTGATGAAGTCAAAGGCAGATGTTCCATGTTAGTTTGTTCTAGCAATTAATCATCTTCACTGCTGAAAATTCATGTTTTACTCCTAACTTGAATTTGAGTGACATTAACAGCCTTACATTGGTTTTCATCATGTCTTTCTCTGACTGATTAAGAAAAATAATATCCTGAATATTTTCTTGTCATATTAGAATGTAGGTTACCTCTTGGTGTTGTATGCAGCTAGCAAAGGGAGGTCCTTGCATCTCTCATTATAACACATTTCTCTACTTCTCAAAAGTTGCTGTCACTATTCTCTGCATTGTTTCCAGTTTTTCACAGCATCTTTAATATATGAGCTACTTATATGTCTATTTGTTTTTGAGAAGCATTGTTTGCAACTCAAGTAATGTTCCACATTCACTGTCATCACCACCATCCTCGCTGTTGTCGATTGAAGACAATGCTATTAAGGAGTAGGTCATAAAAATCTAGGCTTTATGGACTACTCAGAAGAATTACGAGGCACAAGGATGTCCTTCCAGAAGTCTCCATCATATTCCTGTTCCAATGGGTCAGGCACATCGGAAGAAATAAGCCACTGACAGATTTCCCTCCTCTCTCTGCCTTTTCGTCATGAGGGAAAGAGCTTTGGATCCCTGCCCCACCTGGAAAGGAGATTAGCCACCATGCCTAAAGGGTAGAGACACATAAAGCACCATCAGGAAAGTCCAGTACCACCCCAGAACAAGAAATCACAGACAATAATGCCTGTGTTCCAGGTACTGCACTCTACAAAAGGCAGATTTTACCAGTGCAACTTGGCTTCATACATTGCATCACAAAAAGTGAGCAAAGGTAATACATCTAAAATATTCTACTAACTGGTGTCTTAAGCTGCTCACCATTGCTTTTTCCCCATCTTTCCCCTGTTCCTTCCATCACTTTGCCTACTCTAAATTCTGGTTGTAAAGACTTTGGGAGAAGTGCTTTTTATGTCTTTGTAGAGTAGCTGGCACAATAGATCTGTCTGATCTAAACAAGGCCTTTGAGTGATACTGCAGGGCTCATGAATAGTGATTATTGCTTCCAACCACTAGAGAACTCAGCAGCTTTTTCAGAGAAGTTGACCTACTTAAATTGTATATCCAGGTAGCGCTTGCAGCGTTTTATTAAATTGCTGTAACAAACGGTCAGAGAGAGAAATGTGGAGGATGCCCAGCTACCCTGCAGGTCAAGTTGTGTACCAAGAAACGAGAGCCCACAATTACAGCACAGGATTTGTACTGAGACACATTACTGAGAGCTTGAGACTATCCTTATGGGAGTTGAGGGATCAAATGTGATGTACTAACACTGGATCTTATGCTCAAGGCAGTGACCAGCTTGATGGACTGAAATAGCTGGGAAATTAACTATTCAGAGCTTGTCTATCTTGTCAAGCATTGTTAATATGACCCAGATCTAGCATAGACCCATATAGTTTGACAAGGATTTGGCTTCAGCTCAGTATTTTTCTGACCCTCTGTCATTCATTCCAAGGATTTCCGACTCTCAGTTCATCTTCAAGGCCCTGGAAGGAGCTTCTGAGATTTTGGGAAAAATTATGCAGTGGTCCAGATCTAGGGTTTTAAAATGTTGATAGACAGTAAATCTACTTATGGTCTTCCAATCTGCTTTTCCATTCCTGAATTATATCAGAAGACATGGGAAAAAAAAGGATAAATAGTAACCAATAAAAAGTGAGATGCTAAGGAACTCCCTTTTACGAATGAGGACATTTTCAGAAAGGTACAGGTAAAGAACAAGTAAGCAAAAGAATAATCAAACACTTGCTTTCCCTCAAAACATAGAACATAGACTAATCATTCTTGTGCATATGTTATATGAACACAACGGAAGAAAGAAAAGAGACAGATGTCATACTGAAAAATAAACTACTAGGGTGCTTATCAAAAGTGACAATACTCCTACAGAAAAAATACTGCTGCTCTGCTGCAACAGACATTAGACGGTGTACCATAAGCAAAAATAATTGTCTTGATATTTAATGTCAACAATTTACCACCTCCTACAGAGATGTCAGCAAATATATACCTAATCCAAAACATTTTACATATGAAAACAAAAAGCCACGTTAGGAAAAGAAGTATTTAGCCAGATGAAATGTAATGGATAAAACACTGTGTTAGAAAAGAGCTGCAGTTGAACCAAACAACTATATTTATACTTAAAGGATGAGACACACGGGCTACATCTATGGTAGCAAATAAAATAAGGCAGGAAGACATGGTCATCAAGACAAAGGGGATGATACCCTTAGTATTCATATCACTACAGTTTCTTCCTCTCCTAAAACAGGTCTCACCCACCCTGCCTGTTGGCAAGAATCCTTGGTCTGTGCTGTTTCCTGAGATGTGTCTCAACACCGCCAGGGACACTGTGAGTTGGTAGGGCCAAAGATGGGCCAGGGAGTGTGATACCCACTAACAGCACAGATGTCCATATGCCAGACGTTCTTGACATGTTAAACAATATTGAAGCCATAATCCAGGCCAGAGCTGACAACCAATGTCTGCATTGCTATCCAGTAAAAACTGTGGCAGCAAAAGACCTACAAGGGTAAAAATTAAGATAAGGTGACATGTGAGAGCTATCTCACCAGACTGCAGAGGTATAATGCAGATGTCCACCTCTGTGCTGGTCCTTCAAGGTTCCCTTCATAGTCAAAGAGGAACAGGCATGCTGAGGCCAGATGGTCAAATGAATAACGGTCTTGGTGTAACCACTTCTTTTTACAGATTAAACAAGGACTCTAGACAACTAGTTCAGATGTGCATGTGTGCACCTGAAGGTAGGTGATATGACTCCAACCCCAAGAGATGAAAAATTAAAAAATGAGAAAGGGATATTTCTGATAGCTTGTTTCCAAAATATGGAAAAATTACAGTAACGGAAAAATGTCTCTTAGATATTTAACCCATAGTAAGTGTTACTCTATATTTCACCAAAGCAAGGAACCAAACACAATGCTAAACAAGCTTATTCTGAAATAACCTAGTGTCTCAAAGATACTGAGCCTCCTCTCTGCCAAAAGAGAACTATGGCAGGCCATGAGCAGCTTGAGTAAATTTTTCACAAGGTAATAGGTATTTCATAAGTCCTCGGGATAAAGACAAAAGAGGATCTGCATGATTGATATGGAGCACAAGTTTATGTGGGTCGCGCTCCTGTCTATGGAGCGTCTGCAGGAAGCTGTAAAGCAAAGTCAGGTTAGGTGGCAACTGGGGATACTGGTAAAAATTACATGGTACTACATGCTCAGTTGCAGATCTGACTGTATGTTGCTAATAAAAAAGGATAAAAATAGGCTTATAAGAAATCAGGCCAGACATCTGCAATAATTTTGGTTCTTTCACTTCTTTAGTGTCCAATGTTTGATTTTATGGTAGTGGGAATTTTAAAGAGTTTTTGCTCATTAGCAAAAACCTGAGAGATGAAACATGGAAAAATAGTTGCTTGTTTCTGAAAATCTTACTTCAAAGCTGTAAGTGAAATGCCTCTCTTGTGTATAACAGGGCTCCTGTGTTTCCATAATGTGATAAAATGTCAGACCTATCTTTCTATTTACAATAATTTGGCTGTATTAAATATGTGGTGATATGTCTGAGTGTTTTTATGTCGTGTGTTCATTACAGAAAAAATGGAAAATCATAATCAAAAGCAAAAGATGGAAAATATTAATGTCAGCAAGAGTACAAGCTCAGCAGAAGGGGAATTTTCTACCTTCTAAACATGCAGCTAACATATTAATCACAAGGCTACGTGGCCTTTGGCCAGGATCCAAGGATGGAAGATGCATTACTTTAGCCAATAGGGGACTCTCCACTTCCCCTGGCTGTGAATGATACAAAAAGATGTTGAGGATTGTTCTAAGTGTATTAAAAGCAACATGGTTATAATAGATTTAACATATAAACATGAATATCCATAGCGCACACCAAGTCTTAACAGTAAATATTATGGTTTACTTTCAAAAAGTGTTTAAAGAATTTAATTATGTGCAGAGCATTCTTACAAAGCAAAAATTATTAACTGTTGAGAACATGGTGATCTACTTTGCACACAGACAATAAAAGATATGGAAAATTTCCAATAACACCATAGCTTTCAGTGGAGTTTGATTTTCCTTTGACTGCAAACAGTTTAAACACTGGTGCTGGAAGGCCAGGCTCTGCTCCTGTTTTAAAGAAATCTATCCAAATAAATGTAATTGCTTTGGAATCACCCCAGATTCAGTTAAAGAAGGATCGGGTCCATGAAGTTCAATATGGTAATATATACAAGTTTAAAATGAAGCTCCAGGAAGATGCCTGCATTTTCTTCTATTTTATTATAAAATTATATGAGATTGAAAAAAGATACAGCTAGATTTTTATTAGGGACTGCAGATTTGAAGAGAAAAGCCAATCATTTGCATGTTTTAGAATACCACATTCAACTCCAATCAATTTTAATTTAATTGTAATTGCTGTTTAGGTTTCATTAAGCAACAAAGCAAAACCAGCACTGGTCTAAAAGCTCTCAAGACTTATTCTTCTACTCAGGTCAATATCCATTTTCCTCCAGAGACAACAAGGACAGAAGGAGAAAGCCAAACCTGTGTCTCTGCAGCCCCAGAATTTCTCAGCTTTAGCTTCTGACTAAAATCCCCAAGGTTCACTTTTAGGCCTTGTTTGAAGGAGCTGAAAGATGCAAAGCTGCTTCATGCCCACCAGTGATTTCCCTAAGCTCTTCTTTCTATTTCTGCCCAGGGAGAGGCTTGGGCAGGCCCTGGCTTCCTCAGGAGCAGACTTCCTCCTGTTTAGAAAATGGGACACTGATAGGATACCCTCTTGAATTGTGTGGGGTTATGGAGGGAAGAGGGAGACTTTCCTTCACAGATTCAGACACTAATCTCTCCTATTCTGCTTAATTATGATGTCTGCCACCCAGACCTGGAAGGAGGAAGGGAGGGATCCTACCAAGCTCTTGGCCAGTTGCTTCGGCTGAGGATAGTTGTTATGCATATCCTGTTAACTGTGGCATCTACCCTAGGAACTGCCTGCTGGAGCATTACAGAACATTTAGAGTCAAACATTTTAAATATATTGATCAGATTTGGCTCTACAGCTCTTTTGAAATGGATCTGGATGGCAATGTGATGTGACACCGTCTGGGTTTTTCTCCTGTTTGGACATAGAGTGCTTTGGCATTGACAAAACAAGAATGTTATCAGAGCAGTCCATGTTGATGCTTCCCCAGCGAAGCCGATGCCAAATCTCTGTGGGTGAAATCCTGGCCCTCTTGACATCAAGAGGAACTTTGCCATCAACTTCAGGATGACACACATTTTCCTTCTATCTTGAGTTAGCATAAGCTCAAGCCTCATATCTGGAATAACCTCACAGGACAGAGCCTGCAAGGAATGGATCATGATACAGCTTTTTAAGTGGTCTCCTGGCACAAATAAGACAGCAAGGAGCACTATTCTCTAAAAATATACAAGTGTAAAACACTTACTTGAAATAAACTTATTGTATAGTCTTTCTGCCAAGCAGTTCATTGTGTGCACTAGCTTGAAAACAATTGAAAAGAGCCATAACTATCTGAAATGTAAATGTTTGGGTTAGAGTCCTTCATAACATTGCGATTGGTAAGCCAACAAAAAGAAACAACAACAAAAAAAAAAAGGGAAAAAACCAAAATGCCCTTACTTACATGACTGCTGACAGAGTAACCTCCAAAAAAGATGAAGCCAACAAAAACTACAGTTCTAATTCTCCAGTTACATTTTCTATTTACTTTGGTTATAGTCACTTAGCACCAATGAACTTGTGACAGAGAAACAGTGATGACTAATGGATGCTATGGCAGGTGGTATATATTTGAACTTTCCAGACATCAGGCAATAATTGCTCACATAGAGCTGTGGAAAATATGATAAAAAAGAAAGCCTGGAAGGTCCAAAGGTCTTATATTAGAAGAAAAATAACAAAAAGCACCAAAAAAATGAAGATTCATGTGGCTTTCATTCTGGTAATAAAGCTGCAGATGTGATCTCTGAATACGTCAGCAGCTAATTAGCTGCATCATGGCAGTGCAAATCATGTGCTGCAGAGTAATGAATGAGAAATCTCTTGCTCTATCATGGGAGTTGTTAAAAGTATATATAGCTTGAGAAGGGAGTACCGGATTTGTGTCCTTAGTGACTCCTATTGTTATTAAGAATGCACCATTAATGCAGGCACAAAATCAAGGTAAAAAAAGACTTCAAAATGTTTAGAGGACCATATTCTTGTAACACCAAACCTTATGCAGATTATTTAATTGACATCTTTACATACCACACTTAATTTTACACAGCATTTTTCATCCCAGAGGACACAGAATCACAGAATGACAGAATGATATGGGGTTGGAAGGGACCTCTGGAGATCATCTACTCCAACCCCACTGCCAAAGCAGGTCCACCTAGAGCAGGTTGCACAGGAACACATTCAGGCAGGTTTTGAACATCTCCAGAGAAGGAGACTCCACCATCTCCCTGGGCAGCCTGTTCCAGTGCTCTGCCACCCTCAAAGTAAAAAAGTTCCTCCTCATGTTTAGATGGAACTTCTTATGTACAAGTTTGTGTCCATTTCCTCTTGTCCTGTCACTTGGCACCACTGAAAAAAGACTGGCCCCTTCCTCTTGACACCCACCCTTTAAGTATTTATAGGTTTTGACCAGATCCCCCCTCAGCCTTCTCTTCTCCTGACTAAAAAGACCCGAGTCCCTCAGCCTTTCTTGTAAGAGAGATGCTCCAAGCCCCTAATCATTTTGTGGTCCTCTGCTGTACCCTCTCCAGCAGTTCCCTGTCCTTCCTGAACTGGGGAGCCCAGAACTGGACACAGTACTCCACACAGGGCCAAAAAAAAAAACCCAAACAACACACAAAGTGCTTTCCACATGAGGATTGTAGCTGCAACGGAAGCCCAACAAAAATCATTCAAAATGTGCAAATCTAATCCCAATAAAGCCCACAAATGGAAGCATAAATTAGAGTGTGGGATCCAAGGTGGTGTTAAAGGAACAAACACCTTCCAAGAGCAAAGAGTAACATCAGTAGGAGACAAATTAAGTATAGGGGAAGCAAGAAGCTCATGTGGAATCTGTGAGTCTCATGGCAAGGAAGGAGCAACTAATTAAAAGGAAGAGATTGATGAGAATCAGGATGGTTGTCTGCCTCAAGTTTAATCACCAGAACAGTGAGCAGTTCCGTCTCTCCCCCCGATAGCAATGATGAGGTACTCCCAAAGAAAGACAAGACAGAAGAACAGGTGCTGGAATAAACTCAGTACTTACATGCCCTACACCACTGGGTCCAGGTGATTTACCCTTTAGGCTCCTTCTACAGATGTTCATGCATGAAGTAGCTGAGCTGTTGACTTCATTTGTCACAAACAGCAGCCACTTTTCCAGAGGTCTGGAAAGTATTAGGCATTGTATACAGTTTAAAACTGGTTCTAGAAGTGACCCAGGAAACTACAGTTAATGATTTAGATGTGGGAATTTGGTCGAGCTGATCATGAAGCACAGAAGGTCATAAGCTTACGACTTGGCCTGCAACCCCTCACTAGCAACACAAAAGGCAGCAGTAGATCATGGTTTGCAGCTCTTGTTGATCCCAAAAATGGTGTCCCAGCAGTGGTTAAAAGAGGTAAAATATAATGAATAACACAGTGCCTGAGGTCCTATTCCTACTGCTTCACGATGCAAGGATGAGAGGTCAAGGAAAATATCAGGTGAGAAATTTGAATGTGCTTCTTTGCACATCTTTGCAAAGACTGCCTGGGAATTTTCTGAGGCCAGGACTCCTGAGAGGATCCAGCATACTCGAAGAGCAGGAACAGCCAGAGCAGTTCAAATTAACGGCACTGCAGCATTTGTAAGGTGTATTGTCATCCTTCAGAACTGAAGCTGGTGGCTGATCTTGAGAGACAAGTACGAATGAGACTTATGGAGGCAGACATTACCTCTTGCAAAGGTTTAATGCCATCTGCTGAATGGACCAAATTTTCACCATGCCAACGCCAGGGCTAGAGACTGACCAAGGAAGGACAGTGTTCGGAGCCACTGCAATGCTGCATCCATTTGCCACAAACACTCTGCAGAGCCATGGGATGCCACCTGGCAGCATCTGTGCTCCACATCACTCAGCTGATGGGGAGTTAAGGAAAGGATAACGGCCTATCATTTTTCTTGGACAAGCATGTGGCATGGCCTGAAAGAGCTCCCTACAGGGAAGTAGAGTTCAGCATATCAAACCAAATCAGATGGAGGGCTGCTACAATTTTATCTGTGTTTTTAAGAAATCTAAGCACATAAAAAGCCAGTTCTAGGCCCATAAGTGAAACTGGACAGAAGTATACATGGACCCTAAGTCCAAGTCAGCTGGTATGCCCTTGTCCATGCAGGTATACTCTCTTTGTTTCACTAAGTCTCTTTTATCGCCATTTCAGTCCTCCCAGTGACAACATCACCTTGCCCATGTCAGTCTCAGAACCATGCTCGGGAAATCGCAGCCTGGGACAAATCAAAACCATGCCAAGGACCCTGCCGACAAATGGTACAGGCAATCGAGTGTCAGCACCTGGGGACATGGCCTGGCCTAGGTTTTTCCATGTGGGGACCACAGAGGGGCTGTGACCAGGTACAGATTTAATCTGATAAACTCAGTTGGTTTTTTTTAGAAACATGAGCTCCCAAGGAGCGTAGATCAGAGATATTTCATCTCAGCCTAAGGTAAGGACCTAAATTAGGATCAATTCCTTGAAAAGCCTGTTTCTTTTCACATGCATAAAAGAAAATTAGCTCAGAAGCAAACGTCTATAACTCAGACACTTACAGTCAAGTAACACTTAAAAGCCAAGTAACACATCTTACTTACTATGAGGGAGACCTGACTATGAATCAAAAGTTCGTGATTTCCAGAATTGGCTCCAGTGCTGACGCTACCTCACACTATGCTTTGCTTCCTCATTTCACCTACCTGCAGCTGTAGTTAGGAAGGATTACATCCTTCTGCAGCATTGAACCATAACAAAGATTTGCTAGTGCATGTGGCTAACAATAGTTCTGCAGAGCAAAGGGGTTATTAATCAAGTCTGATACTTAAAACCAAGTCTCTCTGTTGTGCTTTAGCTACAGGAAAACACACATCAAGCAATAAAAAGGCAGGGGAGCTGCAGACATGCATCAGCAACTACCAGTACACTGTCTCTACATGCCATGGCAACCATGTTACTGTGGCTGTCTCTACCCCTAATATGTGCTCTTGTGTTAGAGGTTTGCATTGTCACCAGTATTGGATTGCCAAGCTTCGGGCTCCTGCCCCTAAGTGAAGGCATCCACTCTTTTTAACCTGACCTCCCCCATCCACATGCTTGTTGGCTCTTCCTAATGAACCCATCCATCTTCTCTTGGTGACAATTCAAACATGTCAGTCCTTTGAATGGGAGGAAAGATCTTTAAAACATTTAGGAGTGATTTCAAAGCGCTAGGATATCTTCACTGAGCTAATCAATACCTGGCTAATTTTACAAAAGAACTAGAGGAAAAGGAAATGTTCATATGCAGTCAATGATACCTCCAATTTTTTACAGCTTTAGGTAAAAATGGTCTTTTTTTATTCTTATTTTAATTCCAATTAAAAATTATTCTAAAACATTTATGGGAACTGGGAAAAGTAAGTACTCCTTGAGAAATATTTATGAAATATTTATGTCTGGGGAGAGGCAAGAAACAGTCCTTGTGTGCCTCTTGCCACACATGGCCCCTGCACATGAAAAAGGTGATAACATTTGGGAGTGGCAGAGGCATTGCATTTTTCAAGTCCTCTGAAAGGTTCAGTTGCTTGGATTTGGAGGGCGTTCACTCATAACTATTCACAGAATGCTGCCATTTGTCCCATGGGGATTTGCCTGCCTTTTTCTTTTTAGAAAAGAGCCTCAGTCAGAAAGCAGAAAAGAAATGGGACTGGTGTAAACTGAGTAATTTTTTTAGAAAGGCTTCACTGGGAAAGGCAGAAGAAAGACAGATATAGCTGCTGTTTTAGAGATGATACAGGAAGAACATTTTGCACGTGAAATCATTAAGTTTTTTAGCAGCACTGGCTAAAGAGGTTGAATAATCAAAATTCGGTGTTTTGTTTTGAGCATGGATCAGTTAGACACAACTCTCCAGAAAATTCATCTTGTCCAGAAAAAGGAGAGTCCTAACTATAGTCACCACAATATGGGTACGCGCTTTCATAGGTTGCTTACATTGCCAGTGAAACTTCTGTGCCAAGAATGCCCTCCTAAGAGACCTCTAATACACTGCATTATTAAAAAGAGATATTTTATTCTGCAGGATGATGTGTTAATGTACAGAATCTTCAACAAAATGAAAAACACAAATCTAACTACCTGTTTTAATATAAGAGCAACCTGATGGCACAGAAGAAAACTTGACTTTTCTGCGTCTTAAAATACTGTAGGACTATGTAAACCTTATTGATATTTCTGAAGCCATAAAGAATAAGGACAAAATTATATTAAATAATTTGCAAGCTAAAAATACCTGTTTATTACCAAGTACTTGCAGAGAGAAGGAACCTTAATGGATGTATCCTTTTATCAATTCATTATTATTATTGCTGTTGTTGTTTTTATTGCTGTTACTGCTGTATTGTTATTCCTGTGTCTATTTTAAACCACAGTCAGGATTGAGGTTTCACTGCAATTTGTATAAGTGATCCATAAAATATACATAATAGATTACTGTTACTGCAATGCATTAGAGTTTGCATGAGGGAGGGGCCTTTTCACAGAGAATGCTTTCTCAAAGGACTATAGAAGAGGTCCCAGGAATAAAGCGTGAGCAAAACTCTTGCTCCCAGTGCACAGCTCTGTGGCTGCACAGTGGCCATGTGGGACAGTTTGGCAGGCAACACTTTCTTCCCAACTTTTCCAGTCATTAAAAAGGCTGTGTTAAGTGTGCTCTTGCACTAAGGTGGAAAAACAGAAATCTTCTCTGCCTGCCTGAACACACACCAAGATATCAGTGCCTGGGATTTCAGTGAGAGCAGGATCTTCTCGAGGGCTTAACCCTTTTTTGTGCTGGCTGTGAAATTCCCTCTCATCAAGACACGTCTTTCAACATACGGACAGGGCTGCTGCCTCACGCACCCGAGTCCTGCTGTCCCAGTCTCGGCACCTGGTCAGCCTGTGCTGTAGCTCCTGTTTGAAGGACGTGTATGAGTTCATTTGATGTGGTAACCAAAATGCATTGGAACAGGGGAAAGGGAAGAACGGGCCTGCCCTTGCCCCAGTATGGGGTCAAGACACAGCTTGGACAGCTATGTGGATGGGACAGTGCTCCCAGACACTGCAGTGTAGGCAGCCGCTTCAATGCTGGTTATTCACCAAAAACGTTGAAAGAACTTCTTCCACAAATCCATTTCTATCTTTGAAAGTCAGGCCAGACCGAAGCAAAGCAAAACAATTCAAAGCCAATTACCTTGCTGCCAAATCTCTGATGCCCATTCACTGAGCGTGTAGCATTCTCTGGTGGGAAGCTACAGAAAAACCCCCTTGGCTCAGGGGTAAGCCAGGGCCACGGCAGTGATACTGCCCTTCAGTCTCCACAGCAAGAAAAACAAGGAGGGGAAAAAACCAGCTTGGTTTCAAAGCATCATGGTTCCGACACCAATATTTCAAATGGGAGCATATAGTAAGGCCAATTTTATTTTGTGTACCGCTCACAGCCTTAGGTCATATAAAAACCCTCACATCCAGGTCATATATGAGCCCCAGATCCCTCTTAGTCCTCATGAACACATCTCTGAGACACAGGAGTAATATTTCTAGTTCCTAGGTGGAAAAGCTATAGTATGAGATTAATTCCTAACTACACAAACAGAGTAATGAAAAATTAAAACTACAGATACTGTGTCAGTCTACCCAGCTCTTTGAAGTCCAGAATCCCTGGGCTACCTACTGCCACGAATCCAAATATCTGTGATGTTGATTTAGCTCTCTTTAACCTCCTAAGGGTGGCAAATGAATCTCCACTCCCTATATGATGTTTCTGAATGGCAATCTGTGTCAGTTTTATCTCCAAGCTGATATAGAGGCCTCTGTGGCACTTTCTACACTTCCCTGCTTCACCCAGATTTCCATCCCTTCTGTCTGCATCAAAAGGCTGGCAGAAAACCCCAAGACAAACTGAAATACCCTCACTGACTTGCCACAGCTGAAGATCAGCCCATCCTGGAGGTGGATCCCAGTGGGGCCGCAGAGCTGCACTCAGAGGCAGAACATGCCCTGCCATGGCCATGCAAACCTGGGCTCCAAAGCACGATGGAGAGCACATGGTCCTCTGAGCACAAACCCAAGCATGATCACAAAAGTAGCTGTCACTGCTTTCTTGGGTGACCAGGGACAGAAAGGAACCAAAAAATGGAGAAACTACAGGAATTGCCCATAAGAGTATTTTAACAACATGCTCCTCACCCAGCTTCAGCAAATTCGCGTTGAAGCCGAGGACAGAGACGTGTTTCCCAACAAATGCAGAGAAAATATTTAGAGCACAGCCCAGTGTCCAGCTGGTATGTTGGAAATGTTTGACAGACGTCACTGTCATATCCTTCTGATTTCATCTTGAGGCCTTGGCAATGCTGTTATTGTCTCAAATACTGCCTGTGTCCCCCAAAAAAGAGACCTTGAAGATGACAGTCCCTTCTCCAGCCATTGTTAAAGGCATTTCATTTTTTGGTCCCTTGGACACTATCCCCAGAGCAGACATTGAAAGATCTCTGTTTCCAGCTGCATCACCATGTTCTTTCAGGGTTCTCAGCCCACCTCTCTGTTCCCTTCTCCTCACCAGTCCTCTTCCAGTACCTTTCCCTCCTGGATGTTCAGACATTTTTTGACAGGGAAGAAATACCGGGAGATCCAGTATGACAATGAAACTCTGCTGACCGGGGAGCTCTCACTTCAACCAGCAGCACAGAAAATGTTCAGGAAAACATCCACAAATCCATTGCAGGCACTCTGGGTCACACTAGAGGCATAGCATTCATTCTTCACCAAGATGGTATGTTGGCTCTGATCCTTACCAGACCCAGAGGCAAAGAAACACGATCAACAATGGTAAAATAGAGTTAATTAAACATATCAGCTCAGGGTTGATCAGAACGACTTGTCTTCACTTGGGAGCCAGTCACCAGGAGCCAGAACTCCATGGACTTGTCTCTTACACTTCTTTTTTCTCCCATGTGAATATAAACATGTCTATAACATTCAGCAATAAAGCTTTGCTCTGTTTGAAACCTGGCTAGACCAGACATGGGAAATAGTTGCCAGTGACACCTGAATTGCAGTGAATTCTGAGCGAAAACATGATCCGAGAAAGAGCCGACAGTGGATGGAGGGAAAGGCGAAGAATCCCAATCCTCGTATTTGCTGGCAGCTGAAAAGGAAGCAGACGTCTTCATAAAACAGCTTTCCCCCTCCTGGGCTGACACAGTGCTGTCGGATCCAAAGGGCACAAACGCCAACTGCGCTGCCTGACATGCTGCAGCAGGGAGAAATGTTGCAGCCTGTGTTTGGCAGGGTGATTTGCTGTCAGAGAATTTCATAGCCTTGGGGTGCAATTACCAAAAGCCCTGGCGCCTGCCGCGTTCAATCTGTGTTTAGGTAGAGTCGATAGGCGGGTACCCGAGGGGTACGCAGCGAGAAGCAGGAGGGCAGGATGGTGAGAGCACGTGGCGACCATCCTGCCTCACGCAGGGGGAGTAAAGCCAGCAGCGGGATGTGGACGTGGTGCGGGGGCCATGGAGCAGGGGAAGCCACGGTTCAGGTTTGGCCCAGGTGGTTGCTAAGCCTCAACAGCTGCACGCAGGGCTGGGAGAGAGAGGGGCTCAACAAGGAACAAATGTGAAAAGGCCAGCCTGAAGGTATAAGAGGAATGGGGAGCTGGCGACCGTCCAAGGAAAGGGGGGTTTAATCTGGGGCTTTTGTTTTATTCGAAGGGCTTTGATCCTCTGGTGGGAAACAGATAAGGGGACCGAAAAGTTTTCATGGGTGCTATGCAGGCAGGGCGAGTTTTCAGCCTGTCCACCCCAGCTGCTGGGCTTGGCAGGCTTGGTCACTGCTGCCCATCAACAGAATGAAGAGGCTGGAGCAGTGCTTGCCCTAAACTGGGTTATCACTGGCTTGTAATCACAGCACGAGGCTTGTCAAACTGTCTCTATTTTAAGTTGGTCAGATATAGCTGATCCACTAAGGTCCTATCAGCTACCTTGGCCTTTTTCAGGTGTAAGAAATCCCAGGAAGACACTGCAGTTTACTTTGCTGTAAAGCTAGAATGAGACATGGTTTTCTTTTACACCCTGCAAGAGAGCCTCAGGATAAAGCTATTTCCACTCTGTCCTGTGTCCAAGTTCTCAGTTCCCCTGTGCTCAATCCTAGGCTCATTTAAAAGCACTCAGCAAATAACATATTAGAATATGTGTCAGATACTTTTTAATCTGAGTGTCTGGAAAATGTATGCAAAATCAAAATGAAAAAAAAATCATGTCATTTAGTACGTTTGCTTATGAAACCTCAGTAGAATATTTTTCTCTGCAGTCTATGCGTAGAAAAAACATAGGAACAGCTGACAATCTTTTTTTTAGACTTCCTTTAACTGAAAAAATCCTGCACTGATAAGTGATGTTACTAAATATAAAAACGGATCTCTACAGTGGCCACATTAACAGATTGCTAAGTATTATGAGGCAAAAGTGTCTGTGCGGAGCTGCAAAGAGCAGAAGATAATGAAAACTTTGGAATCTGATAGAGATGACCAGCGGGACAATGAGTCAGTAGTCACAGTACATGGGGCCAGAGCCAGCACAATCTGGAGGAACCAAAACAAACACTGCAGTATTTTTGGAAGGGGAAGGCTGGCAAGCATAGCTTTACCTGGGCAAGATGAAATGCAGCAGATGGTAAGATCCTGAGGGGGAGAGAAACTCAAAGGTGGGAAATTAAGCCTCATGGTCTTTGGCAGTCAACCAGGAAGTTGAGAAAACTCAGTTGAAACTGTGCGACAACAGCAGCAGCTTACACACACACACACACACTCTGAAGTCGTGCCCCGAGCCAATGTGGCAGTGTGCAGGGATGCAAGGGACCAGTAGCCCTGTGTTGCTCACAGAACTTGCTGGCAGCCATGGCAGGCAGCCATCCCTCTCCTCCTCGGCACTGCAAAGCTTCTTCCTACGAGGAGCTCTGTTCACTGTGATACAATGAGAAATTCAGAGTCCAAAAATGGCAGAGTTGTGAGAGAGACTTTTGTTTTTTCCAAGAATTAAACCATTCACCCAGCTTGTCAGGAATTAGGCAAAGTAATCCTTGCACAGCTGAGTGGTTGCTTGTAGGGCAAAGCTGTTGCTTTAGAGGGACCAGTTTGGAGTTACAGCTTCCGGAAAGGATGGAAGTGGGTGAATGGATGTTTCTGCTCGTGGCCATTGTCTCAACTTGCTTCCTCGATAAAGACAGGCTGAGATCTACCTTGACAGCTAACCTCTGTTGAGAATTGGGAGGGGAGAGTTACAGAACTGAGGGAGCCATGAGAGTTCAGGGATGTGCAAGACATAAATGAGCAGGGAATGTACCTCAGTCAGATACCCAAAACCAGGAATCTGGGAAGGGAAGATGAGCAGAGCAGTGTCCATTGCACCCTGGTGGGCATCCAAAGCATCCAAGGAGAGAGTCAGCTTTGCTCAGTGTGGCTTTGCCCAGAGAAATGGCAATGGTGATGAAAGCAGTTACCAGAGTCACCAGGATGGACACCCTGCTCCTCTGCATCCACTCTGCATGTTTCCTCCCCTTGCTATGAGTTGAGGGCAAGGAACTCAGTCAAAATTATTGTGGAGAGTAAATAATTGAGAAGAGGGTAGAACAAACTGACTGAAGGAAGGAAAGTCATTAACATGCAAATCAAAGTAGATAAGTCAGGGGGCAAGGAGAATCTGAGTTTAATTCATTTAACAGAACAGAGATGTGAGGACCAGATCTGACAAGAATTTTAACAGAGGGATAATGTCTATGTGAGTATTATATGTGTTTATGTTCTTCAAAATGGCAACAGGGGATGGTGAAAGAATATATATCCTTGTGGGCTATAACATTTGCTAAAACGACTTCTCTCGACGCTTCTGAGTGCCCACTCCTGCCCACGCACACACTCTGCCAGCCCATCCAGCACCCTGGTTCACATCATCAGAAAATTACCCAGCAAATTTTTTAGGAGGAAGGTTTACTGTAACTACTTCCAGTTAAGAGCACTTAAGCTGCATTTATTTGCAAGGTACTGTTGACTTCCTGATTTTTCTGTGAAAGAGGCATTTATTTCAAAGGCAAGCCATAAAACTAGATTCCCCAGTCTCTCTTCTCAGCAGCCCAAGCACTACAGTGCTCCAAATCCGTCATAGACAGAGGTGGGGATATTTTTTCTGAAAACCTGTTGTTTAAATATTGGCAGCACTAGGCTGTTTTAACATCACTGATTCCAAACAAAAGGAGACACAGACACGAGAAGACTAGAAGACTAAAAACAGAATCGTATTTTGATTTCCCAGAGAATACAAGATATGCAAGAGTTGTGTTTGCGGAGGATTGGCAGCAGGAGGATTCGCCGAACTGGGAGCAGCTGTCATAGCAACCACATCCAGGCAGAGAACTGGTGTCAAGTCAGATGTCACCTGGAAGGAAATTTCCCTGCTTAGAGGAACACTGTTCTAGAAGGAAAACTTTGGAAGCTGGTAGCTGAGGCACCTTCATAAAACCTTGAAGATGTGGGTGAAGGAGATGTGCCAGAAGACAGTAATTGGAAGAGCAATCATCTGAGAAGGAAACCTGGCTCACAGACCTGTTTCTGCCTTTGGCTTGCACAGGCAGCTCTTGGCAAGACTACATGGATGTCCACTTCGTTTTCCCTATTTCTCAAATGTTGTCTTTGCAAAGTCCATCGAGACCTGCCAATGGAAAATTGTTATATATGCTGATGTGAGAACCAGAAAGATACTCAAGCTTCATTAATGACTTCTGGTTTTCTAGAAGTTGTATACACAGATTCAGTGGGCTCCTTTGCATCTCTTATGGGATGGCTTTTGCACAGCCCCACAGCATAGTGATGTTAAGAGCTGCTCAGCAGGGACTTTGAAGTAGGTTGCCTTGCTGCGCATACTCCGTTCTCTGTTTAATGGCACAGGCATTTCTAGAGTCTCAGCAGAGCTGCTTTCAGCTCTGTAAGCTCTGTTGAAGTACTTACTCTGAGCTAAGTAAGACTCTGGGCTAAGAAAGCTATGAGCTGGACGCCACTCCCCAGCACCCATCCACACCAAACCCACCAGAGTCCCATGCCCTGGAAGAGAGCAGGGCAGAGGCTGGGTGGCTCTGAGGACACCTGCTGTAGTGAAGCTTTCCTCATGGCATGAGAGGCTGGCATCATGCTCACCATGTGAGTGACAGCACCCTCTGGACACTCCTGGTGACCCCGGGAACAAAAGCCGCCACAAATCAGCCTGCCTCTCTAGCTCCAGCCATGCAAGATCTCACATTTGTGTGTGCTGCCCTGGCTGGGCTTGCTGTGGTGGGTAGATCCTGACACTGCTGTGGGTTGTATCAGCCCGGGCTCACAGGTTCACTTCCAGTTTGCACGCTTTGATCCTCTTGCAGTGCCAAACAAGAAATACGTGTCCAAAAGGTGTCTTTGTCCTGGCTAGTTTATCTCACTTCTCAGAGTGCACGTGCCCAAGGCCGTGAGTCACTGTTCAGAGGTGTCTTGGTATTGTTCACTTACTGACTTTAATTTAGCATGGCTGAGTTTATAAGATATATTATTATGAGAAATCTGGTTGCTTTGCTTTAAGTTCAGCCCTTTCACATTGAGAACAAAAATGTTGTCATTGTGCTGAACTGTAGGATGCTAAGAATAAGTGGGTACTTTGTCACCAGCAGTAACACTGTGGAAGGCAGTCCAATTTTCTTCTTACCTCCCTCAGGTTGCTCCTCCACTGCTAAAGCTCCCCCAGTGTGTCCCTTCATCATGTTCTGCTATTTTTAGATGCCACTTCTCCACAGGCAGTTGATCCACAAATCAAACAAAGCTATGGAGTCTCCCAGTGTTATGGAGATTTTCAGAGCTTTAGTCCTGAACTGAGATCAGACAACAGTTGAGAATTCCTTGACTTTTTTTCACTAGGCAGGGCTCACAAGACAGAACCCATGCTGTGCCCATAATCCAAAGCCTCCTTAAGAAACCTCAAATTCTGTCAGGTTCCAGAAAAGAAACATCCTCAGAACTAAGGAATAATAATGCAATGGGGCCCATCATCCTAAAGCCAGCTCTCATATTCTTGCAAGAAGTGTAAGTTTTTACTGTATTATGGCTTTAATATTGATAAAGTCAACAGTTACATCCTTGAAATGTAGTAGCATGTTTAACATGTTTGCAGCAAATTTCTCTTTCCCGTGTATTAATTTTTGATACAGCTGGCTAATACGAAGCCAAGAGTTATAGTGCAACTCTGACAATGTGGGAAAGTCATTATGATATCCTTCAGCTACTTGAGGTGACATTGTTTTCCTGCAAAACAAATTACTTATCACAGACTCCATTACTCAGGAGATAATAAACAGTTTCCAAAATGCATGCCTCTTAGGCACTAAAAGGATCTTCAGGACATTTGTCAGCCTCACTTGATTTTTTTGGGCGAGCCTTTTTTTTATGCAAATAAGTCTGACTTCATGGAATATACTGAGTAACATAGATGTGTTTCTTCTTTTTTAACACATTAAGAAAGCATAGGTGGCTGTAGATACTGGTGTGGATTCAGACAATTGAATCAGTAAGGAGATTGGTGAGGGATAAACAGGTACAAAGCTAGAGGAAAGTAGACTACAAATCAATAGTGATAATATGGAAAATATTACCTCCTTATTTGGAGGATGACCTCTTTTTGCTGTGTCCTGGAGATCAGCTGGTACTCGGGGCAGTTCGGGTGGCAGTCAGGGTCTGAGTCTATCGCCTTAGCAGCTTAGCTGCTGGCTCTGTCAGAAATGCTGTCCAAGATGTGCAGAAAAGTTCTCAGTTGCCTCTTTTTATTTACTCATCTCATACATGCCATGGTTCAATGGTCTATAGTCATCAGGTGCCAGGGACTTTGCCTCTCTTCACGGCTGTGATGCAAAGGAGAAAAAAGATTTCTAATTTACCACTGTTCCTGACATCTCTCCCCATCCACAGTGTTTCAGCTGGTTAAAGCATCATCATCACAAGGTGAATTGGGAGCAATATCTGTGCTACCTAAAACACTGGGCAGCTTAAAGCCATCTGTCCCAGAAGCTGGGTTGTGAATGGCCGTATATCTTGAGCTGTATATCTTGTATAACATTTAAGGACTGTCAGTGCCTTCACTCTGCATTGCTATGAAAGGAAATAAATGTTCAGGTTGACTGAAATGGCTCCAAGCGGCTACGAACATTTTATAATTGTGCCGAAGGCAGCTCTGAATGGTCCTGCTGTCTTAGTGGCAATGAAAAAGGAACAGCGCGCTTTGCTGCTAAGTACATTTACTTCTTGGCTGTTGAAATCATCTGTCTGAACGAGGCTCAGGCAGCAATGTTTCCTAATTATGAAGGGCAGTGAAGTACCCTGCACTGAGTGCTGCATTCACGGGAGTTTTACTGTGGCTCCCAAAGGAAACTGCATATGAATTAGATGGCTGAGGCTTTTGTGAAAAACATTTGCGTATTTCAAAAATACAGCCCTCAAATATCGTGGTGTGGAGCGAGAGTATTTGCACCAGTGAATACAGTGGCTTCCACCAGGAAGAGCAATGTCTTCTAGGAGTATAATTAGGGCAGGAGAGAAGAAGGGAGAAATGTGAGGCTTAATAAACATTTAATTAGACCTCAATGTTGCTAATATTGGATAAGCTGGAGACAAAACCAGCTCCATTGTCTGAAACAGAAGTTATTGAAAATCCAAGCAGGAACCATTTTATGCTTATATACATGAGTCTTCTGATGCAGTGTTGGGAATTTCAATACCAATTATTTTCATTCAGGTGTGTTATCAATAATGCTTTAAAAAAGTTTTCAGCTTCTCTTATTTGCAGACCCCTATCATTTTTTCAGCAGTTTCTGTCTAGTCATCTGTTAGGTCCCTCTGATTGCTTAAGAGCTGCAAGTTAAGCATAGCTACACTGCAGGCCACAGGTCACACAAAATCAGCTTCTGAAAGGTATGCTTCAGTAGTCTGACACCATTAGCTAAAATCTCTTTCAGATTCCCCTTGAGAGACAGACTGGCCCAGAAATCTGCCCTATAATTCACATTACTTGATGTTGACAGTATGCGCAGGCATAACAACCTACAGACTGAGGAGCTGTGAAACTGCACACCAGTACGTGACAAAACCCAAGTCACTCTGCCGAGAGAGGTGAATACCACTTCTGCATGTTGACAATGGATGCAGATTGCTTAATATTTCATTCCAGATCTAAACATTTAATGTGATTTCTCTTTGAAATGCCACTGCACATCCGGGCATGGCTGGCTTTATTTTCAATATGCTGCTGCCTTGTAAAAAGGTAACTTCTTCCCCCTTACCACAGACAAGTCTGTCACCTGTGGTGTGACTTCTCCTGGTATTGTTGCCCCCAGGACCTGAAAAAAAAAGAAAAAGAAAAAGTAAAAGTCTTAGTGATGACTACTGCTACATTAATGTTGTTGGTCTGCAAGACATCCCACAACGTAACAAGAACTTTGGAAATGAAACACTTATTTTACTGCAGTGTACTATGGCATCTTTTGCTAATGGGTTATCCTGAAACCAGGTACTCTGATCCGTTGGTGAGAAACAGCTTGAAGCTTTCCAGAAGCGACAGTCATGCTCGGCAGTAGCCAGTTGCAGCAAAAGGCTAGCAAGTGTGATGTGGAGAACGGCAGCAGGTATCCCACTCACGGCAGGCTTTCGAGGAGAGGCAGGGTCAGGCGCTTCCTGCGGTGGCTGCAAGGTGCACAGGCGTGCAGGAGCAGGGTGAAACAGCTCCTGTGCAAGAAGAGCTCTGGTTTTAGCCAGAGAGAGAGGCAGGTGTAGTAACGCACTCAGTCTTTTTAATTCCTGCGTGCACCATAATTAGGTATTAATCCCAGAAGCGTGGAAAACAAATGGTATGTTGACAGCTACTTGAAAACAAATATCTCACACTGTAATTCTTAATATGGCCACTGAGCTTCAGGCAAGAAGTATTTTATCTTTTCAAATGTATTGTCCTAATTATAGCTTGCATTTTAACTGAGATTTCCTTTCTCTCTTTCCCTACCTAAAGACACTACCATTCAGTAAAAAAAATCACTACTGTTCGGTAAAGTCCTTTACTAACCCTTATTCTTGCTATGGAGTAGATTTATTTTACTTTAGGATAGGACCCAGGAGCCCTACTGATAGATTGGGAAATATTTGTCCTAGGCGCTGTACAAACAGAAAGCTTACTGATACTTTTGGAGGTATAACATGGAGGAGAACAACCCAAATGCTTCATATGGAGAGGTACTGAGCCACAGTGAGTGATAAGTGCGGAGCATCTACTATCACCCTGTAGTGGGGTCCTCGGTAAATCCCCCAGTATATGGCCATGTTTCTACTTTCTGTTCTTTGTCTTTTCCATTTGGCAGTAGAAAGAGTCCCTTCGGACCCTTCCAGCCTGGTAATATCAGCTAAGAACTGCAGCCTTACATCATATAACAGATTTTACTTTATATCCTTTGAAACGTTCATTATGTTAGTTAATCCACTTTTCATTTTCTTCCTCTGGAACAGGCAAGATAAGGACGCACAGCTGGCTTGCTTCACAAAAAAGGTGCTCTATTATCCAAATCTGGCAGCTTGTTTGTCTGCAAAATCAATACAAAACATTATTTTTTAAAAAAAGTTTCTGATCTTTGAAGACATGGCTCCTAAATAAATACTATTTGCCAATACTATGTGCCACATAGATTTTGCGTTTATAGGACCTTGTTTTAGTTAATTCTCCCATGACAAGGAACGTTTAGCTAAATACAAAACCAAGAAAGATATAGGGATGTTTTTGTTTATAAAATGTATGTGTGCGTGTGTCTATTTTTCCCATAGGAAAGAAAGATGGACAGTTTATTGGAACATAATACAGAGCCAGATATAGAATAGTTATGGCATTTTGCCCATTGAATCTGTGCCTGAGTTAAGCCAGTGGACTTTTTGCCATTGGCCTCTATCGTTTTTGGATCAGGGTCATGGAGATTGGACTCAGTCCACTGAAGTGACTGGAATCCTTAACAGAAAACAAAGTATTCACATGAACTGCTTCCTTTCCCTTTAGCAGCGACCATGCTTTCAAAAGGCCAAGGTTTTGAAAAGCACTCACATCTGGCAGAGGCTTAGGGAACAGGATCAAGTTATTGGGCTGAGGGGCAGAGGAATGTGTAGAAAACCACTCAGGAGTCCTGTGGAGGAAGCCACCATCCATTGCTTGACGAAACACTTAATTCTTTGGTGATGAGCTGGAGCAAAGGTGCTTTGCAGCATGACTGTCTAAACAGCCCCAAAACCTTTATTTATTAAGTGTACTTAAATATTGATGTTGCTGGTTGGTGTAAAGAGAGTCAAAGTTACCTGTAGCTCCTGGAGAACGAAAAGAAGATGCAGATGTTCATGTATGCAGAGCAGGGCTGCATGCAGTTTTCAAAAGCACATAGAGCACATGGAGCAACTTGGCCGCTGCTGTTGTCTTTACCCTCTACTCCTGGGGCTGAGGCTGGTGCAGGGGTCTCACACAACAGGGATGCTGCAGGAGCTGTACACCAGCATTTCCCTCTGCCCCAGGTGGGACTGCCTCTGAGGGGGACAAGCAAGATGGGAGCACCCTCTGTCTTTAATGTGGGAACTCAGGCAGTGACCTCCATACATGCTCTGTAAGAAAAATGTCTGGAAAACTACCTGAGTGGTTACAGACTCACAGAGACTCGGTCTTTGGGCTGGTGCTTTCAGTGATGCTCAGTGATAGCCCACAGTGCTGGTTGAGGAGATATTTGAAGGCCACAAGACATCCCTGTGTGATGGACGGTGCTGAGTAGCATGTAGTTTATCTGCTCTTAGGCAGCCAGGAAAGCAGGCAACAATGTGCTGGGCCCTGATGATGTAGATACGTATAATGAAGCTGTGCCATATGTTCCTTTCAGATTATCATTTTCCTTATGATGGCTTAATTTAATATGCTTGGCATAACACAGAATACCCCTAACACACTGATATTTCTAGCAGATACTTCCAGTAGACTAAAAGGTCATAAAATTGTGCATGAAAGGAGTCAGAGTTTGTCTTCACTCAGCTAAAATATCCATATAAATGTCAATGAACATTCTGTTTCTTGGTGAGGAACTTGAAAAAAGGCCACCTATTTATGTTTAGCCTAATAACCATCCTCCCTGCCACTAAGAGACCTGAACTTGAAGCTGTTTCAAATTTTTCCGCATTTTCTCTGATACATCATTATTTAAATAATAATAATAAAAACACTTAATACTTACTTAAAAGCATATATTTAAAATCCTGTCTGCTTAAGGGATTACATGAAAATGTCACTTCTAAAAAAAGACATATCTAATTTCACCATTGTCTCCCTGAAAGGTTAAGTATGTAGAGTAGAATTAGTGCTTATGTTGATGTACAGATTAACTGTCTTGTCATTCAGTTTGATATTTTTCATAGACTATTTTAAACTCTAGACTGACAGATAAATTGCAGTTGCAACTGATTTATGAATTTTCTATCAAGAAAAAGGAAAGGGAGGGGTTAAACCACCTCGGGAGCTATCTAACTCTCATTTCAAAACACTTTTAGAGGTTTGGGTTTTTTCATAGACAAATATTTGTATTTTGGGGAGGGCGCAAACTCTACAGCATGTAGTGAAAATTTGATTCATCCGTTAATATGTAAGTTTTGAAAAGTAATTGCTTTTTTTTTACAGAAAGAGCATAGTGCCCTCTCAAACTCCAGCCAGGGCCTTCACATGCCTCATATTTATGCAGAAAACCTTCTCCCTGACTTAATGCTTGAATGACAACATTTACATTATCTCTTTCAGGAAATACTGCATTAGTGCTCAGGACAAGAGCCTTGGCACTGCACACCATGCTGCATGGATGAAGAACATCCTCAGCTCTCTGGGGTTTGGGTAGGAGAATTTCCAACTCAAAATGTGTTCTTCTGAAGTCATTCCCAATGACCAAACTTATCTTAATAAAAGATTGCACTAAGTTCTTCCACCTCCACTTGCCTCACTCAAACTTGCATATAAAGTAAATTCCCAACTTCCAGAGCTCAATTTTTTTCCTACCCTTCATATCTCTAGATGTGTTGATCACTTTTTTTCTGTTATTTAACCATACAAAGCAAAAACTAAGCACACAAAGGCAACAGGATCCCAAAACCTTATTTACCGTGGTAGCTCCATATGCCCTCATGCCAGTGACTGGCAGCAGTCAGCATGCATTGATCAAGACCAAACTGTGCCTGACCCACCTGGTGGCCTTCCATGGTAAAGCTTGTCATTTGCATGGATTATACAAAGGCTTTCAACACAGGCTCCCACAGTTTTTTTATACCTAGATTGGGACATTATGCTCTGGATGGGTAAAAGCCTGGTTGGATGACGAGGGTCATCCAGAGGGTCACGGTTCCTGGTCAGACCCTACCTGGATGCTTGTAGTAAGTGGGGTATCACAGGTCTGTCCTGGGACCTGTCCTTTTTAATGGCTTTATCAATGGCTTGGAAGAGGTGGAGGAGTGTTCTCTCATTAAGTCAGCAGATGACACCCAGTCCAATGTATTGAAGGGTAGGGCTGCCATTTAGAGGGACTGAGACAGGCTGAAGAAAGGGGACAACAGGAACCTTATGAGATTCAAAAGGACAAATGCCAAGTTCTGCACCTGTGAAGGAAGAAGCCCCTGCAGTGACGTAGGCTGGGGAGTAGCTCTGTGGAAAGGACTTGGGGGCCTGGAGACAGCAAGCTGCACAGCAGCCAGCAGCATGACCTGGCAGCAATGACGGGCAACAGCCTCCTGGGCTGCACTGACAGAAGCAGAGCCAGTATACAGAAGCAAATGATTGTCCTCCTCTAATTCACACTTGTTAGATCACATGCAGATACCACATCCAGTTTTGCGCCCCCTGGTCTAAGAAAGACATCAATAAACAGCAACTGGTCCAGCAAAAGTCATCAAATTGGTCAGGGGCTGGAGCACTTGTTCTGTGCAGGGAGGCCAAGTATTGGGGCTTATTCAGCCTGGTGAAAAGATGGCTCATAGAGGGGAACAATAACCTAATAGAAGCCACCCATTACCTATGGGGAGATGACAGAAGATGGAGATGATCTCTTCCCAGTGATTCTTGGTGGGAGGATGAGACACAGTGGCCATTAGTTGAAACGAGATCAGTTGTAAAGAAAGCTGAGATCACTTGTCAGGCTGTGGCACAGGTTGCCCAGACATGTTCCGCATCTCCATCTTTGGAGGTTTTCAAGGCCAGATGAGATAAAACCCTGAGCAACCTGCTGTGGCCTCATGACTGACCCTGCCTTGGGCAGGGGGTGGAATTACAGGCCTCCTGAGGTCCCTTCTCACCTGAATTACCCTGTCATCTTAAAATAGCTTCTTATAATGAACAGTAGTCTATGACCATATGATTTGTTTCTATATAGCTCCTGTATTAGTTAGGAGTAACGGATGAAACTTGCTGCTCAAAGAGCATTTACTGGAAGCAGACTGCGACTTCTGACATATGTGTTGCCAGAGGTCTCCAGAGTACAGGGTGATCTGGATTTAGCAAGTGTCTAATCACCCAAAGACTGAGATTTTGGAAAAATTTTCCAATGTGATTGTAGGGGGAAAACTGCTTAAATAGCTTTAAAATAGAGGGTGATAAATTTAAGAGCAGGATCGTGTGATACAATTGCCAGCAGCGGCAGAGACAGAATTCAGTGACCTAGGAACTTGTGCAAGCTTACGAATTCTGTTTTGACAAATGCAAGGCCAAACAAGCACCTCACCTTCAAGAATAAATAAAATGAAAATTAAACACATTAAATATTGTAAATATTTCATTGACACTTCATACTGTAAAATTGAAAGCAATTTTTTGCCCAGTTCAAAGTTATTAGAGTTTGTAGCTGTGAGGCTTGATAACCATGATAATAAATGGTATTTATATTCTAGTGCAAAATGGGTATCAGAACCAAAATGCACGAATATGGGCAAACCTAATTAAGCTGTGATTGGTTTATTCATATCACAGCAGCTGAAAGCTGCATGATAAACAGCTACAAAGTAGGTGCAGCATATATCATTGGTTTGATTATTAAAAATTGGCATTTTATTCAATTCCAAATTAAAAAAAAGGAGATTGTATACAAATTCAGAGAAAGTCAGTCCAGCTATAATTGTACTGCATTGTATCAAAAACCTAATTTTCTTCATGAAGTATTTGTGTAGTTCCAATTTGTCATGATAAATCGGGCCTGAATCTGAGCACATGAAGATCTAAAAAATATCAAAATGTTCTCCATGATTTAAAGGACAGGATATGATATAGAGAAGGTCAATTTTATAATAACAATTATAGTTTTATAGCCAAGTCACCGAAGCTTTGTATAGCGACTGCAGTTTCAGCGGAAGGAAAGGCATGCTTCCACAGTAGCATACTGTACAAAGGCAGCATTTTTGCATTGAGATACCTACCACAGATCTTACTGGAGCTGAAGTTGTGGTTATATCTCCTTTGGTTTTAATAAAGCAGCAGTCCACAACCCTAACAGGCATATTCATCCCTACCATGAGGGTATATGGAGTGTCACTGACCTCCCGCAGCAGGTTTGGGTATGGTCCTGAGCACTCACGAGAAGGGATGAGCCCTGAAACCTGGAAGCAGAAGAGAAGAGCTCCATGTCCTGCTGCTGCCGGTGCCACTGGAAGAGCATGCAGGGAAGCAGGGAGGCAAGCCCCCATGGCATGGGTGGGGACACTTCTCAGGAGAAGTGCAGTCGGATGTGATAGGGCTATTATGGGCTAACCTGGGAGGGGTAGGGTACAATTTTGTTTTCACTGCACAGCACCACAGAATGAATAAATAGTGCTTAGCCTATAATGAAACTCAATAAAATTTGGTTCAGCAGTATCAGGATTGATGACTGTAAACTGACGCTGCTATTTCCACGTATCTCCAAAAAGCTACCCAGTGTAATGTACAAAGCAACTAAATGATTTCAGAGTTGCAATAGCCACGAGTGTTATTAATCAGCAGAACTGCAACTGGAACATAGATGGTAACTAAGAAATACACGACGGAAATATATTGGGAAAACAAGAGCAGAAAGACAAATTTAAAAGGGAGTAACATCAGTTAACGTCACGATTGAAAATCCTATTCCTATTCCAATGCTCTAAGTTCACAATGTTCTTCTTAAAGAAAATAAAAGGTTGCTTTTGAGTTTTGTGTGTACAGTGCCAGTGCCTTGTGCTGGGTATAGCGCCTGGTAGGCATTTGATCAGGGTCGATGTTATTAAGAAAATAGGGGCTGATTTCAGCCATCTAAACAGGGATATGCAGTGCTGCGTGAGATGCTGAGTCCACAGCTTCAAGGCCAGAATGGGGAAGGTCTCCCTGAAGTCCTGCAGAACACCTGACAGCATCAGGCAAAAACACGGGATATGCCAGAATGCCTCCGGTGGCAACAGATGTCTATCCTCAGGCAATGTAACCAAATCCTAAATATATGTGTTTTACAGGGAGAAAGGATACAGCGTGGTTATAAACGTCATTTTTACTCCTGAGGATTTTTCTAACAGGGGCCTGGGAAAGGAACTTTTTCATCTAGTGACACAAACAGGCATTGCAAATATTGATCAAGGAAAAATTTATTTACAGAGATTTTTCAAATACAAACATAAAATAGCACATATTATATATATATTTTTTACAAAAATGAATATTGAAATAATAAACATGGTACAGCACAATACAACATCAATGAGCTAAATGTAACAGCAACAGAAATCTATGTCTGGAAAAAGTTTCCTGTTAGTCGTACATAACTAACAGAGCTCTACAGTACCGTGAGTGGAATTTCCAATGGACAGAAAATCGTCCATTTACTGCACTTCATAAAAGTACTATAGGAAAAGGCTACATATGCCAAGTAATTATGTTGCATTTTTGTAATAATGCTGAAAACACAGAGGCTTAATAAAAGTTATATAGGGCTGAATAAGCAGTGGCTAAATGTCTGGGAAAGAAAAATGTGTAGAGAATATACAAAATACTGATAAAGTGGCTTATTGGTCCTTTTATTAAGTTTAATGTATCGATTAAAAAGTGTTGCAACACTGAATTTTAAACCACCAGAGAGAAGTTAAAAAAAAAATAAAGGAAAAGAAAGAAGAATCGCACCAAAAAAAGTTTCCTCTCTACTCATTTTGTGCCATGGTCAACACCTGTGCGTGCGTGTGTGCTTTCGGCAGCGCCATGCCGAGGGGCTGCCGGGCGCTACCCCGGCCCCTCACCAACCTCTCAATTCATTGGTGCACACAGAATTTCACCATTTGCCAAAGTGGAGTTTTCCTTGCTTATATTTTTTCATGGAGCAGACCACGGGTGGGCTTGGGTGAGAAAGCCTGTCCCTGTCCAACCCGGCCAGGTGGCTTTGCACTGCCATTCACCTCCATGCCCTCCCTGGGGCCACCCGCTGTCCCACCCCACAGCCGCTCCAGAGAGAAAGCACTTAAAAATATCTTATTCATTGTCATTATCCAGAAGACGTCGTCAAGCCCCTGGGGCGTCTGGCAGCGCCCGTGCCCCGGGGCTGGCTCAGTATGGGTACTGCTTCTGCTTCTTGCCCGAGAAGCAGGCCAGCCAGGTGCACACCAGCATGGCCGCCGCTGCTCCCCCACCCGTGCAGTAGTAGGCCCAGCCGATGTGGCAGGTCCCTGCAAGGGAAACAGAGAGACACGGTACAGTGTTAGCTGGGGAAAGAATCATAGCATGGTTTGGGTTGGAAGGGACCTTAAAGATCATCTAATTCCAACCCCCCTGCCATGGACGGGGACACCTCCTACCAGACCAGGTTGCTCAAAGCCCCATCCAGCCTGGCCTTGAACACTTCCAGGGATGGAGCATCCACAACTTCCCTGGGCAACCTGTTCCAGTGCCTCACCACCCTCACAGTGAAAAATTTCTTCCTGATGTCTAGTCTAAATCTCCTCTCTTTCAGTGTAAAACCGTTATGCCTCATCCTATCACTACACTATCAAATAAAGAGTCCCTCTCCAGCATTCCTGTAGGTTCCCTTTAGGTATTGGAAGTCAGCTATAAGGTCTCCCTGGAGCCTTCTCTTCTCCAGGCTGAACAACCCCATCTCTCTCAGTCTGTCTTTGTAGGGGAGGTGCTCCATCCCTCTGATCATCTTCATGGCCCTCCTCTGGACCCACTCCAACAGGTTGCCACCCACTTTTCTGCCCATCCAGGAAAAAGCACTTTTCTAGGTTTCTGCCCACTTGTATGAACATCTCAGACAGGGAATGCGGGGTGTAATTCAAGCAATTTGAGAAGCCAAGCTGTTTAAAGGGTCCTCTGAATTTTCTACAGTCGTTCAGCAGACAGGCCTCCAAGCTTGCTTGCTTGGGCAGTTACTGTTTTCAATACAGGGGGAAACACCACATGAGAACCAAAGCAGAGGCGCCAGCCATGGAGTGGGCATCCTTCTGCCCACTGAGCCCAGAGAGTGCCTGTGGCACTGCTCTCCACAGCAGCTGTGGTCGGAACAGGGGTTTTCCCACCCTTCTCTTTCTCCTCCTCCAGGCAGTGTCTGAGGACATTGATTATTTTTGACTGACGTTTTGAGGGTTTGTACCTAATATGGGCCAGGTCCTGCTCCCTTCAGAAAGAGCTGGGGGGGTCCACCTCTGCCTTCTCAGTAACAGGGGTCAAAACTGGACCCAGCTGCAAAGACATGGTTACAGGAAACCCATTCATGTTCTCCTCTCACAGGCATATGTTCTGACCAGGAGGCTCCCAGTGTCAAAGGATCATGGTGATAGAGGTCCGCCTGCATGGAGGCTGCTGTGGGAATGGCATCCACAAATACAAAAATAGATAAATTTCCCCATTCCCAACCAAGGTCACAACTCGTTGCTTAAAACTTCACTGATCTTTTGTCTAATGTGTGTAGTAGTGTCACAATATGGCCTTGAATACATTTAACAGCCAGAGTACCTTCATATAGCCAAACTCATCACCGGCAAATGGTCTTGGGGAATGCCATGGTGAGCCATAAAGTGATTGCTCCCCTTCCAGACACCACTTTGCCTGCAGCTGAGAAGGACATCAGCATCTGCAGCAGGGAGGAAGCTGCCTCACAGAGATCTCCGAAAGCAAGGAGATGGCTGCTGTTACTCCTCAGGACTTCAACCTTTATCGAAAGTAATTTTCACTTGGATTGCATCATCTTGGTCATTTTGATCTTAAGTGCTTGGGACTCATTACAACTGAGGTTCTCCCTGTGTCACCATCTTGGGTGGTATCACCCTGCTTTGAGCAGTGAACGCTCTCAGTAAGGCACAAGCAGCAATACAACACTTCCTTACCACTCTCTGGAAAAAGAAGCAGAAACCATTCCCCCCTTCAGAGAATAGAAGGTAACAACTGAGTTTCCATCTAGAAAGACCAAGTTGAAACAGTTGGCATGTCCATACTCTGTCCCAACGGCATCCTTGAGGGCCGGGCTTCCGGTTCAGGCAGTTATCAACTCAGATAATCCTGCCTTAGGCACAAGACACACAAAACATCTGTACATTTCAACATGTCCAAAGCATTAGCATGCCTCAAGGCAGACAGCACGTCCATCAACTGTCCACAGGATACTGTCAGGCCAGCTTTGTAAGGAGACATTAGTGGGAGACACCACTTAGGCTCTTGGCCACTCCGAAGATCTCAGGCTGACACCACAGCAGGAAGCATAGTAATTGTTTCATTTTTTTTCTTCATAACTCTCAAAACTTTTTATTTTAAAAAAATGTCCAGTGAAAAAAAGATCCTGACATGACCAGACAACTTGAGGAGCTGTGGCCTTGGCTTGAGCTCATTAGCCTCTCTCCTTAATGTGCTGGAGAAAACAGAGAGATGTACTTGCTTTTGTAATCTAGTTATGCTCTGTAGATCAACACCATTCTTGGCTTCCCTACACAAGACCACACAGAGAGTCTGACTGCTTGAAGAGAAGACTATCAGAAATTATATAGAGCCACCAAGTGCCTGGTAACGTCACTGATGCTGATCCTTGGCTAATTGCACAGCAGTCCCTGGAGAGACCAGCCTCTGGACCATCTATTGCTTTGTCTGTGTACACACGCTGTCTATAGCTTCTGCCTGGAATTTCAAAACAAGACTTAAGCACACACCAGACATCTTAATACATTAGATTGCTTTGAAAATGACCACGTTTATACCAGGGTGGGGTGTGCTAAAGCATTTTTTATGATAAGATGGACTCCATCTGATACGTCTTTTTAAATTACTACATATTCTTAAAATTACTAGAGAATTGTAGTTGCAGCTTGAAAAAGTAAATTTTTCTCGTCGTGATGCTTCTGGGTAGAGAAAATAAATGTCAAAATGCTACTTTATAATGAGTTTTAAGATTCAGCTGGTACCACTGCCCAAAGCTGTGACCTAACTGGAATAGAATGAAGTAAATTCGAACTTTTGCATGGTGTGATTTCAACATTTGTGCCTTGGCAGTGGGAGAGGGGGAGAGTGTACCTGATACATACTAAGAAGAAAGAACTGTTAAATCAGTGTCAGAGATGTGCTCAACAGCTACAACACATACATTCAGTCTTGACTGAAGACAATAATGTTTATTTCTCCATACCATGCTCCATTTACCCTAAGGACCACTGCCCTACTTAATGCTCCAAGGCATGGCAGGCAGCCTCTTGATCTAACAAATGCAATGTAGTTCACAAGTGTAAGCTGGGTCAAGATGAACAAATGAAAGAATGGGAGAGCGCAGGAGAATGGATGAATGAGCCGGGAGCCTGACCTTAGAGCAATAATAACACAGCAATAAACCTGGCCATTATTTCCAGTCTGTGTCAGGAGCAATGGGAGGCCTCAGATAAAATAGCTTGATCTGTACTGGGATGATGCTGAGCAGAACAGCGTTTCAAGCTATTGTGCTGAAGAAGAGCCTGCAGTGAGGAAGGTGTCTGAGGGTACAGGACTTAGCGATACTCTTCATTGTAAGTATAGGTGAGCCCTAGGTCCATAGCTAAGTATAGCTTTATAGCCAGAGAAAATCCATCTCAAAGGTACCTGTTGCCTACCCTGCATAACCACGTGTCAAAATGAAACAATGCTACCCCTTCTCATAATCCTGCATTGCACAAGGAAAAATATGTTTTGGAGTTAATGTTTCTGCTCTAGTGTTCTCATTTTACTACATGTGTGAGCTATTTTAATCCACTGCACCCTAAAGAAAGATATTTGGTTGTCAATAATTGGGTAATTTAGTTGCAGCTTAAATTGTAAAATGACTTCTGCTTCTCTTTGATATTAAACACTCATTTAAAAAGGAACATGAAGCTTTATAAAAAGCAGGTTGATGAGTAATTAAATGTAACACCAAATGAAAAGAAATAAACCTATAGAAATTTTATACGTTAGAGAAGATAGACTTTGCTTTCTACCTTTGTAATTTTGTATTATTATAATGGGCACCACAGAATGACCATTTGTCATGTTCAAATTTTATTGCACTGACATCAGTGGGACTAGTCATGTATTCAGAGGTAAGCCAATGGTTAAGAGCTTTGCAGAACTGGAGCTTAAATTCAGCCATCAAGTCGAGCAGTTTGCCTTCATAGAGCCCATCCCGTCAAAGATTAGAAATGCTGCACTGCAGTTTCCCATTTTTTTTAATGTCAAACCTCTAAAATGAGGCGCAAGACCACCTAATTTTTTCACAGAATTAAAACAATTCGTGAAACTGTACCAATTTTCACACACACACAAAGACTCAAAAGCTGCTGTTTTCCTTAAGGATGCATAGGAACACATATACAGAGGTAGAAGTGTGCCAGTCTACTGTGGGCGCGGAGATGTGTGCAAGAAAGTGTACATGTCCTTGCTCGTAAGATGGGCTATATCTAGTTTCATGCCAAAGTAAATTCCCCAGCAGCTGAAGTACTCTTCCAGCTGGTAGAGGTAACATGCATCACAGCAGCTTCCTTCTCTGCACACAACTGGTGTTGCTTTTAACAAATCAGTCTTTACCTGACAGGTCAGTATGGAGGGAGAAGATGTGGCTTCAGCATTTTGTTAGTTCTTTTCTTTTTTTTTTTTTTTCGGTAAAGGAGAGCATAAATAATGGGAGCTCTTGGTTGCTCAGTGAAGCAGGACTGTCCAAGTTGGCTCAGGTTAATTTGTAGCCAGGCATCAAGAACTTTGTTTTCACATTTGTTTTACTTCGACTGGCAGCAAGAGAGTGTCAGGATGAACTCTGAAATCATAGAATAACAGACCTTGCAGCTATAGGGCTGGATGGCCATTTTCCAAGCAAATGAAAGATGGGAAGAGTGGAAACATTGCACTCCTCTCTTTTGTAAAAGGATTAAAAGAAATTGAAAGAAATCCAGTCCCTGAGGATAAAGGACAAAAGCAAGGTGAGCAAGGACACTATCAAAAGAAGACTCAGCAGAAAAGAGTCCTAGAGAACATAAGACAATATTTGCTAAATTGAAAGAAATCAGAGAATGGGGAAAGGTAGTTTTGCAGTGATGGATGGGCTTATTAAAAAACACTTCCATGTCTTTTCCTGATTTCTAATGTGATCTTCAAGGCCATGCTATGTGTCCCCTAGCTCCCCCCATCCTCTTCAATATATAAGGCAAATAAAGATTAAGACAAATTTGGGAGTGAGTGAAATTTGGCAACATAAAATCTGCGGATACTTGATCTACTGTGGAGCTGTGCCAGGATACAGCTGCTGAAACATAATTTTACCAGGATTTTTACTCATGATATCTTATAAATAATTATCACATATAGTTATCAAGGTCCTGGAAATAACATATGATTTTCATCTAAAATAACCAATAATTGACACTCATGAAAAAATATCCAGAATATGAAAGTGTTTTGGATGCAAATCTGTTAAACGTAAGACAGTGTCTTAAATATTTGTACCTTCTTTACTGTTAACCTTAAGACTATCCTGGGCTTGCAGCCTGGAGTATTTGGCAAACTCTAATCATTTAACCCTAAAGTACAGCCTATTTTCCAAGATGAAGGAAAAAAAGGTTTCAGAATTAGCTGAAGAATACAAATGATATACCTTCAAAACTAAAAACTACAATTCCTACTTGCAAGACGTTGTGCAGGAACTCTAATTAACAGCTTCACATGAAAGTCCAGTGCTACAGGGAATGTGAATTCATGTAATCAATCAGGGTGTTGGAAAAGTAATCAGAGAAAAAAGTAAGGAGTGTGATGTTAAGGGATATACAGGGATTTGGAGATATGAAAGCCACAAATGAATGTAAAAGATAATCAGCTAATTAATAAGAAGGCACAATTATTTTGAAACAAAGCCAAGATAAATTAAATAGCTGAAGATTTTTTTTCTTAACACAGTTACAATGAAAAAACGTCATGTGAAATCAGCTACAAAGCAGGAAAAGAAGTTTAAACTTGGAATGTATCCAGAAAGGATTAAATTAGTTCTGTGAAACAAAGGAAGAACACTATATAAGGTAAAACTTCAGCCAAACAAATTGCTTGATACAAAATAATGAATTTAGTGAAGCTGGTTTCTTTGTCTATTGCACGGATAGGACTTTTTCAATGTCTTTCTCTTTTTTAAAAAACGTGATTTCTTATGCATGCAGAGATCAAGCTATTTTGGTTACTTATAATTGGTCAAAGAAATTGTATGAGTATTTTGGTCTGTAATTAAATGCATAAAATCTCAGAAAGTTCAGAAGTGTAAAAAAGTGTAAAGAGAAGCGCCAACATGAAATCGTTCAGTTCTGCAGACACCCACTCATATGACCAAATCCTCCTTTCTTTGGAGGATCAGATAATTTCATTTAATCAAACCTCAAATTTACTGTAGGTGTTCATTTATCATGGAACAATGAAGAAGAAACCAGTACCTTGTGTCAATTACAATGGTCAAATTCCCAAGAGCAAATAGCTTATGTCCTGCTAACAAGGAGCTCTCCCAGACTCCTGGAAGTCAGCAGACAGCTCACCTATTGCAGGAAGTGAAATTAATTGCACCTCTCCTTGGACATCCACAGTGCAGAGACCCACACCGGACTAGTCTCCCAGACTGCCTCTGGAGACAACAAGGAGAAAAAGTCACTTCTATAAGTGTATTGCATTTTATCTTAAGGTAGGTGTCTAAAGTAAAGCAGGTGAACCCTCCTCTAGTAGCACCTATTTTTCTCCCTTTAACTAGGAAGGGATTCCAAACAACCAGTTTACCTCTTCAATACTTAAAGGGTGGGTGTCAAGAGGATGGGGCTGGTCTTTTTTCAGTGGTGCCCAGTGACAGGACAAGAGGAAATGGGCACAAACTTGAAT
>JAOXNO010000001.1:183011863-183026199 GCA_028565335.1 Limnodromus scolopaceus | reverse complement strand
GCTCTAGGTGGACCTGCTTTGGCAGGGGGGTTGGACTAGATGATCTCCAGAGGTCCCCTCCAACCCCATGTGATTCTGTGATTCAAGTAATAAAGAGCATCAGGTACTGCTTCTCAGATGGTATGAGTTCCTTCCTGGCTGCTGCTGTTGCATATCTCCACTGACTGCAGAGGAACCTTGCATAACTGTGTTCTAACTCTGGCAACATTAAGTGCCTTATGTTGGACAGAATATATCGGGACCTTGATATAGTCTCCAAAGGCTTACAAAGATTTAAGAATGGAAGCTATCCAGGTAGCACTAAAGAGGAAATGTTTCTTGATTAAGAACATTCACTAGCACGTTGGCTGACTCATTCATTTATCTACGAACTCGGCAGCTGCAGCTCAGGTACGCTCATAAAGATTGTGCTGAGCCTCAGTCAAAAAACTGTACTAGCAAAATCTCTGAGCTCTTTGCAGAGGATCTGTGAACAAAAAAACCTGGTTTTGTCAGATAAATTGCTCATAAAAAAATACAGCTTTGAAGTTCTTGCCTTTAATAGGATTCTAATAAGTTGTCCTATGCTCTAAATCCTTTTCTTGATCGTTTTGGCACTGTATGTCAACACTCACCCAGATGCTGAAATGATGCCACCTAAGGCCAATTAACTAGTTGACAAAGCCTTTTCTATATTCACTGCTTTCTGGGGGGTTTTTATGTTGTTGTTTTAGTAACTGCACTGTTTGCTTTTAAAGTGCTTTAAAGATCATTTACTGTAATATTTCTCCAGCAAAAGTAATTATCAAGTCAACAGTCCTCTTTAAGATATTTCAGGCCCTCTAAAAGTGGCAAAGGGGAACCTTAATAATGATGATCTTTGGAAACGAATATCCCTCAAAAGAGAAGTTTCTGAGAGCTTTTGAGTACAATTCAGCTGCTTGTTTAGCTCAGGATGGGAGCCAGTCTTTTAAATTGATTCCATGATTCTATGAAGTTGCTCTCCAGACAGCCAGTTGGGCCAGAAAAGCCCTTTCACAGTGCTTCACTGATGGATGGACCACCACAGAGGTCAAGCAAAAGTGTGCATTTGGAGCCATCTGCTTTGGTTGCTGCTGCAGCTGGGCCCCCAGACCCAGGACATCTCTGTGTGTGACAAGTAGTGATGGAGCATGACAGCCAGAGAACATGAAACAACTGGAGAGGATCTAGGAGAACCTGCTGAAGAAATGAGGGGGGAGAGCGGGGGTGGTGTGGTGTGTGTGTGTGCTATTCCCAGCCTCACAAGGATGGCATGAACTCAAACAAGCACAGAGTGCATTTCGGGCAGGCAGGGCACAGTGTGCCAATGGCTGCACCTGAGCCATACAAGCCCTTGATGCCAGACCTGCGATTTTCACCACCTTTACTGGCAAAGAAACTCAAAGATGAGCCCTGAAGGTAGTTACATACAACAAACACCAAGCCATGTTTGTAGGTGCTTCTTTGCACAACCCAGGAGAATAAAGAAGTAGGTACTAAGTAGGAAACATATGACATATAAAGTAATCTCTCACAAAAAGGTGTAGGACATAAAAATTTCTAGAGCATTGATCATCGAGGCCAAGCCCTGACTGCCCAAATATACCATATTTCCTCAAAAGAAGACAATCTTTTTTTCCAAGTAATTCAACTTAAAAATTTGAGTTTATCTTAAATTTAGTGTCTTCATTTTGGGGAGGGACTCTTTATCAGGGAGCATAGCGATGAGGGGTGACAGTTTTGCACTGAAAGAGGGGAGATTTAGGTTAGATATGAGGAAGAAATTCTTTACTGTGAGGTGGTGAGACACTGGAACAGGTTGCCCAGAGAAGTAGTGGATGCCCCATCCCTGGAGGTGTTCAAAGCCAGGCTGGATGGGGCTTTGAGCAACCTGCTCTAGTGGGAGGTGTCCCTGCCTGTGGCAGGGGGGTTGGAACTCAATGATCTTTAAGGCCCCTTCCAACTCAAACCATTCTATGATTCTATGATTCTTTCAGGCTAACAAGGTAAGTACATAATATCATTTATACATCTGGTGGCAGCAAAGTGGCAGCTGGAGGCAAGATGAAGTTTTCTAGGGCACCTACAATGGCATGAGTCATTTACATTTAGGTAAATGGATCTTACTCTAGCTAACTATTTTGCTGTTTGTGCTCGTAGGTATTGGTCTTGCAGTGCTATTTCACCAGGTGCCGACTGAGGCTCGATTTGGTGAGTCAAACTGAGTGTTTCCTGTCCTCTCCGGGACCTTCTGTGGGATTTACAGAGCTCTCTACAACTACCTGAAAGGAGGCTGTAGAGAAGCAGGGATAGGTCTCTTCTCCCAAGTCACAGGTGATAGGACAAGAGGAAATGGCCTCGAGTTGTGCCAGGAGAGGTTCAGATTGGATATTAGGAAAAATTTTTACACTGAAATGGTTATTAAGCATTGGAATGGGCTGCCCAGGGAGGTGGTTGAGGCACCATCCCTGGAGGTATTTAAAGGATCGGTTGATATAGTGCTTAGAGACATGGTTTAGTGATGTGGGTGTGTTTTGGGTTTTTTGGTTGCTTTTTTTTTTTTTTCAGAGTTAGGCTGATGGTTGAACTAGATGATCTTAAAGGTCCCTTCCAACCTAGACAATTCTATGATTCTATGATTTAGCAGCCTCTGCACCCATGACAACAGAAATGAGCATGCAACGACTGAGCAGTCTCTGCATGCACACCTAGAGGAATCATTCACCTAAAATAAAGTCTCATGTTGATTTCAGATGTGCAAAACAAATACTAATGCGTTCACATGTATACGCTCACATTGTCCTTTACAAAAGGCAGGCAGGTTCGGAAGATTTCTTCGCATAGTTTAAGTTTTGCAGAATGTGGAAGTTTTTGCAAATGTCTGATGCAGTCTTCACTTTAATATATACTCTCACCTTAATGTAGGGTCCCTCACTTTAATGAATTTCCTGCTAAACCTCTCATTTTTCAGCTGTCATTATTATGCGGTACATTTAGAAATGAAAACAAAATGATATTAGTGCCTCTAGCTCAGCAAAACTGAAAGCGTGCTACATGACATGCTATAAAGAAGCTTGCTTTTGGGAAATTGCCTGCTAATTCCTTTTGCAGACCATGGGATTGTGTAGATCTGACTCAATCTTCACTCCCTTCAGTCAGCAGCTCTGTACTGCTACGCCACGTCAGCGCTGTCCTGAATGGCCCCACAGGCAACTCCAGGGTGTAAATAATGCAGCATAACAATAACAGCATGCACGGTGACAAGAGATTAAGATGATTTTGATACATCCTCAGACATTTGGTAAAAGTGAAAAGCAGTCCTTTCGAGCGCTGCTAGTTTGCTAACTCAGGTTTGCTCCACCTCAGGCATTAGCCTGGGCCAAATGCTAATTAGACTAAGGACTTTGACTTGGTAATTGGGCAAACGTCTGCACTGGTTTAAAACATAAGCAGCTCTTTTCTCTTGCCACCATTCTCTTGCTCCCTGGCTCTTATCATTTGCCCTATATCTGGGAGTTACCACCCTAAAAACAGCAGCAGAAGACTGCTCCAGTTCATAGTCTGGTGTTCTGGTGGGAGCCCTGCTCCACCCGTGATCTGAAATGGGATGCAGCAACACAGAGCGGGGCCCCAAAACTTCATACAGACCCTGCTGACTGCCAGGGAGCTGGGAACTACAAGCAGAGGGACACGGCAGAGACCTGTCACGGCCTTAACCCCTCAACAAGATTTGCCAGAGGTCGTTTGTCAAAGCCCTAATCTGTCACTGTGCTTGTCTTCATGATGGCAAAAACAGATTGCTAGAGAAGAGCAGACAGCAGGCCCCTCTACAGGGCACCATTCTCTCTGTCTGTCTATTTGTGGAGGTTACTCCCCATCCTCATTAGCAAAACAGCTCATCTATTGAATGCAATTTAATCAACAAATGGGGTTGTCCTTGGCAGGGTATCTTCAGTTGAAGAATGACTCCTCTTCGTAGAGATCGAGTTGTACAAACATTTTTATTTGATTGAAAAAAATTAGCCCAATTAAATACATAAATGTTCAGGTAAACCCCTTGGACATAGTTCACTTAATAAAAAAACAAATAAATATCCAATTTTAAAGACAGCAGCAAGCTGCTGGGCATTTCACAATGTCAGCTCAGGTTTTCGAGAAAAGAATACCCAAATCCACTTATACGTAAACTAAAGGCATGGTTATTTTTCCTGCAGCCTTTTTAAATATTGCTTTGGAACGTACACAGAAATGTGTGTGTTTGGCGGGGGCGGAAGGAGGGGGTCCCCTCTTCACAATATGGGCTATCTCAGCGCTATTTGGAGTGCCTATTAGTCTAATGCTTTTTCAGAGTGCCTTAAGACATGAAGAAGCACTTCTTATCTAGCACACCCATTAAGGATTAGGCTTTTTTATGGGTTCTTAGCATCGCTATTTATTTATTCTGCCTAGTTATGAGCATGTTACAGGGGTTGGGGGTTTGTCTTGTTTTGGTAAAGCAAAAAAATTTCATTTAATTGCTAGTTCTGGAATATTTCTGGTTAACATTACATTTCACGGTGCATGATTCAGCTGCTTCTCAAGTAAGTTCTTGCAGTCCCTCCTCTGCTCCTGCCTCTTGCCTTTCTTGTCCTCCTATAAAGTAGATTGCAGCTCCTGGGTTATCTTTTCTACCTCCAACCTCAACCATTCTTTTGCCTCACCTTTTGCAAGTCCAGAATTAATCTCACTCGCCACTGAACCTCCACCTGTGCTGGCTCTGTGATCAAACCTGGTGTGCTTTGATGCTCATTTCCTAACCGCAAGTACATGTCACCCATGGCCCCAGCTGCAACAGTTGCTCTGCCATGCTCGAAGAGGAGGCTGAACGCTGGCTGGCTGATCAGCATCCCTTGGGACACCCTTAGGCTCTCAGCGCCATCCTCGCTAGCACCCCCAGCAGCAGGAAGTGCAGGACGAGCACTCCCACCATTTCTCCCACCAACAAACCAGCGTAGGGCTCATGGCAGCTCAGCTTTTCTGAGGGCAGATTTTGAATGCAGAGTGTTATTTATGTGGTTCTTGAGACAACTTATTTCACGGGCTCAAGAAGAGAAAGCATATCATTGCAGCTTAATCAAATTAAATATTCAAATGAAAGCAATAATTACTTAAATTTGTCTTGAGACTTAGTGAGATTAAGTCTTTGAAATATCATTTTGGGCCTGTAGGCTATAATGAGTAAGCCAGTGTCTAATGATTCAGAAAAGACTAGATGGTTTGGGTTATCACCAACCAAGAGGTATTTATGAAAGACGATGAGTGGTGTGATTATTAAATGGCCCTCGGACAGTACCTCTTCTTTACAAATGACTTTGCTAATACAGCATCAACCAGGCACTGTCATTAAGTAAAAAAAAAATAACCAGGCATTTCAATTCACTGCCAATGTATTTGGAAAAGAGATGTTTAGTGGCAGAGCTGCCTGGTGGAAATCACTACAGCAAATTTCAGCTGTCATTATAATCTGTTAATGAATGTGTTAACATACGATTGCGGCAGATCAGCAAGACCAGCACTCCCATCAAGTCTAGGCATGCAGAACACATGCCCTGCGTGCTCCATGTCCAGAAAATACAGTAAGAGTACATGCCTTCATGGTTAATATAATATACCTCATGGGCCCTTTATGTACCTGGAAGGAAAGCTGTCAGCTGAAATCCTTCACGTGGGTTTCTCTACTGACTTTAGTGGTAGAGTGATTCAATTTACACAAATATCTGACTCATGAGTCAAGACTGAGATGGCAAAGGTGGTCTCAGAGACTCTGCTCTGATTGTGGGCACAACTGTGGTTAAGGTCACAGTTTGTAACTGCCTAAGTGCTGTCTTCCAGGAGCTCAGGCTGGCACGACACCCACCTTCTTGTGGGTTTGCAGAGAAATAACCTGGAAAGGTAACACTTTCATGGGGAGATCAACGACTGAAGCCTGCGAACCAGCGGCTGTCAGGAGACACAAGCAGGAATTGCGGAGCAGAGCTGCTCACGTGCTTGGCATGAAGCAGCAGGCATCAGCCTGCACCAGTGAGGGTATCCACAGCGCAGAATACCAGAATAACAAGGTGAAGCTTCTCAAGCACGTTACACATCCCCTGGGCAACACCATTAGCGGCTGCTGACAACAGCACCAGTAGCAGTGATAGAGATGGGTGCTGATATTGGAAACAGGAATTTCTGGTCCCATGCCAGATCAAAGGCACTCCAAAACACCACAGGAATGGTGTAAGGGAGTGTGACTTGGAACACCTCTCTCCAAGCAGTGTTTTTATAACCTTTCAACCTCAATTCATTTGCATACTTTCAGAAGAAACATCTCTGAGATGGATACAAAACTCCTTACTCCTAAAGCCTGACAGAAACATCAGTGTAAAATTAAAATACAATGCAGCAGGTTTGTTTTTAACCCTAGGAGACTATTTTCGTCCACTGTTTTTTGCATTGGGTTTACTGCCAGGCTACATGCAGCTATGGAAAATGTTTCCAACACGAACTGTGAAGTTTAGTTTAGCTTGTAGGGGCTGGAAATGGGGACCTATTGGGCACCCATGCTTGGGAATGGCAGCCTGCGGAGGGTCGGTGTGCTCAGTATTTTCTGATCCTTCAGGAGGATTACAGACCCCCCTCTTCCTCAAGTGACACAGGATCAAAGAGAACTATAGAGTAGGGTATCTGCTGCATCAATCCGTCTGGCTAAACAAGGAGCTGGATATGCTTACAAACATCAGGTCCTGATTATACACATTGCTTAATCCTTAGCTCCCTGCTGGGTCCTTGTTTTCTGTCAGCCTGATGAGCTCTGTAGAGGTGGTTCAACCTGGGCCATGTGGGTGTGAGCCTTGTTTGGCCACATCCCTGGCTCGGCCACATCCCTGGCTTTCCTTCTGAGCACAGTGCAGACATCACCATAAAGACCAGTGGCTTGTTTGGGGAAAGGCTGACAGAGGGAGAAGTGTTATTTACCAGCTTCCCAAGGATGTGAGTAACCAAAACCATACTCTTTAACTTTGGAGTTAGAAGGCCATAAGCATGTCAGGCTTCAAAGACAGCTAATTGCACTCATTGTGAATTACCCTCACCTCTGCTGTGATGCCTCTGCCTACCCTGTTAAGATCTCCAGGAGTGTTAGCTCCTGTATTGCAAGACTCTTAAATCTGATGTCTTGAATATATACGTACAGATGTACATACACTCCTTCATTTTCTTTTACAATGTTTTTTCTGGAAAGTATTTCCAAAAAATCTATCTGAAATCCCCTGCTCCAGCACCGTACAGAATGATGCAATGTGAATACCCTACCACATGCAACGGGGTTGCCTTTCCAAACCTGTGATCGTGTCCTCATTTGCTTTTATGGACAACACATAGAACAGCCTAATATGGTTGAGATGCTCTGATGATGACTCACCCAATTCAAACTGGTTGGAAAGGTTACCACAGGTTTGTCTGACTTCTTCACTGTCCCAGCCAAGAGGATAGAGGGCACAACCAGAGCCAATCAACAAACCTACGGAGAGAAAAGAAAATAGATGTTTACACATGCAATTGCCATTAGCTTAAACGCAGGCTGCCACTTGGCATTCAAAGTGTCAAATTGCCATTTGGGAATCTCAGAGGAAAAAAATACTTCTTCTTCTCCTAAAAATGGAAGAAAATCATTTGGACTTTTACAGCTGCGTTCTGCTATGCTGCTTGATGGCTGGAGGCAGCTTGGAAGTTCAGATGGCACCAGAAGCCATCCCTGGCTTCTGGAGCTTCTACCCAAGAGCTTTTAGATTCTTTTCTGCTCTGCAGAACTGCTACATATACTGTTTGGAAAACTCAACACGGGCTTAAATAGAAGCTGTGTTAATCACAGCATTTACAAGCCGATTGCTTCTGATTAATTAAAACAACAATCAAGTACGGTCTATCAAGGTTCTAGCAGGAAAAGTAAACTGACAGTTGTGCTAATCTATTGTCATTTTCCTTTGTTTTTCACCCTTTCAAAAGCCAGGAAAGAATGGTTTCGTGTCGCCTGATCAATTCATACCACAGGTACACGTTCGACAAAGTTTTCTCAAATCATTTCAGCTAAAGCAACTGAGCTCTTGAGCCATTTACTTATTATCATGCTTGGCTTAACATTCACAACATGCTTTGCTTTCTCCAGCCCTCATGCTGCCCCAAGCAGATGTGTTTTGGCTAAGTCTTTCCCTCCACAAAATCTTGCTGGGAATCACCCAATGGGCCATGATTATTTTGCAGAAGTGGCATTTTTATCATATTGCATTCTCAGCTGTCACTGCAGCAGCTGCCAAAAAGCGGGTGTAGCTGGCAAAGCTTCTTACACAGGCAGCCTAGAGAGAACATTTCAGTGTTTGTTACAGCATTTAAATGCTACCTCCTTTGTGTCAGATCTTATTTGGAAAACTGGAAACTAATCACTACATAGATAAAAGGCTGGGCACACCTGACACTTCCCAGGATGTAAAGGCAAGCAAGTCCCCAAAAAGTTTGCAGTGGTGGCTTTTACCTGTCAGGTCGAGCACAGGACTGGGACAAGGTTTCAAGCTCTTCAACAAGTCCCTCAATCTCATACCTTATTTTTCCTCTCTTGTCAATAAGGACAATGTGCTACCTGGCAAAGCACTTCTGCTGTCGTGCTCCTAGTACAGCAAGCCCTGGGTGTGGGGACAGAGGCAGTGTGGAGGTCACAGCAGACTAACAGGAGTCCTGAAAATGATTCTGAGTCAGCGCCTGGAGCTAGCAGTACATTTCTACTGGCTCCATCCTCAAGATACCTAAGCTTCTCCCATTTTTGACACAGAAATCACCTTATTATGTTCTTGATTTGGTCAAAGACACACCTGCACAAGGCACTGAAGTCCAAAAGTGGTATCCCATCTTTCTCTTAGCATCTTAGCTGTTAGCAAAGTAGGTCAGCAACTCTTTTGCTGCTCCCCCAAGCACATCTGCCCCTGTTTAAGGCCCAATATTAGCTTCTTGCATCTTCCTCTACTGTTCAAATTTCTTCTTGCTACTCAAGACTACTTCTTCCTTTCCTTGCTGAGCAGTCACTGCCTGCTCCTCTCTCCATATCTACATCATATAATGGAAAAGAAATCCCTGAGGCAACCCCCTCTCAGATGGTGCATTCACCCAACAGCTTTAAAGGCAGAAAAGCAATTAAGGACACATGAATGCTAGGTATTTTCAGAACTTTGCCTGACCTGGATATGGTTGCTTCCAATGTCCTCGGTTAATGGCTTTCACAGTATCATCTGATTTTTTTTCCCCAGGGCCACAGAGCCAACAGCAGCTGGTAGAATCCATGTAAATGAGAGTCACTTCTAATTAAATTCTCAGAAAGGATGTTTCTCAGACAAGAGAACTTAGGCCAAAACTGGGTCTACATTTATTACAGACAGCTTAAGACTCTCTGAGAAAAAGACTGATTCTCACTTGAATTGTTAAAACAAGAAGGGCACTGTGAAGCTCTGACAGCACAGCTGATGTGCTAGGAATGGGCAGCACCCAATGGGACAAGGAGGAACCACTGATGATGAGAATGGCTGGGGAAGGGGGGAAGAACACCCAGACGCCAGACATAGCCTCACAAAACGGTGGACTATGACAGCCCTGGGCAGTTCTGTTGTGGTTCTGACCCTTTCCCACACCAGCCACGATGCCCATGACCTGCCTGTTGCCAGCTGAGGCAGACAGCAGCTCAGAAGCTGCTCTGGCCAAAAATGAACCACCCTGGCCGGGCTGGTTTCAATCAACTTGTGTTCTCGAACAGACTCTCTGGGAGACCTCGAAAATGCTTAAAGAGATCCATTGGGAGAGGCAGGGAGATGTCTGCGGGGGGCAGGAGGGAAGGCAGGCTTGCGGCCGCCTGCATTGGACCAGCTGAAACAGCAGCCAGCCCTTCTTCACAAACAGGTCCTGGGAAAGCCTCCTGCCCAATTCTTCCAGGAGAGCACAACAGCAGCACTGCAGGCAAGTGAAAGGACTATTAACATAACAATGCTGCCCCTCCAAACCCAGAACAAGCTATTACTCAGCACTTACCAATTACTCTCCTCAGGTGGCAAGAGTGTCTAGTGCCCATTGCATTCACAGAGGGCTGTTTGTTTTCAGCTCCCTTTAGGTTTTGTTGCAGTAACAGGTTGTTGTTTGGGTTTTTTCCCACGAATATTGCTCACAGCACTTTCCACTGTCACTCTCCAAACAGAATTCACCCTCTTGCAAACACCATGTACCTGTTCACTCTTTCTGCCTCCGATGATACGCTGGATACAGCGGCCACAAGCCTTGGCAAATTATTTCTTTTCTTAGCCAGACCTCTTCATCCTCCTATCACACCCTCTCCCCCATTTCTGTACACCCACCTCTGCAAGTACAAACCCAGTTTCAGTCAAAATATATTCGGGGGGTTAGGTTACGTCACTTACTCTGGGTTCTTAAAATACCTCACACAAAAGTGCCTTGGCCTGGATTAAGCCTCAACTTCTAACTTTGGTTTAAATTGCAATTATTATTAAAGAGTAAGAACAATTATAATTGAAAATAATCCTAGATTTCATTGTTTCTTTCACAAAACCACAAAATTCTTATATGCTTTACAGAGTAAACACCTTCAAACATGAGACTCGCTCAGGCAGAGACATAATGTCTATTCCCAGGCTCTGATCAACTTGTGTAAATCTAGAGAAATTGAATGGGGGGACAGGTGAGAACATCCTGGGAGAGCAGAATCAGGACTTTCCTTACACAAAAGTCCTGGTGATGGAGTCAAAAATTCATTAGCAACCCAAGGTACTATAATGTTAAATTGCTCCAAAGGAGGTTATTTGCCCTTAAAGCCAGTCCATGTTGTCTAACAATCAGCTCACGCCACCCACCGCTGAGCCTCACCAAGAGCTGTGCTTCCCAGAAACAAATAAACTCAGTAAGGGCAAACCAGTGTGCTACGTCAGAAAACCTCCCTACCCCAGCGACGGCGGGCTCTACCATCGGAGATGGGCTTTAGCAGTGCTGAGTTTTGTTTGTGGAGCACCAGCCACCGAGCACTGCAGCTTCTTCTCCGCTCGCAGCCTGCGCTGGCTGCGATGATGAGATCAAACAGGAAACTGCCGCCTAAACCCGATGCCACTGCATGGCCCCAAAGCACGAGTGGCAGCACATTTACGCAGAAGGACACAGTATAAAGCCACAGGGGAGCTCACACGCTCTGCTTAGTGAACACAAAACCTGCCAGAGACCCAAGGGGGTTGCCAGAAGCATGGCATTGCTTTCCCATCTGGCAAAAAGGCTTATGCTTGTAAATACGAATTTTGTCACAGGTACCAACTGGCCACAAGTCTTAAAGCCATTGTTTCGACATCTCCTTTGATATCGCTGGTTTTCAGTTGGTTTCAATTCACCTTCAAACGTTTCCCTCTAATGATGCGTACGTGCCTGTTGTGGATTTAGGTCTATCGGCAAAGCAGTTGTGTTTCCTGGTACTTCTTGCAGGTGGGGCACGAGCCAGACTCAGGGACCTGCCTTCAGTGTCAGATTTCCACAAAGACTTGGACCCCGCTAGTCAGTAAGAAAACATTTCACAAGTTTTGCTTTATGCCCTGAGGTATGTATATGTGTGTATGTAAGGGTGTTGGATCTGTCCCATTGCTTTCAGCAGGATTTTGCATGACTGTCACGGGGCTGATACTGCCACGGTCTGCATGGGCAGTGAAGCTGGGGACTGGCGTTTCAGTTCCCTTTTTTTAAGCACTAAAAGCGTGGTGTGTGCCTCGAAGCCCATGGTGTTAATTGAACTTGGACCCTCAGCCCCTTCCTTCCCTTCAAGTCAATTCACCCCTGTTTGTAAGGAACTAGAAGTGTGGATCAGACCCTACAAAAGCATGCTATTACTGCTAATAATTCATATATACTCATTGCCAATTTGTTTAATCACAGAGAATGTAGATCCTGCTGAACAGCTGCAACCTCCATTTCAAGATCTAAGTTAAATCCAAGGGCTGCAAACCCAACGGAAATCCTTAAGCTACTTTTGCAGCTCCAGTAGAGAGCAGTTACTGGTTTAGCTCAAGAGTCACATCCTGGCCTGCCCTATAGTTATTGTATTTAGGCAGCTATGCTGCTCAGACACCACACCCATCTTTACAGCTGCTTAAAATGCTTAGGATGCCTATAACAGGATGCCTATAACTTTCTGAAGAAAGTAAAAAAAAAAAAAAAAAAGGCACCATGCTGTAATTACCAACATCTGTCGTCTTCCATTATCCACTGCAGTCACTAAAAGAAATAGAAAGTGGAAGGAAATAAACGGCAGCTTCACAAAAGGGGCTGTAGCTTTGAGGTGCGAGGGAGCCGGTCAGTGGGACGAGGCCAACCGGCAGCAGAGGCGCTGGTGGCACTTGGCTGCTGCTTTGGATGACATGCCATACACCAGTGGAAGTGTTGGCAGTGTCAGAGACCAGCTCTTCTGGAGCAGTTTTGCATTCGGGAATAAAACGGGCTCCTTGCCCTGATCCATAAAACTCTGCTGTTGCAAGTGCTGGGGCTGGCTCAACGCATGAGGGAGAGAGCCACGGGGCTGGCTTAATGCAGCCAGCTTCGGCAGTGCAAAGCTGGAATTAAGTGCTTGGCTTCAATATTTAACAGGGTCCCATTTAGCCACTAGGCTTTTTGCTGGATACTTTCAAAAAGTGAGCTAAACCCAGCCTATGCGCTCACTTAGGAGCTGCCCAGACCTACAAGTTGGAAAACTACAAACCAGGGGGGTCAGAGGGAAGATGCCTCAATAGTAAACTACCCAGAGTAACTCTTGTCCATCCCAGACTGCCTTCTCTGTCACTCTTGCTGCGGGTAGAAAGCGTGATCATATTTTAGTGACACTTAGCACTTGAAAGATGATTTTGTCCGTCTGGAGTGGAGCTTGTGATAGAAAATAATTGCATATAGAAGGTTCTGCATATGGTGGATGCTGCTGAGCAGGAGGGCAACAGGGAAGGGGCAGTAATTACATTAGTGGCTTGGCACAGATCTAGGTTTCATCTTTGAAGTGATAAAGAAATGATTTGTGGCATGCAGCAATCAGCTTACTCCAAGAGGTAAAATATTAACTGCTATTAATATCTCCAAGAATAGCTTGGATATAGGCAAGTCTCAAACAATAAATACAGAAGGATTAACAAACCAAGAGACATTAACCAGATTTTACCGTGCGCAAAATGACTGCACTCGGGAAGACCAAGATCAATTGGGAAAAGTCAATGCACAAAACCAGAAGCTTGCAAATCCCTGTGCTGGGTGGTCCTCAGACTGCTGCTGTGGCTCTAATAGGAGCCTCCACCCAAAGATCTGAGGTACTTTAAGTAACTCATGTAGACATCACACCATAAATTAATTGTCTGTAACTGTCCTCACAGATCATAGCTAGTGAGTCCTGTTTTACTCAGACTCAGCTCTTCCTCTCCCTTGTTGAGGTCACAGTGTGCCCAATTGCTACATGGCTCACCCTTGTTTTGTTGTCAGCCCATTTGATCATTGCAGCCTCAAAAGCCTGTTAAAGAAAACCAAAACATCCCCAGTGTCCTTCCTTCTCTCTTGCATAGGGTAAACCTAAACACATGATTCAGATAAATCCGATGGGGAAAACCATCAGTTTGATCAATAAAGAGAGGTAGTGATGGCAGTAAATGCGTGTCCTGACCTAAACCATGACAATGAGTCACTTAGCTTTGGATTCAGCCTCAGAGTTCTGCTGCTAGAAATTGCATGTTCAAATGGGAACTAAACCAATAGTGGCTTTCCTTAATTACGGGTTTTTTAAGAGTCTTCTAGATGGGACTGGAAATTGTATTCATTTTTTTGTATATTCTCAGCTCCAGTCACAGTTATACCCTATGAATGCAGTGAAAAGGACTGCCCGGGCACCATAAAGGGCCTTCTTGTCCAGCAGTTAGAGAGGGTCTGCACTGCTGTAGCCGGGGGGGAGCTTAGGAAGCCTTTCAAGCAGGAAGGAACCCAGTGTCATTGTGAAAATCCAATTTGTATTTCCACCTAGAAAAATAAAAGGAATGTGTCACGCTTGATATATGTACTGCAGAGAGAAAATAAAACCAGAACCCAATGCTGCCTTTTGTCCAGTCACTTTTTAGTGAGAAAAATCTTCTTCAAAATATCTGCCTCCTTTCTTTTCCTCTGTCTTCGACTTTTTACCCTTTCATTTTCAGACCTGACCAAAAAGAAACCTTGCCTTTTTTTTTTTTTTTTTTTTTTGTTGGGTGGGGGTTTGTTTGTGGGGGTTTTTT
>JAOXNO010000001.1:182984271-183004907 GCA_028565335.1 Limnodromus scolopaceus | reverse complement strand
TTTTAAAAACAAATTGAAAATATGGAATTTTCTGTGCTTTCTATCCGAAGGCATTCAAACTCAGTAACTGACCCAATTTGTGGAGGAAAAAATACTCTGTCAAGTCATTTTCCCTCAAATAGGTCCTATTTTTCAGTTTGCCACAAAATGTGATAAATCATAATTTTGGATAGGAGCTGCAGTTTGTTACAAATATATTGCACATCTGCAACTCAGAAAAATTTGGCGCTGCTGCTTATCCTCTCCAGAGAGAACCCATATGGACAACCTTACCAACATCTCAAACATTGTTAACTCTTTCTGGTAATGAAGATCAGTGTGTGAGAGGGAAGAACTGAGTAGAAGGGTATGTTTCTCCCATGACGAGCTCTTGAGAACACCTTTGATTTATTTTGAAACCCTCTTCTCCCCACCCCCCTGTGAGTTATCCCAAGGCAATGGAATAATGCCTCAGGAATCTCCAGCTCTTTCTGTTGGGAGTCTTTTGCCTCCCATCTTCCTCCTGTATCATTTAGAAATTCTTTTATGCAGAGAGCATACTTAAAACACAAAAAAAAAGTCTTGAAAACTTGGTTTGGGAGGGACATCAAGAAATCATCCAATCCATCCTTCAGCCTCCAAGCCAGGTTGATCTCTACTTGTACCTTCCAAGAGAAATATTTGTTTAATCTGTTTCTAAAAATCCTCTCACAATGGATATCCCATCACCTTCTAAAACTATCTGCTCTGGTGTCTCTGTGTGTGCAACAGTAACTTTTCATGTTGTCTAACCTATATCTTCCTTGTGGTAATTTAAGTTCACTCCTTAAACCATAGACTTTGCTAAACCCCTACTGGGGCTCTGAGAGAGCACTTTATTTTCTTCCCCCTTTGCAGCACCTTTAATCCAATGGATTAAGTAGTCCCAATTTATTCAGTTTTTCCTGCTAGAATTGGCCATTCCATACAGCCTTCTCTATCCAGAGGTCTTCTGTGGCTGCTGGCTTTGATAATCTGCTGGAATTTTTCCTTCAAAAAACAAAAAAAGCAATGCCAGAATACTATCAGAGCAGCCGAATAACAAAACAAACTTGTTGTTTTCAACTGAGAGAAACCAAAAGGAGAGTTAAATCAAGTTAAATGACGACCTTGGTGATGGCAACACTAGCTAGCAAAACCCTAAAATGAACTGTGTGACTCTTGGAGCTCATTACTGTTCTCTCTTTTTAAAAACTTTTCAGAAATGATGCTTTATGAGCAGCAGAAGACTTGGCAAGTACATCTTTGCTATAAAGGCTGTCCTTGATAAAAGCCTATCAGCGCCTCGATGCCATCCCCAGCACTTAATATTTCTGCTCCAATTTACAAGATCATTGGCTTAATGGATTAATACTTGGTGACTGGAGCATGCAATTGCTAGATACAAGACTGCATTCTTATTCGGGCCCAAGAGTAGTGAGTGCTAAAGAGCAATAGTAATAAAAAGCAAAAATTGGCTGGACCTCCTACAAGGACTGAGAGAAAGTGTAAGAAAAAAATTGGAAACAAACAGAAAATGAACAAGCTGTGAGATGAACATTAGATGGCTGCAGAAGCAACTAACAATGGCACTTAAACTACTTATGAAATCTTCAAGGAGGAAGAGAAGTCCCTCATTTTCAGATCTCCTCGTATACTAACCAGTATTTGCATTCTTCGTTCAGAACCAGCTGACTCCTGTGAGACATCGAGCTCCTCACTGCCCACTTGTGCCACTGATCCTTGCTTGGATCCCCTCAACGTATACTTCAGACATGAAATGAGTGACCTATGTTTGCTGTGATGCAAATAGAACCACCAAGCCAAAGTTGTTTGATGGAGTTATTCATTCGGCAGATACCCCAGGGCTGGAGCTGTGGTTTCTGGTGTACAGGCTCATCCGAGCTACTCAGAGACGCTGTGTTCTCTCCACTGCTCTTGGTCCCTGGAGTTGGCTCCTGCTTTCTATAATTTTCACGCAACTCTGTCCATACAAAATGCTGTTTTACTAATGTATTACAAAACATGACCTCACTTTACAGCCTGGACAGGGGCTAGTGCGACCATGGCACCATAAGGGGTATGGGATATATTTTTAGACTCGTAGAAAGTATTACTTTTAACATAAAAAAGCACACGCAACCTTGCTCAGTCTTGTAACCTTACCCATTCAAGTACATCTAATGGGGGACAACTGGCCCCTGCGAAATCAGTTTTGCCACTGCTTTCAGAGCCAGACCTTTAGCCACAGTCTCTAGCTTACTATTTCTACAGGTAATTTCCACTGCTGGAAATTATTCAAAACCAAGTATATCGTACCATGAAAGAAACTCTGTCCTTCCTTAGCTTTCAATTTAACACTAGGGTAATATCCAGTAACCGCTTTTAGGGAAGGGATATTCCCTCCCTTTCGGATCTGACAAGACATTTTCTTTCCTAACTTAGGTACTCCGGTGGCACCTACACTGTAGCACAAAATATATCCAGAAGCATCAGAAGAGCCCTATAACTATGTCAGAAACATGGAGATCCCTTTTGTCCAGGCTTTTCTGAAATGTAAAAGTTCATTTTAAAATGATACTATCACAGCTTCCAGGACCAGATGTTCATTGTTTTTTTTTCTTTTCATTTTACTGCCACTGAATCCTTGTTCTGAATTATCAGAACAATAATTAGATTTGGGAAAGGGGGGACAGGCATTCATATTCCCCTGAGAAGAAGAGATAAAAGTTTCATTTGTGAAAGCTGATGTGCCAACGTTGGATAGCAGGGAACTGGGATTCCTTCTTAACTGCATGGGAGAGTTCAGTAAAGTTTATTAATAAAACAATTTAGATAAACTCCATTTATGCATTATTTGTACAAGTATCTTGGCAACTCCTTATTTAGCATTTTGAACACATCAGGAATTTTAAAGAGGAGGACTGAAATCTTGCCTCAAACTGTAAAAGCTTTGACAGAAGTGGGTCTGGGAAGTAGTGAGGGATTTTTCTTTTTCTGCTTCTCCTTCTTTTTCTTCCTCCAACTAAAAACAATTTTCTAATATCCTTGGCATAACTACTATAATGAAGCATAATTTATTTGATCCTTACACAGCCCCCTTAGGATTACTTCTTGCAGATAGCCAATTATAAACTCTTACATACTTTATAGCCCTCATTATGTGTGACAGAGGCACACTAATAAATAATGCAAAACCCCTTTCATACCCAGTCTACCTTGTGAGAATACAGGGGTCTGGTATGGAGGGAAAAAGCACATTGTAATGCATTCTTACTTCCAAATGGACTGAAAAACTTTCTAGCCTCAGCTTGCTTCCTTGGGACACTTTCTTTTTTTTTCCCAGACTGGACTCCTGTGGCTTGATTCATTACTAGATAAAAATCAAGTTCAAATAGAAGTGGACCATGACACACAAACTGTCACTGCCCTGTCACTTCCTTGTGACATCCTGTCAGCTGCAGACAAGAAAGGAGGTTTGGAAGCTGAACAGCCAGGTTGAATACAAATGAATTGATATTCAATTGTAGGCTTTTCACGGTAATGAAGCAGAAAGGGCCAAGGCCCAAAGAGCACAGTTGACCCTGTCTGCTCTGCCTTTCTCCTGCAACTTCCAGACGCCGCTAGCGCTCAGTTCAAGGCTCTGGTGGAAAGCAAAGCAGCTCTGACCGTCCCTCAACTGGTAGGATTCAAAGAGCAGAGTGAGCAACTTAGGAAAGACATGGGGTTGAATATACACATACAATGTCCTGGTGGATTGCTTTATTTTTGTCTTTAATCAACATGATGCTGCTTTTTGAAGCAAAAAAGCTGCAACTATAATGACTGAGAAATGTTACCAAGATCACTACAGAGACCTGGGGAGTCATGAAGGCTACAGCCAACTTCTGTCCCCACAAGGGAATGCTGTGCAAGCATTGCATTATTCATATTGTCCCTTGAAGCCTCCTTTTCCCTACAAGAAGAGGGGATAATAGTTTCAAAATGCACAGGGATTTCTTTCCTCCGTGTGGTGCTTGGAGACCTTGAGGTATAGAGGGCAGGTGTTCACACAAGGTTTGAACTACTGCAATCCAGAACAAAAGTAAAACAAACAATTGGGTGAGTCACATAATTTTATTAGCAGATTTAGGCTGGACTTAAACTCATTCAACTTTCTTTCCTTCTATCCTCCTATTTAACAGGGCAGGGGAACACTTAAAGAAAAATCAAACCAACAAGCAAATAAACAAGCCCAACTTTTCCAAGGGCAGAACGCACCACAACCCTTGCTCCAGGAGGAGTGGGCACAGATACTTTCACAGCCTGCGATATGGGCTGCCAGAGCTTGAACATACAACTCTGGGTACCAAAACCAAGCATTAGTCACTAAATGACAGATCTCTCCAGCTAGTGTCTAGATGGCCACAGCTAATTACACTGTCTGAGATTCCAGCAGACATCTGGGTCTACAGCATCTTCGAATATCCCCATGTGGCTTAACACAGATGTGGAACAAGCTCATAGAAAGGAGGCAGAATAAAGAGCCACTGTATAACACAAGTACCTTAGATACTGTTAGGTTAAAGCCCTGCCACTGAGTCCTGCTAGATTATGCAATTAAATCAGCAGCCCTTCATAGCTGGCTGTGGGGATGGCAACGAACATAAGAAACAGAGACATTTGCCTTTGTGTGCAGCTACAAAGAAATTATCTGCCGTTTTAACTACAGGGTTTGACTAAAGTACACCGAAGCACTCACCTTCAATTAGCCATTTAACCTAGCAGATCAAGCTGTGATCTGAAGAGGCTGAGATATGGGTAAGTGTTCCTCTTGCAGAAACCATAGGGACTGGCCAGAGGATGCGATAAGCAGGGTAATCCAATGCACTGACAAATCCTGCGTTTCCAGGAATTAACAAAATCCACAGTATATTTTCATTTTGTACACTCCTCCACTTATGATAATCTCAGCAGCTTCCTACCTCAGTAGGGAACAACACATTCCTGGGAAACAATGCAAAAATGTCAGTTAAAGATATGATACTCTACCTCACAGTGTATGAATCCATTTTTTGTTTGCTTTTAAATAAGCAAAATAAACATAAATTAAATATGAGGTGCTTTTTGCAGTTTGCAGGCAGCAACAACAACAAAACTTGATAGCATAAACGTCTGCTATTTTGGGTTAAAACATCCCTGGAAATCAGCTTTTACATAAAAACTAATCAAGACAAGTTTTTGGTGTCTACAATCTGGGTTTGAATTTGCCCCCTGAAAAACATGGTAGCAATATCAGGGTAACTTCCACAAGATCAGCAACAGGAACCATAATTAGGCCATCTTCCCACCTGGCTGACTGAGGATGGTTTGAAAGGCTTTCTTCTCCCTCTCTGCACCCTTCTGCTCACAGCTCTCCCATCATCACTTCTTCCTCAACTGTCCCCACAGGATATGGCCAAAAGCATTTATGTGACTGCTTGGGAACTGATAAGGTAGAAAATAAACATTTTTTTCTTCCTGAGGACAAGGTGCCATACAGAGACAGGAATGAGAGGTTGGCAAGTGATAAATACTTAAACCAGCTTAATCTATCAAAAGATAAAAAAATTGTGCCACTGTACCCTGGATCAGATCACTGTGTTCCAGGTCTCTGAATCTAACAGATCCAGCGGAGCTGCACAAGGAGGAGATGGAAGAGGACAATTTGCATCCAGTCCCCACCACTCGAGGCGCGGTTCATTCCCTGAGGTAGTCTGTTGTGCTTTGCTCCCTGAAGCACATTTCTTTCATCTGTGCTGAACACCACAGTGTGTCCAGTCCAATTTCAAAGGTCTCCAAGCAATAAAGGTTTATGGCTTTCCTGGGGCAACTGTTCCACAGCCAAATGGATTGCTCTGGTTTGACTTCAAGGGAACAGTTAAGGGGAGGCTTATATATTTGTGTCTCACTGGGAAAACACATCTGCACTTAAGAGCTCTCCTAGAACGATTTCATATATACACATGATGACAACGTCGCTTCCAAATGCTACGTGACAATCTTCTGTCCCATCACATTAACCTTTCATTCCCGCTGAGGCAACAAAGTCTCAGCTTGTCCCCATCCTCATATTCACCAAATGCCACACGGTGAGGAGCAGCAGCACAAAACAACACCGAGAGCATCCCCAGCCTCCTCGGAGCACAACAGCTCGCCACTGCCTTCGGAAAATGTTCACTGCCACTCCCACGGTCACATGGAGAGATGAGCAATGGGGTTGATTTCCAGGAGCTCCAGTTCACCACACGCAGTGTGTGACCAGCTGTGCTAACAAGCAGAGGTGGCAATATGAGGGGCATCCAATGGGGCCGCTCCTACCCAGAGCAGCCTACTCTTATGCTGGTTAACGGGCCACAAAATATGACTTTGGGGTGAGCTTCATGTCACAACTGAGCATACGTAAAGTTATGCCATCACTTAGACGCATAGTTGAACACTCTATACATTCCCAGCTATGTCTTCTTGCCCTTCTTGCTCCTTCTCTCATGCAATCTCAGGCTAAAGCATGAACCAGTTCAGCTAGATACACTGGCAAAAAAAAAAAAAAATAGAATCACTGCTTTTATAGGGTTATTATTCTGCTGGCATTAACTGTCCAAGCTGGTGTACTGATGGGTAACATAAGTTCTGTGTTGAGGGCAGAGGGCCACCTTCTCCCAGGTAGCCTGTAAATCGACTTGGGCACATTATCAAACCGTAGCCCAGGTCAGCTCATTTTGAGATCCAAAGCGACCCAAACAGGTCAGAAGTCCAGTCTAGATAAATCAAGGGAACAAGGGGCATCCAAACAGTGGTCTGGCACCTGACGAAGTCCCGGACATGTGGGCAGAGCCGAGGCGACCTGCAGTGCTGCCCATGGCAGAGATTGGCTGTGGAGCAACATGGTGAGTGAGGTTGAGGAAAAAGCCTTTGGAGAGAACTGCACAGAAATGAGACCAAGAGGGAACCGAGCACTGCAAATGTGACATTGAGGGATATTCAGAGACATACAAAATAGGAGCAGGATGAAAGCTGAAAGCTGAAGGAGCACAAACTTTCAAAAAGATGGGAATAGCTTCTATATTAAAGGCAGTTAAAAGGCCAAGGAGGAAAAGATTGTGATAGGAGCCATAAACTTAGATTACTTGCATCAATAAGAGAGAATAAACTGTTGTGTAATACGAAGGGGCCCTGCAGTCAAAAGGCAATTGGTGTTGGAAAGAGGTTTCTTAAGAGATAATCCCTTCTCAGTTCTCTGATATACAGCCTTGCTACTGTATTCCTCGCGTTCGTTTGTTACAATGATCTGCCTAACTGCCTAATAAGCATCATTCCGTCTGTCATCAGAAAAGGAGTTCATGACTGCAATAAAAAGCTTGGATGCAATTCAGCAATCCAAAACGCCACGGCTCTAATTTATTCATTCATTTAGTTTTCAGTGGTGCAATGACACTGGCCACAATAGTATTACATGAGGCTGGTTTAAGTATCCAGGAGAGCTCAGGGAGCGGAAAATTCAATTCCCATTGCCATGGTGAGCGATGTATACCACCAAAGAGAGCTTAACTCCCAGGGCAAGAAGGGTGGTCTCCCTGCAATGTTCCTTTTGAGCGCAGGCACTGTACTCAGAAAGAGCATTATCAAAAGTCAGAACTCATTACTCCGACTGGGGGTGAAGATCCCTCCAAATCTCATTTGGGTGGAAGCTCCTCCCAGCGAGCGGCAGGGAGGAATATATGCTGCTGACAATCACCAAATAGATTTACTGTATCACGCATTAAAGAAGTCCTTTGCAAAGCTGTGCAAGGGCAATGTTTTCTAATTCCTTATGAACTGTCACAAAGACGGGCCTTCTGAGGACTCCCCTGTCATTACCCTACCGCTCAGCTGACACTAATTCAGCTGATTTTGGATATTTCCCAAAGCAGAATGACACAGGAATGCAGACAACTTACTTCATTGACCCTTCACACCGTAAAAAGGAGTTGGATGGACCGTTTGCAACGCAAAGTCCCTGTGGTGGGCACAGCTTGCCTTTCCTCTGTGGAGCTGTGGCAAAAGGTGTCTTTGACACCCATCTTCTGGTGCTCGACCTGACGTGATGCCTGGAAGCAGGGGTGCACAGGGTACCCACATGCTGACACTCGCTGCATGCCCAGAGGCTGCCCTGCAGTGAATCAGGGGGGAGCTGCTTCGTACCCAGCTTTACATAGCTCCTGACAGGCCTATGAGCCCAAGTCAAGACAATTTTATTCATATAATCATAAAAACAACAGCGGCTTGCAAATGTTTACATGTTCAATTATATATAAGCCTTCCCCAGTGAGTACATCTGTCTTGTTTTGCTTTTCTCTGTCAGTCAAAATGCCTCTTGAATGCAGAAGGTGAAAGCTGCAAATGAATGATGAAGATGAATGTCAGTAAAATTCTCCTGTCAGCAGGGTCCAGGAAAAGCGGGAAGAGAGAAACTGGGATTTGTATTCTCTTCTGAAGTGTTCTCCAGGCTGGAATTGCCTCAGTTTTGCAGCTTGCCCTTTTTAAGAAGCCCTTTTGCTTTGGTGAATGCTATGCGATAATTATATTTTTTTTTCCTCCAGCATTTGAAAACAGGGACACCCCTTGGTCTGTTATCACTACCTAGAGCAAATTCCCCAGCCAGACCTCCTTCCTCAGACAGGCAATGCTTTTACAGACAGAGCCATAATGATGATGCTTTCTGATGGGAGTGGAAAGAGAGAAAGGTGGCATGGTATTTTACTAAAATATCGGTTTGACTGAGAAGGTAGGAGTGAGCTGCCTGCAGGAACGATCTGCCTTGTACCAGTGGGAGAGACAACGAGAGAAGGTCAAGGTAAGTCAAACTGTTTTGCATTTGTGGCAGGTAAAGTGCTCGCCATGGGGCTACCACAGCTCCATTGATATGGGGCAGCTAAAGCCCTGCATATTTAATGGCTGATGTCAATCCCGCATTTTCATGGAGAGGGGCTGCCTACACGCAGATCCTGGGGAAGACAAGAGCGACTTCTATGTCCCCCTTGTACCTGCTCAGTTTTCATTCATCCTCCCCAGCTATTAAAGGGGAGATGGGAAACTGGATGATCTCTTTGACAGCACTTTCCAGGTGAAAATTCAAGGTGGAGATGTCCAGAAACAGGTTGACTCAGTCCTTGCTAGGTGGGGAGTTGGATCGGGCACTGGTGGCTGCTACTCATCAGCAAGAAATGAAACGCATAAGACACTTAGCAGACAGTCATGAAAAAGTCTAGTTTTGCCCACAGTAGAAGAAAAAGAAAATCATCACAAGGTTTCTTGCCTTAACCTGCCATTTTTATTTTAATAAGACTAGTTTTTCTAGAATTTCAGTACAGGAAAATCTTAGCTGACACATTTTAGGTCAGCCAGTGCGACTGATTTAATACAGATGGAAGAAGCTAGGGGTGAAGAGTAGAAAAAAAAAGACATTAATATACAGTAAATCCTATTTCAGCTCCTGGGAAGAATATTGCTTTCTCCAGGGAGTGAATGAAGTGCTTATGTCAGAAAAAAAAATCTCCAAAGAGTTTATTTGTGGGTCTCTTTCCTCACCTCAACAGCAAAAAAAGAGTTAATGCTGCTGCTTGACATCAACTTTATAGTCAAGGAGATTATCGTGATCCTCTTATGGATGTGGTGCGCAGCAGCACCTTTCCTAAAAGGCAGCAGTCTGTGGGCAGTGCCGGGGATGGGATGGTGTGGTGAGCAGAGCAGCCCTGCTCTCTGCCTTGTGAAACTGTGGGGAGGCATCGGATGGACGGGGCTAAATTAGGTCAAATCACTGCATCCAAGCCAGGCAAGAAAAAAACAGTGCAGATGGGGAGCAATAGTCATGTGCCCAGTTTTAGGGGATGTTGCGGTGAGCGCGGGGGTTGGGTTAGATTTTTACCATATCTCTTGGGAGAAATGCATTGTTTATCCGCATTATTTTGCCAACAATTTTAATGCTATATTTATTAGTGCATTATACAATAAGCCTAAGATCTTTGTAAAGGAAGAGGAAGATGTTTGCTTGGTCTCAAGCAGAACACCCAAGCGCAGCCAGGTCCCGCTTGTCCTCCCCCAGAAGATCGTTAGTGAATGAATTGCTCCAAACAGCTCTGTCTCTCTTTCTTCCCTGCCCTCCCCCTTTCCTGTCTTGAACTTCCAGCACAGAATCAAGTCTTTGTTATCACTCAGGCCGTTGGTGAACTATAGCCTTCTCCATGATCCTCATGCGCCCCCATGGACCATGTTCCAGCCTGGCAGTGGGTGAAAACAGTCTCCCTCCATCCCCCCAGAAGGATCAGGACCCAGGGCTGTCCCGTCCCTGTGTCTGGATATGTTTCAGGGCTCTTCAGCACAGAAACCGGGGATTTGCAGCCATTGAGGTGATACCATCACAGGATTTCAAGCATTACTAGGAGGGAGAATGGGTTTAATGGATGTTACTTCATTTCTAGGCTCTGTCTCTATCATATGCAGCCCAGTCTAAGTGATACATTGGCAACAAAAATGTGGGAAGAGGAAGAATAAGCCTTGGTTCTGTGACACTGAGGTGTCCCATTAATGGAGTTTATTTTTTCCCTCTGATCTTCTTAAGAACATTAAAAAATTGCATTGGATCCTAATTTCCTTTTCTAGATGTGAAAAATGTTGTAAGGGATATCTGCTATGCAACCCAATTACACTACTAATGCATCTGTGAAGCCTAATTTGCAGGCACATTTTCAGATACAAGTCAGAAGCATCAAAGTGCAGTTTGTTAAGGCTATAAGGGGAACATATTGTGGGGCCAGTTTTTATGCTGCAGTACCTTCAAGGGGTCAGTGGCAATGAGCTGGACTACAAGGATGGAGAAGCTTTTGTCGATTTTCAACGTGCTTTGGATCATGCCTGTGGTAAGAAAGAGATCACAATGGTTCTCATCAATGGTTGTGGCAACCAGATGCCACTGTTTGGTTATTGAGGTTTTATTTCCAGGAAGCATGTAAATCCGCTATTTTATCAATGCATCTCCTTTTTATAATATGAGTGACAGATGGAGTAAGTGGAAATTGCATAATAAAATGAGCAGAAGCTGATATCAGTTTGAGGTTGTTCAGACACTGATGATTATCTCGTGCTTTGAATAACAGACATCTGCATGCCTCTCATTAAAGCAGGAGTCTTGGAGCTACCATGTCACAGCTGTGAGTTTTCCTAAGTTTTCCAAATAAAATAACTGGTTTAACCACCTAAACCTCAGTGTTGTGGTATCTCAATAAATTTCAACAGACTTGACTTTCCAGGACTCACTGGCTTCTTTGCATTAACATCAAAGTCCCACAAAGGCAAAACCCACTGTGGGATTTATAGCATGTAAACAGTCAAATTAATCCGGAGCTTGGTGAGAGATTAACACAAAAGAGCAGAAAGGTGCAAAGCATGTTTTAATTAGATCATCATACTCCACAATGACCAGCACATGGATTATGAAGTTTCAGCTTTATTGAAGTCCTGGACTATGCTTATTTTGGTAGAGAGCTGATATTCCCATGTAATATCAAGTTCACTGAGTAGTAATAATAACAATTAATATTATTTGGCCCAGGTCCAGTGTGATCACCTTATGCAGGGACAAACTCGTGGTTTAGATTTCCTGCACTCAAAAGCACTGAGCAGAAATAATTTAGCTGAAGTAAGAGCTAGTGTTTCGAGACAGTGGTGAGAGAGAAACACACCTGAAAATCACCAGAGGGTGATCAGACCTGCTTACACTAGACCTGGGCCCCAGTCATCATTATCCATGAAGTCCAGCTGAGGCTGTGATCAGTGACTGGTAGGCAGTGAGCTTAATCTTGCTTTCTCCATCTCTCGAAGGTTGCAAGGCTGCTGGGATGGATCACAGAGCAGTCCACGAGCTAGGATGGCTTGCTGGGCAATTTTAAGAAGAAAAGTGTTCTTCAGAATAGCCTTAACCAAATGGACCAGAGTCACAAAAACCAGACACACCTTGAGAAGGAGTGATTGGAACAAAAGCCAAAGGGATGGCTGAAACCAGAATGCTTGTAAACTAGGAAATGCAACTTTTGTGAGCTGAATAGCAGTGAGATGGGAGGTAACTGGCATGAGCTAGCGAGGACGTGGAATGATGGGGACGAGAGTTCATATGGGAGGAGAGATCGAATGGGAACTGGAAGCAAGTATGTGTGAATCTATTCAGTAGATTAATGAAGAGTCAAGAGAGTAAAAAGCAAGGGACTTTTTTTTTTGCTCAGAGGGATAAGTAAAATGCAATTGTCCCACAGGCGTATTCACAGATCTATCTGTGCTGCTTAATAAACCCCACGCCGAGATGCTGGGGCACTGAGTGGTGAGTGTCCGCACTGTCAACCACTCTGAAGCTTTAAACCTTTCCACCTGGGCCACGTTGCTCCCCTTAGCACCAACTCTGCATGGCTCTGGGGGAACCATTGATTCAGAAGCTTGCCCAACAACTTCTCATAACTCTGGGGTGCACTTTTACCTGATCGTAGAGGCCATTTATGCCTAACTCGCTGCTCCTTAACTCCATCAAAATGGAGGAAAACATTTCTAATGCATGTAAAATTCAAGCCCTGAGCTTCTTCAAAGACTCCAACAGCTTAGTTACTATGAATCATTCCGTTATGAGTCATTATGAAATCTGTAAGGCTGCTTCTTGTTTATCTAAGAACAATCAAAACCTTCATCACAGGACTCCCTTTGTGCAAGATCAGTTGGTGTATTGAACAGTTGCGTACTGTGACATGAAATAACTTTTTTTGAGAATGCTTTTTTCTTGTAATGGAGTATTAACTGCATTTGTACAATACAGAAGTACATTATTTTCTGCATGGTTTTGTTTCCAGCCACATTACCAGGCAGAAAAATTACTTATCATTCACAAATGTCAGTTCTGAAAAATATTTCTAAGGCACAATAAATCATACAACAAAAGTGCTCTAAGAAAGCCCCTTACTGCTTCATTCATACCCTGGAGCTTGCTAATCATTACATATAAAACACATGCTTATTCTAATAAAACGCATTAAGATTTTATGGCACAGTGTCTTGAAATCACTCAGAAACAACCTAGAAATGTCATTAGTGGGTGACTGTGCCATGTGAATTATAGCTTTTGCTCAGTATATTATTTCATACTCTGAGAAATTTGATCTACTCAAACCATAATTATTTTCGTTTTCATCTGAATATTAACCCTGCTTCGTCTATGGGTGAGTGACTAACCTGGCTCCAAGTTCATTCCCCTCGGAGAGCAGGGCGCACGCCAGCACATTAGGAAAACAAAGAGCCAGTCTCTGTTTCGTGTTAAGCTGAAAACATCTGGTAAAATAGTTCTTGTTATATTTGGTACACCCTGAACGGCTACTTCGAGATAGCAGGGCAAGCACCAGTATTTCAGAGGAAAAAGAGTAATAATGAGTTATTTTCTCACTTGGCAAAGAAGATGCTAAATAAATCATGCGAATTATTCAGTGCTGAGGGACACGTTATATTTTCTATTTCTGCTCTCTGCTCAGTCTGACATGACTTTAGTACATCCAGAGGTGAGAGAAAAAGGCCTTTCTTAATCTCTGAAGTATGGCTTCCTCAATACTGATGGTAAATTGGTTTCTTTCTAGGTGAATGGTCAGAATCTGGGGCAGCTGGAGCGGCTGCAAGGAATGACAGTGCAAGGTTAAATCAACATCTCCATAATCCTAAAGCTTCCTCTACAACTGGGCAGGTCTTCCCCATTTTCCTTCTTTTCCTTCCTGCATCTTTCCAAACGGTGTGCTGAGCCGAAGCCTTGTGTTGGCAAATTTCTCCGCATCCTTATGTCGCCCCAGAAGTCCCAGCAGGGAGGATGCTCGCAGTTGCTGTGCTTACGTGCAGCCCAATCCCACTGGAGAGAGCATGGGGAGCAGATCCACGAGCAACCTTCCCCAGGATATTTATGCCTCCCTGCTCGCAGCTCAGGTCTGACAAAAGTTATGATACCTGAAAGTACTCTATCAGAATAGCAATAAACATTCACTAACGCAACAGAGTGCCCGGCTTTCATGAAGCCCTTCTTCACAGGCACTTTAAACAGAGGATTACAGTCCCCTTGACGTAGCATAAATCCTGGGTGACATGTTGGATGTCGTGAATCAAATCCACACTCCAAGAGCTGCCGCCAGACAGCGGCTGGCTCCTGAAGACAGGGGGAGAGGAGCGCAGGAGGAATGCCCCTTCCCTGCCTCGCCAAGCTTGTTCTGCACGAGAGCTACGAGGCCATCAAGCTAATCAGCATCAGAAAAAACATGATTTCAACATCTCTAACATGTCACGTCAATCTTTGCTACACTGCCCTGATAATTTGTCTCAGCTGTCTTCTTCGGCCTTCCACACTGCGAGGGATACTAGCATTTTGGGTAGATTAAAACTCCTGAGATGCCTGCCTTTTGTCCTGGGACATGTGTCCGTCACCAGCTGGACCATTCCAGCGACTCCATTCACATCTGTCTGCAGATCCCCACTTTGACCACGGGACTGCGAGGACCTTCCAGCTTTCCCCTCCTCTGCTGTGTCCTGACTCCATGCTGGGATGAGGACATGTATGCACATCCCCTGGCTTCATAGAATCATAGAATGGTTTGGGTTGGAAGGGACCCTAAAGATCATCTCATTCTAACTCCCCTGCCATGGGCAGGGACACCTCCCACTAGAGCAGGTTGCTCAACCAGCTAAGCCAGCAATCTGGCTTAATCCAGGGACAGAAGTGTGGAGGGTAACCATGGGACCAGGACCCCACAGTGCATTGGAAACGCCACTGCTCTGCTCATCAGAGAGGCTAATCCCAAAGAGCTGGGGGGCACTGGATGGGAAAGGGGGGATTTTTATTGTTTCACTGGCCTTTATTGTTTTCTCAAATGTTCCCAACTGCATTCATAAGCAAACACAGGTTTGCATTCAGGAAGGGGAAAAGACCCAGCTTCCATCTCAAAGGTAAGCATTTTGTCTTACGTGCAGTACACACTTTGAAATTGTGTTGTTTTGAATTGCAAAGGTGTAAACTTGGATACGGATTGCAACTTCAGCTGAGAAGCACACGTTATTCAGGCCTTCTCACTACTCCTGACTGGGCTAGCTGCACACTGCTTCTTTGGCAGCGACTGAAAAGCAGATTTTTTTGAAATAGATAAATGGGAATAATTCCATGTAACACAAATACAGACTGATCTAGTATAAATAGATCAAATACGGACAGACGTAAGAATTACGGCAGACTGCATTTTGAGAAAGACTGCTTGTCTTTCTAAGAGGCTGGTTACAGCATCAGCCAGATTAATATTTCTTCCTTGAATTCTGATTGTCAGAGAATTGAACAATGGCTCAAAATATAGCTATATGTTATACTGGCATTGTTTCTCTATAAATGATGACCGTAAAACTTTCAGATATCACATAAGCACCATATACTTCTGGTGTGAAACCAGAAAGCTTGTGTAGTCCATGTGGATATTTGTAAAGCATTAATTCTCATATTTCAAAGGCATGTATCCTTCATATATGACATGTAGCCTATTTGATGTTACCAAGTTACATAAAAACCCCAAGTCTCTTGTAAACTAAAAAGAAAGGAAAGATTCTAAGGCAAAATGTAAATGGAGGAAATTACTCAGATGTAGAAGGAAATAATCAATCTAAGCAGTTGTAGTATCACAAATGCAAAAAATAATTTCAGACATAAGAGAAACATGATTCCCAGTGATAGCTATACACCTGTGTAGGTATAAAGATGTAGAAATACAGAATTCATATTATAAAGTCTTTTCCACTTGGAAAGATGCAGTCAACGTCATATGTCTTTCTTTAGAATAATGTAAGTAAAACCCCCCAAATTATGTCTTTCAGGAAAGGCAGTACTTAAATATTACCACCCTGGGTGAAAAATAAATAACGAAAAGGTTGGAAAAGTGATGGCGAAGGACAGAAAATATGCTAGAAGAGCGGACTGAGTTTAGTTCAACAGTAACAGAAGATTCATATTGATCTGGAAATAAGAAATCCGTCATCCAGTTCTTCTGTGGTGATGGTACTCTTGCTTCTACAAATACCTTGGGGCAGCCAAGATGTGGAACTCAGTTATAGATTGTGGAATAGAATAGATTGAATGAAACAGTTTTATTCTGGAATCTGTCATTTTTCAAAGAAGAAATTTTTTTTACCCTTCAATTCTAAAAATTTTCTTAGACTGAAGATGGAATCACTGGCCTAAAATGAGGGTGAAAGGCCTTCCTCTCATGATCAAAGGTCATGCCCAATAGTAAATGTATAGCTCCTGTGAACTCCAGGATCTCATAAGAAAAGTTAAAATTTTCTTCCCCAGGAATGAGTGTTCCATCAGCCTGATTAGGAACTCTTATTAATGTGATTTCTTCTTTGTAGCATTGTTTGATCTTTCTGATGTACAACATAAAAGTCTCACACCACCACCCAATGCTCACAGCTCACCCACTTTTCATTTAATCCACGGTCTTTTTGGTTTTGCAAAATCTTGAAAAAATCTCATCGTTCAAAGTATGATAATTATTTTTAATGCTCAGAAATGGAAATGAGGAAAGCATGCTGCAAAACAGGAAGCTTTTTACCCTAAACTCTTCCACACAGCAACATGTAAGAGTAAGTCCCTACAGACTGAAGTCAATTTAAACATCTTTTACATTTTTTATTAGACATTTCTTTCTGGGCTTTCTAAAGAAGATACTGCTTAATGCGCCTAGTTTTTCCTTTCATGCTGACGCAGGGGCTAATGTCCTAAAATTCTTGTGGATTCCTCACTGCTAGGTAGAAAAAGCTCATTTTTCTCTTTATTGAATTAACTACATAAAAGGCAGAAGAAAATCTTTTACATTTAACAATCTACAGTCAAACGCAGTGAGATAGTTGCAATTTTATAGAGCACCCTTCACTAAATGAAATCCTAACAAATGAAAGTTCAGCACAGAAAAATACGCATCTGTTCAAACTGTCATGTAAACAAAGTTTCCACTTATATCTAGAGCTACAAAGTCAGATTGATTGCCTATGTTAGAAATGGATGGTTCCTTTAAAAGCTTTCTCCTTTAAAATCATTTTATGCGGTCTTCAAAGCAGTAACATCAGAGATATTAACAGCCCCAGAGGCTTTATTTTAAAGACCACATAGAAAAAAGGAAATATTTTAATATTAAAAAGTCTTTTATATAACCCCCCTAGTCAGGGAGCTGGGGGAGAACCTCTGCTAAACCTTTTCAAAGTACATGAGCCAGTTTTTGCAGCAGATCCTGGCTCAGACTGGGTGTCAAATTGTATTAGCTCCCCTTCCATTGCTCCATCCGTGAGGAGGGAAGCTGAGGGTGTTACTGCTGATGGCATATGGACTGCGACAGCATCGGTATAGGAAGGTGTATCTTGGTAAGTGCAGCAGTCAATATGCAAAATATAAATCGATTACATTTCTTTGTAGCTTTAATAGCTGTTGCCCACCAGACTAAAGCTGTTCAGACTTGGTTCCACACTCCTGATAGCAGTTGGATGATGCAGTAGGACTTGCTTTCAATAGGTATTACTTATCTTCTGTCAAATCTTTCTTAACCTGTCTGTGAAGCTATTCACACAGCTTCACTTCGAGCAGCCATGAGCCTCTGTGAGGAAGAACACTACCTTGTTGCAGGCTCGCTTCCAACAAGAAATACTTCTCCATGACCAAACAGTTATGTACTACCCAGTTATGTTGGTGGACAGCAGGATGACCATGAGCCAGCAATGTGCCCTTGTGGCCAAGAAGGCCAATGGTGTCCTGGGATGCATCAAGAAGAATGTGGCCAGCAGGTCGAGGGAGGTTATCCTGCTCCTCTACTCTACCCTGGTGAGACCCCATCTGGAGTATTGTGTCCAGTTCTGGGTTCCCGAGTTCAAGAAGGACAGGGAACTGCTGGAGAGGGTACAGCAAAGGGACACAAAGATGATTAGGGGCCTGGAGCATCTGTCTTACGAGGAGAGGCTGAGGGACTTGGGTCTTTTTAGTCAGGAGAAGAGAAGACTAGGGGGGGGATCTGATCAGTGCTTTTATATACTTAAAGGGTGGGTGCCAAGATGAAGGGGCCAGTGTTTTTCCAGTGGTTCCCAGTGACAGAACAAGAGGTAACGAACACAAACTTGTACATAAGAAGTTCCATCTAAACGTGAGGAGGAACTTCTTTACTTTGAGAGTGGTAGAGCACTGGAACAGGCTGCCCAGAGAAGTGGTGGAATCTCTGTCTCTGGAGACATTCAAAATCCACCTGGACAAATTCCTGTGCAACCTACTCTAGGCAGACCTACTTTGGCAGCAGGGTTGGACTAGATGACCTCCAGAGGTCCTACTTCTCAAGCCTGTCCAGGTCCCTCTAAATGGCATCCTGTCCCTCAGATGTGTCACCCACACTACTCAGCTTAGTGTCATGTGCAAACCTGCTGATGTAGCAATGCATTGCCTGGATCTCTCCCTGATTCTTTTTATTTGAACTCTGCTGTAAAATCTGAAAGAAAATTCCAGTATATTTTTGACAATCCAGCTGCATCAAAAGAGCTCACGGTTCTACCACCTGACCATCGAGTACTTCAAAGCTAAGCTTCTTTCCTCTTTTTTCCCCTTCCCAAGGCTTTATTCATGTCAGAGAATGTCACAAAACACCTGGAAATCGCACACAGTAAATAAATTTGTAGAAATGCTCAGAAGAAGAAGGAAAAAATCTCCTCCCCTCCACCACACCCAGTGTTCAATAGATGTATAGTCTGTGTGCTGGGAGCAGATGCCACAAAAACGGTAGGAAATGTGGCCAGGGTAAATGAAATGCTCTGTCATGGACATTCCCAAAAGAGAGGGAAAATATGATGTGCAATTATTCGACAGGCAACCTGCACACCTTCCCAGTCTCTTAAACTTTGCTCCAGATGCAAATAGTACTCAAAAAAAATCATACACTAAAAAGTAAGACTTGAAATATAATAAGCTTCTATGAACAGCTTTGAACTTAGGATCTACATTCATGACACTTTAAATACAACAGATGGATCCACATAATTAGCATCTTATCTGCATATATTTGTAGATAAGAAAAGAATACTCTTAATGAGCAAGCAGAGAGTCTGTATTTTCCTAATACTGTGCAGTCTTTGGGCCACAGCTTTATCTTTGCATTAAGATTTTTACTGGCATCACAAGGAGCAGGGCAGGTGGAGGATGCCTTAATCTTTAAAAAGTAAAGAATGCTTTTTGGTGCCCTGCCTCTCTCACCTCCCCACCCCCTCACTTTCTAGAATTCAAAATGTGAAGGGAAGAACAAGAATAACTTTAGAAAAGAACCAACCTTACTTCAAACACTGTTACACTATTTAGACTTAGCTTTTTAAAACTGCCAGTAATTATATGGAGCCTGACACCGCTCCTGCTACGAACCTGACATGCTCCTTTCTGTTGCAGCCAGTAGTTTCCAGAAAAGACAAACCATTTTTGCTTGTATGTTGTGATGGATGCTCCAGGTATAAGAAATACCAATGACAGATCATCTTATTTCTTCCTTCAGAGATCAAAACTAATCTTATAAAAAAAAAGGAAGAGAAGTCACGAGATTATATAGGCTTATAAAAAATGTACAAAGGAGAGCTTATCCTTGATTTTTGAAAATTTAACTTTTTCTGCTTTTAATCGACCAGAGTTTGGGTTCCAATATTAACAGCATTCACAAGCTGACTAAAACGAACCTATAGTTCATTGACTTTCATCTATCTTGCCTTGAACTGTTTAAGCAACTGAACCAGAAGCCATACATCAATAACAAGTCAGTGGAGAGGTAAAAAAAATCATTCTAATGTCTGTTACCCTCACTCAGATAGGAAGAATATTCACCTGAATGTTGTTTTAGGTCACTGTTGCTGAATTACCTCCCCATAAGCACTTTGTAAGTACTGAGGAGACACTGGAGGAGACAAGAGCTGTGGACTGGTGAGCAACTTCCACACGTGAAGGATCTGAAGGAAACATTCCTGATGGCTGGGAAAAGGTGTGGGAAGAAACAAGACACTTAAAAAATGAGAACTAGCACTCTTGTAAATCCTTTTAAGGTTGGGTTGTTTGTTTTGTTTTTTCCTGCACGAGACCTGTATGTTAAAAAAAAAAATCTGAAAACTCTTCATATTTGAACTTGGAAACTGGACCAGTCTTTTTAATTGACATTTCAGTAAAAACGAATTTATACTTGAAATTCTGAATTTGATAGTTTCTGACAAACTTTAGAAGGAAAGTCAGATGTAAAGTTCATATTTGAATAATGCAAGTACTGAGCAGCAGGGACAAGCAGCTACAGACATAATGTGTTGAAGACGATTAAAGTCAGAAAGATGTGTCTGCAGATTCAGCACAGCAATTCTTCTGCCATTTTTTAATTTGAAGAAAATTAAAGTAGGCACCGTATGCCAGCAAGAGTAACCGCAATAGATATAAGGCTAAAACACATAAAAAATCCCCCACACACTTCTTGCATTCTTGTCCGTCCTTCCTCCCTTCCTTCCTTCCTTCCTTCCTTCCTTCCTTCCTTCCTTCCTTCCTTCCTTCC
>JAOXNO010000001.1:182960893-182982898 GCA_028565335.1 Limnodromus scolopaceus | reverse complement strand
CCCTGGAGATATTCAAGGTGAGGCTCAATGAGGCCCTGGGCAACCTGGTCTAGTTGGGGGTGTCCCTGCTGACTGCGGGGAGATCAGACTCGATGACCTTCCAGCCTGGACGATTCTGTGATTCTGTGATGCTGCGATTCTGTGATTCTGTATTTATGGTATTGCCATTGTCCTTATGGTGTTGGATCGAGCAAACAGCACCTGGAGTGATACTGTGTAGAACCTGAATGCCTTTCTTAGCAGGTCAATATGAATCAGCACCTCCCAGTTCACCAGAGGTGTGTGTCTGTGTCCATGCCACCAAACCAAGGCCATTCTCCCAAGAAAGCCTTCTGTCTTTAAAAAAGTGGTTTTGAATGCAAAGACAGTGGGTCAGCGCCAAAAAGTGGAAAGGACAAAATTGTTCAGTGGTCTTCTATACACACAGACACTGTTAATGTCACAAACCATACTTCAAAGTGACTTGTAGCTAGTGAAGAGATCACATTTACCGTTTCACACTTTGCTCTAAATTCCTATCAGCTTTTCTTATCTTTTTGCAAACAAAAGAAAAAATCACGTGATGAAAACTAATGTGAAGAAAACAAAGAGAAAATCACAGAATCATAGAATCATGTCCCTTTTCAGAAAAAATAGCAAAGAACAAGCTGCTGGAAAAAAAAGATACACTACTGGGTTTCATTTTGACATTTGTCCCCACACAAAAAGTTAAACTCTTTCCACCAGGACTCAGTGAGACACGAATAATGGTTTGAGGAAAGTGCGAGTCGCTGCGTTATTTCATTTGGCAGTTGCAGTTGTGTCACCCTCCCCAGTGACAGTAAGACACCCGGCGGGAGGTTTGCAGCAGAAGAACAACCCAGGCTGAGGTATTTTGCAGCTGCCTTCGCAGGTTTTTAGAGTTCCAGAGTGGGGTGGATTGGGTGGTAATTCCTCAGGATTTGGTTACAGGCTCCCCAGCTCCACTCACCTCAGGGGATCTCAAATCACCAAATGTCCATGGCATAAGCAGAGAGCTGACCCTCCTGGTCGATTTCACTGGCAGGCTTGCCAGGATAAGTACGTAAATAAACATTACAAAACCTTATAAGGTGGCTTGTTCTGCTGGCAGATGTTCAAGTAGGACTCCAGAGCAGACACCCCAAGCCCATGACATGTGTTGCTGCTCCACAGCTGCCACCTCTCAGCCTTGGATCTCATTTTTCCCCCCAGATAGCCCTACTCTCTTAGGAATGGACAGGATATAATCCAGAAGGTAAAATAACATCTTGTGAGCTTCCCAGAGGACGGCCGCCTGCTTTAACTAGGTCCCCTCGTGATTCTGCAGAGCTCTCAGCTTCCTGGTCTACTGCCAGGTGAGAGTGAGCTGATTATTTGGGTGCAGTTTCAGGAGAGCCTGGTCCTAGCAGGCTGCCAAGTGCCGGTGAGGATATTCTGATCCTCACAAGAGCTCCTAACACCTTCAGACACTGCCCAGTCCCTTAAAGTAGTGACATAATTAACCAGGCTCAAAATCTATAATTAGAGTTCATCTAAAACCTTCCCCTTGCTTCCCTGACAACCCTCTGCTGGAGTAGTGACTGACATTACAGCATTCACTCAAACTCGCCATCATTCATGAAAAATCTAATTGAGAATAGTTTGCCATTGAAACAGGAAAGAGGTAAGAATCACCTGATATTCCATCTACAACACAGATGTTTTTAAAAATTAATTGCATCTATGAAGGAGAGCTCAAATGAGACACAGCAAGCAGTTTTCAGAGTTTCCATTTTTCATTCCATTTTCCAGCTGCTCCGAGTCAAGTTCAAGAGGCACTAATGACTCATCAAAAGGGATCAGACATGAAGGAAATCAGGAACCCAGGGAAGGCTCCTGGTGAATCTGGCTAGTGAAATATTGATGTGGGATTCACAAGAAAGAGGAGTTGCTACAGGAAATACACATAATAAAGATTTTCCAGGCTATAAAGAGTATTGTCCAGAATACTTAGCATGTATAAACTCCCCAAAAGCCAGAGATGCTGACAATGGTGTTTGAATGAGTACAGAGAGAGTTTTAGCACTCCCCTGCTGACTGATGTGTTTTCCTTTCAGCGTTCAGTCTCAACACAGGCTGGAGAGTCATTAAACGTCAGGAGAGATCCTGTTTTGGAAATGAAGATGTCCGCGTGGGCGTAAGATTAAATGTTCCCCCATATTTCAAATGACTTAATGTCTGAGGGACCCAAATGCAATATTTTGGTTGAAATGCTGCTTAATTCAAGCCTAGCCATAACTTTAACTGTTCATAAAGATCTGCAAAAGGGCAAAGTATGCTATCTGTCATTATACTGAATTAGGAGATTTTACATCCCTTCTGTTCAGTGCTTGGTTGTCTTGGCTGTGTTGTCAGGATTAAGCAAAACAGCACAGACAGCAGGATTTTATAATATCCTTGACACGTCTGCTACCACCTCCAGTTATTATTGGAAAGCTATTTGTCTGAAACTACAATCTGTTTCGCAAATGACAAAAACACTAAGTTGGGAGAAAGGAGAGCAGGAGGGGATTTTCAACAAAGAACGCGAATTGTGGTTATAGGGGGCAATTTGTATATTCAGAATGTGAAGTATTCTGTGGGATCGAATGTGGGCACGGACCCACAAGACACAGTGTCGCCTTGCATCAGAGCAAAAATTGCAACAGCCACATGACATAAAGTCTAACAGGTAATAACTCACCACAATTATTCAAATCGGGTAAAAATTTGGAAAACATTACTTTTTCCTTGATGACTTTGTTTCACAGGACCCAAAGCACTCTAACTTCAGGCTGGAAAACATGTCTTCTGTCACCCAACCGCCAGCACAAAACTCTGTGTCCACCTTGGCAAATTGAAGAGGAATATGACCATGGCTTAGAGCCTGTCCTGCATCCCTCTGGTACAGACAAGTGATTTTGCAGTGCAAAGATCCAGAATTAAGGATTGCGGAACGACGACCTGACCTCTGTTCTGGTAACCAATTGGTGACGAGCAGAGCTGTTCCCCCAGAGTGCGTCCGGAAACACACACTGCAGTAGGCATCACTAATGAAATGAGGGGGGCTTAACATGCTTCAAACGAGTCTATCCCTGGCATTTAGAACTCAGCCTCTGAAATTCAAGCCTCTGTAAGAAGATGTCCACCAGTGGTGAGTCAACATAATCGCTGGTTACTTTTGAAATTATTGGCCATGGGCTATGCCCTCTGGATTTCTGAAAAAAGCACCTGCGACTGTGATTTGTGGTGAGCTTCTTTCACCAAAACCACTGCAGGCCAGGAAGATTAACACAGTTTGCTTCAGAAACTTGGCAATTCACCCTTGAGTTATTTGGTGGATAGAGTGTATTCTTGTGACTACAGCATGACGTTGAGTCACATCCACCAAACTCTAGCAGCTACAAATACTCGGAGTCGCAGAGAAGGGACAACGGAGGTGGGGCAAGACTTTCCCCAGGAAGGTGACATCCCAACCGCTTGACATTCACAGCTCTGCATGAACTGCTGCAGGGATTTGAGGTCTCCCAAGGAGAGACCCAGGGAGCTGCCACCACGCACCTGTAAACTCATGGACCATCCCGATGGGTGCAGATGCTTAGCAGTTCCAGGGCCAAGCTATGCTCCAACATGGGGCTATCCTCCAGACCTTCCTCAGGGCTCAACTCAGCCTGCTGTGGGAAGGCGGCTGGGAAAAGGAGGTCCGTTCCACAGACTGAGAAACTCAAAAGTCATCAGGCAGACGCATTATGGAAACAATTACAGTTTCCTTTCTCTGGGGAACAAGGCTCTCAAATATTGTATTACCTTTTCTTCTAGCAAACCCCATGGTATTTATTTTCTGTTGCACAGTGTATATATTATCTGCATGAATCATTAGTGCTAAACAGCGCTACAAAATAAGAAAGCAGATGACAGCGTTGTTTAACAGCATTAAGCTATAAAATGAAGGCTGCTCGTCAAGTGAATAAAACACTGGAGTTGAAACTGAAACAATTCAGCAATGAAAATACAGAGAGAAATAATTATTGAGTAATCCCCTATCTTATTTCTAGCAGGGCTATGTCATAATTGGCCGCTGCATCTAAAATGAAAAGAGCATTGGCTTGGGGGAAAAAAAATAAATCAGATAAAGCCAAAAATATGTCTCACTTTTTTAGTATTTGTCAATGAAAAAAAATCCCAAACAGATTGATTTTTGTGTCAGCACTTTAAACAACAGCAAAGGCCACAAAAATCTCATTTTTGGCACATTTGCACCAAGGCAGTGCCAGTAGCCCATCAGTTCATGAATCCACCCAGGCCACCTCAGCAGCAGATTTTGTCCCCTCCCAGCCTCCTCTGCCCCGTGTCAGGGTCATCCCAGCCAAATCCCAGGGCTTGGACTTGCTCCCCCTTTGCACGGAAGAAATGACTATTCAACGAGACAAAGAGTGAAAGAGCCTGTAGTCTGCTTGAGAAGAGGAACTCCTATTTTTCCATCTTAGTGTAATGACTATTTAAGTACTTTATACTTAATAAAATAGCTCCCACAAGTAGGACCAAAACCAGCCCCCCAGAGAGCAATTTAACCCCCCCAGAGGACAGTGAGGGCAGCACCTGTCTCGAGCTCTCAAGTCCTCTTGGATGCCTCCAGCTCCTCAGCATCCCCCTTGGTGACCCTCGTCCTGAAAACATCTTCAGCAATTTCAGGGCAAGCTCCCAAATACTTTCAGGATGACTAAAAGCCATGCTTTTCAACACGGCAACTCCTCGGCAGAGGGGAAGGGGTAGGAGGAACGCTGCTGGGTGCAGAGGCTTGCATGAACCACAGCCAGTGCTTGACGAGCCTGGTTTTGTCGTCGTCCGGTTCACTGGCTGCTGGGGTTTCGTTAACCAACAAAAACCATCACCCTTAGCTAATTTGGAAAAGGCAATCTGTTATGAGCTTTCACTTCCTAGAAGTGCTCCTGGATGAAGAGATCCACATGGATAGAGTGAGTTTTGAAAATAGGCTTTCATCAGTAACCTGCATTGTCAGGTGTCAGACAGCAGAGGAGTCCCCTGCTAATGCATTTTACAAGTAAATCCTCTCTTCTCCCCACACTGCCCTCACTGTAATATCTCTCTACAGTACTATTATTGTTTTCCTGGCAATTCCTCTAGCTATCCAAAAAGAGTATTTAAATGTCCTGCTGTTTGTCTGAGAGTTTGTCCTTTGAAGCACATTAAATCATACTCAGCTATGTATACCTTAGAGAAAACAAACTTCTATGCCACGATTAATCATCTCGGATCCAATATGTTTGTGAGTGGAGATGTGCTGAGAATGCCTGAAGATGTTGAAGGCTGTTACAGCAAACTGAAAGAGAAAAACGAAAGCCTTTGTGCACTACCTGGAGGGGGGGAGGGGAAAGAAACAACCAAAAAGCAGGATTAAGTTAAAAACAGAACCACAACTCAAACAGAACCTGTTCCTACTACTTGCAAAATGATGTCACTGAACATCCCACTGCTCTTAGGGAGAGGGTGGAAATGAAAACACATGACAATGATTAAGAGGAAGACACTTGGATACTACAGTGATGAATACTGTCTCAGGAAGGGAAGATGGCCTATAAGGGAAAGCAGAGCTTCTATGTAAAAAAGGAAAGGAGACAATTATATGATAAAATTCTGGCACTTAAAATGAAGAGGGAATAATAGCTATAAAGATTAGATTCCTCTCCTTTTAAAAAAAGATCTTTGTTTAATTGTGCCTGGCTTTTAAATACCCTGGGTCCAAACCACTATCATCCTAATTGACTTTGAAATTGCATTTTCCAAGCAAAACCCACTGTTGTAACAGCTGCTTCTGGAAAATTTATGTGCCTGGAATGGCATATACCTGCTATGCAGTTCCAGTGGCAGTGATCTAGCAGGAAAGCCACTGTGGAGTGAGACCAGATGGTAAGACAGAAATAGGAAGTTTCTGCAGTTTTTTTAAAAATAAAGAACAACTAGGGGAATAGCAGAGAAAGCTAGGAAAAGGCAAAGAAGAGAGGAAAAAAAGAAAGGAAAATGAGAGCAAAGCCTGCTGGAGAATGAAGGGGTATGCAACTTGAAATCAATGCAAGACAACCACTGCTGATCTGCACACAATGAAAACATTCCCTACCAATACCATGGACACCAAAGGCATACTCTGCTTTTTGCAGTTTAGATGTTTGTTAGCAAAGGGTTCTTCATTCAGTGACTTTTCCTCAGTTTCACTCTTCAGACGACATCCTATAGCTTTAGTACCAGATATCTGAAATGATAAATCACTACATCCTGCTTTTTTACTTGTAAGGTTCCTCTCACCTTGCTTTCCTCGTTAGGCAGTTTTCACACATAAGTTTCACTCCCACAAGGGGTGCTGCTACAGAATGATTTGAAGGGTTTTCTATACCACCAAGGCCTGAATATATTGTCCCACCCACACTAGCAGTGCTATGGTGTTGCCCCAGAAGGAGACGCAGTCCATGCTATACCAAAAAGCCAAGAAGGAGTTCAAAAGTCAAATACTAAGATCCTCTGAGGTGTCATGACCTACCTTGTCTTCTTAAATCTTGCTGGTCTACCTCCTTTATAGGGAGAGACCGCCAGAGCCTCTTGTTTTTATACTTTTTAAACAGTGTCCAGCAGCTCCCAGGAATCCTAACTCCAACCAAAGCTGCGCTGTCACTGCTCCCAGGGCGGATGGCAGCAGCAGGGATCACTGACGGCCACCGACCTGGGGTATCTGGCACGGCATCAGCACCATTTGTCTTGTTTTGTTAACTTCACAAAGGGCCGGGGTGCCTCTCAGCCGCAGAGGCACATCAGAAAACAAGATCAGATTAAAAAGCTCAGGGCTACTGCCAAAGTGATATTCAAACCATTCTGAATACCCACAATCAGCTTAAATATTATAAAACAGCAAGCTGCATCCTAATCTCCATCCCCTCTCCCACTTCATTTATTTTTCATTTAGCAATAAGTTCCTTAAGTTACTACTGAAATCCTTTCTCTGAGCACCATAACTAATTAATCCCTCTGCAAATGGGGAGTGTTGTTCCAGAGGAACTGCTAATATGGTGCTTGTCAGTTCATTTGATAGTGCTACGTGTGATTATATATAACATGTAGTGATACATGTGGCAAAGCCTTAACTTTGTGATCAAAGTTGCATCGACACTTATACAAATGAAAGCCCTCTTAGAGCTACAGAGGAAATACGTCCAAGGCTATAAGCAAGAATATGAAAATTGCTCTGATTTTATGGATTCTCCGAGCTGGCACTCAGTCCCACGTCTTTCACATATACCCTGCCTTTGCACATTACAAAGGTGCCTCTTCTTGGGTTTCACCTTCCCCTCGACAGCAGCCTTCTTGGCAGTAAACAGAGGATGTAAAGCATGAATCCTATCACACAGTGAATGTACATCAGGCAAAAGGCATTGTCCCCACCGGCTGCCGCATCCCAACTTTCAAGAAGTCCCAGGAACAACATCATTTTGAGGCCAAGAATTGCTGAATGATTAAAACTCAACCAGATGCACTGAGTCTCTGTGGAAAATTCACGAAGGTTATCCTTTGAAAATGCTAATCAAAAGAAAAATGATTCGCTTTGGTACCAGCCACTCTTTAAAATAACAAAGAGTGTGCTCATTTGGATTGCAAGACTATTTGTGTAAAGACAGGAAGAACATCGGTTTAGCATAATGATGAGGTCATGTTGTCAGAAGCCAGCCCAGGCGAATGCTTCCCCAGGGGCCACAGGTTTAAGGCAACAGAAAGAATCATCGTACTGGACTGCAGGGATTATTTTTAACTCTGCAAACAGCACACTTCACACTGCATTAGTGAAAACGAAGACACAGGGCGCTTCTTCACGATTCAGCAGCACGTGGGCTTTGGCATTGCAGAGTCCATATCCCTTTCGAAAGCCCAATGAATAATAGGTATTGATAGGCATTACAAGAAGTACATGTGCACTGTTTCAACTGAACGCGTTTGCTTTTGAGACCCAGGACTCTAGCTGAGAACGCATCCCAAAACAGAGAAGGCATTATCTTTGTTTCCAAAGAACTTCACCAAGAAATTCCCAACTTTCTCCACACTTATCATTCTTAAAGTTCCTACCAATGACTGGAAGAGAAAGAAAATCCTACTCACAGATCAGAGCTTGACCAATACTTGGAAACTATTTTTAATACAGAGCTGTTGCAGAGAGTATGGGTTGGTAATTCCTTAGGTTGTGCCTACACAGGTACGAGACAGCCAAAGCCTGACTTCATGATTGTGCAAGGAGGCAAAGCAGGTTTAAGCATAAAACTATTAAAATATGTAACTGTACGAAGAAGTATTGCTGGGACAGTGCTATCCTCATAAATACATCTCTGCAGAGATGAAGCAGTGTCAACTTAAGCTGCGGGTTGCCCATAGAGGCTGTGGGATCTCCATTCGTGGAGGTATTCAAAGCTCACCTGGACATATTCTGAACAAGTTGGCGGATAACAGGTTGCCCAGAGAAGCTGTGGAGGCCCCATCCCTGGAGGTGTTCAAGGCCAGGCTGGATGGGGCTTTGAGCAACCTATTCTAGTGGGAGGTCTCCCTGCCTCCCACTAGAGGGAGGGGGGGGTTGGCAGGGGGGTTGGAACTAAATGATCTTTAAGGTCCCTTCCAACCCAAACCATTCTATGATTCTGTGATTCTATGATCTGCTTTGAGCAGGGACTTAGACTGGAGACCTCCAGAGGTCCTTTCCTATCCTGTGACTCTTAAGCTAGCTTGGAGCACAGGCAGAACTGAGAAGAAAGGCCCGTTTCAAACATGAAAACACTCATGACTTAACCTTTCTGATTTCACTGGAGCAAAGTTGGTATTACCTGCACTTTGCAATTCGGGAAACTCGGTTGCAGATGGCTGGACTAATGTACCTAAACCCACACAGTAAATCAATGCACAGTCCCAGGTCTTGGGGCATTTCGGTCAGTGACCTTGCCCATAATCCTTTATTCCATGCTATTTCTCAGAAGAATCAGGGATTATCAAAATATGCCAGTTAAACAGAAAGTGGTTCATATTTTGACCTCGTTGGAAAGAGTTCTTTGAAGTGATTAATTTGTTTGTGCATTGTAATTTCATTTACACACAGTTCAAAGGTGGAGCATTCTCCTTTTTTATGGAAGCAATTAGAGCCTGTGCTTTTTTCCAATTAAGTGACCCCCCGTCTTCTTCTAAGGGGCTGTAAACCAGAATTAAGATGATTCTAGGGGGAAAAAAAATCTATAATAGTAATTCATGCTAGTTGGCCCCAGATGAGGTACTGAATTCAGATGATGAAGTGAATTCCTCTATCAAAGGGTCTTATTCAACTGAGGTGTGGGAATACCCTCCTGTGATAAAAGCACATATTAGTCAAGAAATAGCTTTCAAGGATGGCTGCTGCCAACCAGCATAAATCAAGGACTGCAATTGATTAACTAATTTAAACACTAAAGACAGCTTTGGTTGCTATGGCAATAAAAGAAAGGTCAAAACCCTGATGACCTTGGAGGCTCATGATCCTCTGGAGATTTCAGAAACTAAAGTCTGGAAATATATTAAAAGATATAATGCTAGCCAGATTGCCTTGTAATGGCTTGGCTGTTTTGTCAGCTGGAAGACAGACTTCGCAGCATGTTTCGCACTAGTCTCCAGTGTGCAGCTAGCTCTGACTACCTGATATCTTTTCAGCATCAAAAATCAGCTGGGACATCTGAGAGCCTCAAACACTTCCTTTGAGCTCCATTGTTGGCCTGTTACTCTCAAATATCAGTTCCCTTTCTCATCGAGCACTTCATTAGCAAGTTCTTATTGCTAAGTTAACTTCCTGGGTATCGGCTCCTGAATTCCTTGTACTTTTCATGCTACATACTCCTTAGAGGTTTGATTCAGAGGCTTTTGCTGCATAAAAAACCACTTTAGAAACTGGCAGAAAAGCAGCGCCTGGACGTCCCAGGAGAAACCATTACAGCCCACAGAGCTCAGTGGAGCCCTGCCAATTTGCACCACCTGAGGATGCGGCCGGTGATACCTATGAAATACCTGACCAAATGTTACACCCAACTGCTGCTTGATCTCGACTGTCTTCAGCAGAACATTGTTAGGATCCTCCTGCTTTTACCCACCCGACCCCAAGAGTAGCAGGGAACAGAGAAACTCTGCCTGTATCAGGTCTGAACTCAGCTGTCATGTTTTAACAGGCACCTGTGAGAGGTAAGCAAAAATAAGATGACTGTGTGACCACAACAGCCTAATTGTTTAAAGCGTTTGCCGAAAACATCTTAAATTTCAATAACTACATAGGCGAGCCTATTAGCCTTTTGGGGGAAACATGCTCTTCATTTCGAGACATGCAAAACAGTCATATGTCTTATGCTTGAGTGCAAACACTGATCTCTTTTGTCAACATGGTAGGCATTTTTTCTGAAAACAGGGCTACCTCCATGCAGAAGGGCTTCGCTGGTTCAAAATAAATGCTGTTTCCAAGCGAAAAGCCTCAGACCATGAAGATTATCTGTTACTCCCCATTGCATTCGTAAAGATTCAGATTACAATCCAATCTTACTTTCTAGAAAATATCTAAGCATGCTTTCCTCAGTTTTTAATTAAGATGTTTATCTATAATTGGCATTACATTAGTATTGTATTCTACATTAACCAGGGCAGCATCCACACTTGTTCCGCCAAAAACCACAGCCACAAAAATTACCTGCAAACTGGCAAACCCCCTGAAATAAATGCATTCTTGAGCACTTAATTTGTAATTTTGATTAGCCATTTAGGCTTATTTATTTGTTTACGGGTTTTTAAATGTTTTAAAAGCTGATCAATAAATTGGAGGGGCATGCTTCTTACTCACCAGGGGATTTTACAGACACAGAAAAAGTCATTTTTGCCTGGGCATCACAGAGGAAATCAGCATGAGAAGGAATCAGTCTGTTCCTTGGCTCAAGGAAGGTGATGAAATGCACAGATTGAGGACAATGCTTGAAGTTTTGTGTCAGAATGACACTTGAGACAGTGCCTGACTCATCTTTAGCATGGCAGGTATAGGGCACCCAAGAGCATCAGTTCAGCTACAGTGGTCCCTTACTTTCCAGAAAGGAAAGGATCCAGCTGGCTGGCTTTACTTTCCCTAACAAGAACACACTCTGGGTCAGCTCTATAGGACATCGGGCTTATTTGAATATTAAGTATTTTAATTGCCACATATCTTTATCCTCCCTTTTTTCTGCCCTGAATCCATGAAAGCTTTTGTGACAGCTGCATGCTGTTTATTTATGTCAGAGCAGATTATGGCCCACTTGGGAATGTCAGTCTTGATGTGCAGAGCTAATTCTGCATTGCTGCAGCAAGAACAGAGAGACTCAGCCTTCCACTATAAAACTGGAGGGTGGTAGAAAGGATTTCACCTGTAAACTTTACAGCTACCAGCACATCTACGACCTTCAACTTTACTGTACAGTACTGATATGTTATAAACCTCTACCTCCATCCACAGGAGAGCTGCTGTCACCCAGATATCCACCTCTTTTCCCTCCAGTAGAAGAGGATTTCTGAGGAGAAGTGGTAGACACTGCCCTGGTCCCTCTGCCTGGCACATCTACCCAAACTCAGTCTCCCTTCACTGTCAAGCTGTGGTGATAACCAGGCTTTTCACTAGGAAAGCTGAAATTCTCACAAGGAAAAGTGCCAAATGGGAAAGTGTTGGGGAGCTGGGTCCCTAAATTCCCCATCCTCTTCCAATTTTCCAGCCCTGGTTTCTCTTTCCTATAACTCTTCACAATCCCCAGCTTGAAAAAAAAAAAAAAAAAAAAGGAATAGCCCCTGGGTCTTTTTGACAACATTTCTAAATCTTGGCTTTTTTTCCCAATCAATGGAAGACTTCCAATGGGAAGAAAAGGGAATTGGCTTCAGGGGGAGGGAAGGGAGGGAACCACTGGTGTGCCCATGCGAGTGCCATTCCACCTGCCTCCCCAACTGCCCCACGGTGCCTGCCCCACATGGGATTGTTTAAATGGCTTCAGCCCTTCTAGCTGGAGCCTTCCTTGAGCTGCAGTGCCAGGATGTGATGCAGTGTATCATTCTCGTGAGTGAATGTATCCTCAACTGGGGAGATTTAATGATATAGTGATAGAAAATGTATACAAGCCAGTGATGAACTGTCTCTCCTTAGAGAGGAAGAACTGTCTCTCCCTCTCCCCTTCTTTTCCCTATCCATGCTATTTCCTCCTCTTGCCTTTGCTCTCCTCTCCTACCAGCAGCAGATGATGTCCCAGCCACGATGTGCTGCCGTACCATCACAAAATAACGCTTCTGGGTTTCCCCCTCCCCTCTTCCCACCTCCCTGGCTGCGTGGCGCTTGCCCAAGGTTTACGATGGAGGAATGTTAATAGGAAAACCCGACTGAACCAGGCAGACATTGAGCAGGTTTTCCACTCTGCGCTGCTGGCAGGGCTGAACATGGAGCTGCCGGAGCGTGGGCTGTTGATCGGGGCTCATGGATCACCGGGCAGCTTACACACAGTGTGTTTTATCTTCTTGCAGGGGCACACGGAGGCAGGTAGCCCTCACTGCCACCAGCCACCGCTCTCAGGTGCTGTATGTGTGGCCCCGGGGCTTTTGACAAGCCCCGTGTTGTGCATTCTGCATCCTGTGGCCGTGAAAGTGCTGTAAGAAGTTTAAACAACAGAGTTTTACAAAGTTGTGTGTACTTTTTTGCAGCCTGCGTGATTTTCTTCAGTCTTTTTCTTAAAATACATTTGGTCATTATAACTGCTAACCTGCAGATCACTGAGTTTCATAAAAAGCCTCGGGTTGACATTTAATTCATTTTACTTAATTTCAGAGTCCAGAGGCTTTCCCTCAGCCAGACTTTGGACCTAGTTCACTGAGTGCATCACCTCAAGGCTGAATCCCACCTTCAAACCTGGGAAATCCCATCTGGGCCCAGTGTCTCTTCTGTGGTAGCCTCAGAGCAGACAGGCATTCAAAGCCACAACACCTGGGCAGGTGCTTACAGAAATGGGGATGGGGAACAAAGTCTAGTTCACACAGAATCATAGAACAGTTTGGGTTGGAAGGGACCTTCAAAGGTCATCTAGTCCAACCCCCCTGCAATGAGCAGGGACATCTTCAACTAGATCAGGTTGCTCAGAGTCCTGTCCAACCTGACCTGTCATGCAGCTTTCTCTGACTTATCCCTATGAAGCCAGGATGGGTTGAGAGCTATCTCACTGTCACCTTACCCCTCTCCTAAGCTTGGGCCCAACGAGATACTTTCCACAGGGCCCAAGTGAGGAAACACTGAGGAACAACTGGGAGTCACTTCTTATAGTGAACTGGGAGACAAGGAAAATGTTATGATAGGGGAGAATGAAGGCAGGTTATGTCTTTGGCCTGGCCTCCAACTTTAGGGGACAACTGATTTTTAAACCAAAAAATAAATAATAATTTATTAATATATTTATTAAAATTTATATTTTATTTTTGGCAGTTTTCTTCCCCTCTGGCTCTTGTTAAAAATACTATTTATTACCAAGGATCACCTGATCATTTTCACTTGGCAAACATTGCCTTCTCAAGAAGTCAGTCCCAGGAAGGAGTAATACCCTGTTGTTACGAAGTGTTTAAAAGAGCCTCTGGTTTGATGAAAGAAATACCAATGCCACAAGCCTGCTTTTGTCTAATGCATTGCCTTCTTCCCACTAGCAAAACTGGCTCATGCATATTATCCTTCACTCCATAATTCCCTGACATGATTCAGTAACCCTAAGCAAGGGCAACATGTTATAATCCATTACGAGCCCTTTTCTATCAATGCCAAATTGTTCTAATTTATCACTCACCCCAGGCAGTTCAAGTTTATTCCATTTGATATGCAGACTGACATTCACAGTCCTGGGATATTTGATGGTTTTTTCCTGAGCTTCCCATTTTCGGAATATGTTTGGGCTATATATTCAGCTGACAAATACAGAAATAATATTAAGACAAAAGTCATCTTATGCAGTTTGGGCACAGGCCAGTTTATACAGCAGAATGTGATGTGCCTAGGCCTTGATTGATGCTCACCACATAAATTCCCCTAGTAATTAACCTGGAGTAATAACTCCCAGCCATGCTTAGGAGACCACCCTCTTGCCCTCCCCAGCTACAGACTCATCATTTAAAGTCAAAAGCCTTAGTAGTTGTTCCTGGCAGGTCAGGGAGGAATTGAAAGCATAAACATGTCTGACAGTGAGAGGAAAGATGGGAAGGAGGGAAATCACACAACAGTGGCTTCCCAGTTGATATTTTTTATTTTCGGAAGGGTGCATTGTGTTGTTCGTTTTGCTGATGTGAAGTAGGGAAGCAGATGCGGGATGCAGAGGGTGAGCTGAAGAGGAGGATGGAGGAATTCCAAGCGACAGAGACAAAAGATTCTCCATTATGCTAGGAATTTCATCCTACTATGACAAATTAAAGTGAGCTTAGCCCACCAGCAAGATGCTGCATTTTCATAAATAGGAAAATCAAAGAAGAAAGAAAAATCCCAAAGGTATTTAAAATCAGAAGAAACAACCTTCTGCTACCTAGGCAGGACTCCCCTTCCTTCCTCCCTCTCTCATTTTTGCTGTGCCTCCTCAAGGAGCAGGCAGAATAAAGGCTGTCACGCTTATGGTCCTCAGGATAAGGAGTGTATCAAGGGCATAATTGGAGTGTGCTGTTCTCCTGTTACTTGTTTCCCAAAGCCTATAGAAAGATAAACATAAATTAAAGCAGCTCTGAAGTAGCTATCTTCATATCAGGAGCTGGCAGGCCTTGCAATACACCCTGGAAAACACAAGACCCAAGAATTCCCCATGGTAGCTTATGCTATCTTTACCTTTCCATGTGTTTCGCTAGCACAGAAACAGACAATTAAGCCCAGTGCACTTAGCTCATCAGTGTACGGCTGCGGTTTTATGATTGGGACAAAAAAGAGAATAAAGAAAAAACACGCTTTAAAAAGCACTCCAAACATACTTTAAAAGAGTAGGCACAGGATTATGTTCCTCTCTGCAGGGCAGTCTTTCAGGCCATAGCAGCAGTAACATGCATCCGTATGGTTAAACCAGCAAGCGGCAGGCAGCATGCATGTGGAAGAACAAGAGCATCTTTAAAAATGTTTCACACTGACCTTCCTACAGATGGGTCTTTGGAACAGATGTAGGAGGACAGAAACTCTTCCTGAACTTTAAGACCACAATTATGGATTTACTGGGTCAGATCAAAGATCCTTCTAGTTCCCTGTCTGGCCATCTGAAGAAGAACAGAGCAAGCATGTACAGACACTTCTCCAAATCATTCCTCCAGACTTGTAGACTTTGGAGCTCAAGGACTTTCCCAGCCAGAGGCAATGTCCTTATACTCAACAGCCCTTCTGGAATTTTTCTGCCATGAATTACTCTTATAAGAGAGGCAGTTCAGCAGTTTCAGCAATTGGTATGGACGTTGCTCACTACCTGTGTGAAGAAACACCTCCTTTTGTTTGTTTTGAACTCACTGCCTGCTAGTATTCTTTGATGCCCTTTAGTTTTTATAGTGAATAGGAGAGTCTGCTATTCACTTTTTCTAATAAATCACTATTTTATAAGTCTTTCACATAACCTTTTCAGTAACCTCTTTTCCAGGCTGAATAGTCTTACCTACTTAGCCCTTATGAAGAAGCTATTCTGTAACTTTTAGCAAAGGTTACCATTTTTATTACATTCTATTTTTGTGCTCCTTCTGTTACATCTTTTTGGGGAAGGAGAGGAAAGAGAACCAGTATTAAACACAATATCCACAACCTGTGGAAATACCAGTGTAAGTGAGGTTCTGGTACACCCTGGAGTTTTGCCCCTAGACAAACTCTGGACAAGGTCAACCCAGCCCCTGCATTGTAACTATGCTTCCAGGACCCCAAGAGTCAATGGTTCTTAATGAAAAAGAATATACCCAGCTCTTGCAGAGGCTTAATCCATCTCCCTGTTGGCTCCAAACAACCTCCTGGTACCCTTTCCCCACAGGTCTTTGGTTCTTCCACTGATTGTGGCCTCCTTCCCAGCAAAGCTCTGAATGGTCCCCCAGGAAGCCTTCATACTTCTCCAGTCTGGGTTACCTCTATGGTGTAGTCAAACTGTCTCTCCTCCAGATACCAACCACCCAGTTCATGTCTCCTCCATATGTGTCTACCATCCAGGCAAATTTGCAGTGCTTACGGGGCGAGCAGCATGAAACAGAAAGAAGGAGCCCTGTCTTTTGACTTCCAGGTCAAGTTATCAGTGAGCATGAAGAGGAAGCCAGACTTCCTGATAAACATAGAGTTAAAAGTTAAAAGGGAAGATTGCCCCCAAAGACTGTTTCCCATCTCTCTGCACCAGAACGTAACACCACAGCTGTCACTAGCACCTCACTTCCCATAAACGTCACCCGGGGAAGCTGCTGGAGTGTGCCCAGCACAGAAGCAACCCAGACACTCTGAGCAGAGGCAAACACACCTGGCACTGCAGAATGGCTATAAGCTGATCCGAAGGACCTGGGTCCCCTCATTTGGCAAACACTTAAAAAGTAATTAAACTATATATATTATTATTTATTACAGTATTATATTTTGTTATATTATATTAAATCATATCATATCATAATATATTGTTATATCATATTATATCATATCAATAATACATATCAGGATGTTTCACAATCAATCAACAACATCATAGGTGCCATGAAATCTTTTCTCTCTGCCCAAAAAATCTACTCAGCTCCAAAGAGATCCCCATTGCTGCCCACACATTGTCCCTCTCTTGCCTCCAATCCATTTAGGTGGAACCACTGAGGCAATCTGCCCTATGAATGTGTCTGCTGAAGCTGTTCCACAGCATTATGGAGAATCAGTGATTAATGAAAATAAAAAGTGCAACAAAATGGTATAGACAGCATATGAAAAGGGAATATTGATTATGCAGCCGAGGTTAAAATATTTTAAAACTATGTTCTTCCTATGCTTGGAATTGCCCATCACCTAATTTTGAACAAAGCTTTTGTTGAATATCTCACTTCAACTTTCTTTTCACTGTTTGTGATCAGCTATTTATGCTTGTGTTTGCCTTAGTGCTGGCTTTCAACAACAGGGATAAAAGCCAGTCAGAGCATTAAGTACTATTAGTTACTGCTGTGGCTATATAAAGAGATTTGGGGGCCCTGAATTTGTTAGGGTTTTTACATTTAATTGTTTTCACCTTGAGGAGGAGAGTTACACAACCACTCCACTTCCATGCAGATGGGATTTCTTTCTTGTGAGCAGGAACTAGCGCTTTTGGGGGCTACATTTGCATAAAGGCTAATTAATAAAAACAAAATCATCTTATCAGAAAACTGACATTCTAATGAAAGCAAATTCTACTCTTGTAAGTGATGTGGATTCCACCTTGATAAATTGCCCACCTCCTTTCTCGTTGATTTAGCACTGTAACAAAAGACAATGGGCTGGGGGGTGGGTTTTTTTTTTCTCCCACTGGGTTGTAATGATTTACAACTGCTTTTTTATTTCCTTTCACGTAGTGCCCTGAGGCAGCCTCCAACCTTTTCCCCATAAGCACTAAAAATTCGTATCCTTTGTTCCAGAGGAATAAATGCAATATTCATCGTCCAGCGGCGTGCTGACTGGTGAGAGGCCACTGCCTTCCCTCCTCACTTTGAAGATGCGTTTCCTCGCCTGTGTCACTGGCAGTTTGCGCTGTAGGAACAAAATCATCCCTTTCTCAAAAGGACTGCTCTCTCTTTCTTTCACAGAGGTGCTGGGAAATGCCCTGGGAGTGCTAGTAACTTACTGTCTTGTTACTAATTCATTTGCAGGAACAGGGAACCCATAGTGGATGGGCACAGGCATCTAGAAGCTGGAAGCCCTCCTCTTTGCAGCAGGTGAGGGAAAGGCAGCATGCTCCCCGGGGGGCTCTTTGGAAATCTGAGTCTAAAAGTGACCTCCTGCTGCCATGGATTCACAGCGGTGTGGCTGGTAAGGGAACACGGATCAAACCCACCAATGTATTTGGAGCCTGACTTCTGGAGGAGCTCCAGCTGGAATTTCGGTGGCAAGTTCTGACTCAAACACCTAAAGATAGTAGTGAAGCTCTTCTCCTCCTTTTCACATGTACCTGCCCATGCCTCCCTTTGAAGAAGTCTCAATGGAATCTCTTTAAGCACTAAAAAAAGCAAGGCCTCCATCATTGCACCATACCAGACAGGGCAGAATAAACAATCACCTTCATTAGTCCTTCATCCCATCTCTCCATCCTGCCAAGTTAACAAACCTATCACCGTTAAAAGCCAAAGGGTTAACAACATCATACTCTTAAATCCATATTAGACACCCAAATGAACAGAGTTGACTTTGCAGTAAGGGCAAGAATCAGAGGGGGTTAAGCAGACTCCACAGCTCTAAATATCAAACGGTGTTTGAGGCAATGTCAGATTTTGGATTAAAGGTGCCCGAGTCCATAAACACTGCAGATGAAATATTCTCACTGGCAAACAAAATAGATCCAATGGAAGGGAGCAAAGAGAGCATGAGTCTCCTTGCATAGTGAAAAGACCTTGCCTTCCTTTATATTTAAAGCCTGATGCACCATTCCGTAGTAGTAAGTAGTAACTATAAAATCTCAAAAGCGTGCTGCTCAAGATAGGAAAACCCCGCACTTTTAAAGGAGGGAAAACCATATTCAGCTCTCAAATGACTGAGTATGGAATTGTTCCGTAACATTGAATTTGCAATGTTGAAAACAAGTTAATCTCACGAACAAAAGACAAGGCTACAGGAAAGCAACTCATCCCTGTGCTGTTACTAATGATAAATGTGTGTGCTCTCAGCCTTGGCAACACAATGCACTCTCCCCAGATGAGTAATAAGCTCAAACAACCAGCCTCGGAGACAGGAAATGGGACAATTTATTTCATCTTTATTTAATGGTCAGCGAACAACACATTATAATTAAAGCAGGTCCCATCTTCCATGGCATGCCCAAGGATTTTAATCACGTGGGCCTTCCATGAACACACTGTAAAGCAAGAGGGAAATATCTGAGAAAGTTCATTAGTAAAAATGACTTTTTACAAATGAATTAAAATGTATGTGCACAGGCTGAGACTACAGCTTGGACCACACGCTCTTGCAAGGGAATAAGAAACTCCTCCACTCCTTATTTCCCTCCTGTGGCTTATGTAGGCACAGAATAAAACATATCCCCTCCCTTTACAGGGATGGTAGACAGCCAAGAATGGGAACAAGCGAAGCCTTCAAGCCTACTGGCCAGTAACATGAGATGCTTTACTGCTAGTTCTGGGCAGCAACAAATTGCTTCCCAGGTGTACAAATGGAATAATTGCACTTTCTAGGGGATGCTGATGGAAGACACGGGCACATGCTCACAGCCCCACAGATTATGTCTGTACCAAGGTAACAAAGAGAAGAGAGGTGCAAGCCCATGAGTCCTCCTCAGCACTGTCTTTTGGAGTCTGCCTCCCTTGGAAATTCTTGCTATTTTTCCTTGCACAGTAACTTAATTTAAGGATAATTTAAGCTATTTTCCCTTTTTTCCAGGCACTAGAACAAAAAATAGGGATGGGTTATCAGTTACCCCTGGCTGCACCAGTTTCACAGTTGTTTCTTGGATTCTGCTCCCTATCACTCCCTAGGAGACACATGCAATGAGCCCTCCTGTGCACTGCTCCGGACTAGGTGGTAAAGGCTGGAAGAGGAGGTCCACATGTGTGGTCTTTGCATGTACACACTGACAAGAGATCTTCATACACTTAGTTAACTAGAGCTAGCTGTAGCTGTCTAAAGTTGAACTTTTAGAGCAATCCAGGTGCCCAAACACACACATTTAGTGTCATTTTAGACATCTTTGCAGAGACAAGGTATCTGCACAGGCCTGGCAGCTATGGCACAGGACTTACCCTCCAGAGTGTCAGCCAGATGCCAAGAATACCCTAAAGCACACAATGGATAGTTAGGCACCTGCGTTTTGGTACCTGAATGGCTTCCTTCATCTAAGTTAGTTGGTTAGCCTGTATGTATGGTCAACAGAAAGAGACAGGCACCTCTGGAACATGATTCATCCCATGCTGGGAGATACGTGTCTTAAACATCAGTTTACAGTTTTGGCACTGGCAACACACACATATTCCCATCCCGTCTCTTTTCTCCCCAGACTTTATTGCTCCTCAGAGGTGTTGGCCCAGCTTTTGGAGAGAACATTCTATGAATCAGATGACAAAACTAGTCCAGCTGAAAAGCAATGGGGAAAAAATAAAGAAATATAAAGGTTGTTCCGTATGGTTGTTTCCCCCCACCCTCAAATTACGTTAATGCAATTCAGCACATAGCCACGTCAAGAGCAGTATTGACCCATCAAAAGGAGAAATATGGGAACAGGAATGAGCAGCCAGAGCAGGAACTGCTTTAAAGCAGCACTGCTGCCAAGAGAAAAATTCAAGGAAACACAGATTTAGGGTAGATGTTTTACCCTCAGGGAGTTGAAGTCCCCTGAGACAAAGCCTGTCCCTCTTGTCAGGGAGCCTAGCTCATCCAGACACTTGGGCTATATTGTTATTTGTCAATGAAAACATGAGCTTTCCCTCAGTAATTCCTCAGAAAACCAATCCCTTCAGCTCCTAAGAGGCAAAATGAGCCTGACCATGTCATCTTCGAGTCTACTGACTTTGCTTCCTAACAGCATACACCCCCCCCTCCCTAAAAGACCACTGAAAATGTGCATAAGCAGGATGTCCAGAGCCAATGTTTTATCGTAAATTAACAAAATTTCAACTTGGAACTTTTTTGAGAGCACTTCATTAGTCTTTGATAAAATGGAAATGATTTTGTTAACCTGCCATACCACAGTCCACAGTGCTTATGGGTCATTTTCCTACGTAGGTTAAGGATGGGAGAAGAAAATTAGATTTCTTACAATAGCATTTTTCATAGAAAGTTTCCACACAACAAAACTATAGGCACAATATGACCATCACAGGTGGAGATGAAACCTTGATTCCATTTATATAAATGGGAGCACTGCCAGTGACTTCAGCTGAAAAAAAGATTATAGGAAAATTCCACTAAACTACTCTTTCCTGCAGAATTTGCTGATTCATCATTTTAAAAATGTTTCATATAGGCAAAGCTTCAGAAATATCTAAGGAACCCTGCACAGGAGTCTGAGATTGGGGTTTTTTTTTTGGTCACCAACTCCTCTGCTGTCTGCCATGGGAAAAGTCAGGAGATAAGGACCCTCTGGGCTTCCAGCATCAACAGTAAAAATACATGGAGAGTAGTTAATATATTCTTTTGTTTGTTATGGATGGCTGAAGGCAGAAAGCTTTGCCTGAAAATATCCAGGGTTTGTGAAAGCACAGAAGACCAGTATTAAAAAAACCCACAACAGTTATTTGTTTTTTTTTTTCTGCCAATGGAAACTAGACACTTTCTGAGGCTGATTGTTTTTGATATTGCTATGTATTAAGACAAACTGCAACATTTCCAGCACTGGTGCAGTACAACTGGTCCTTCAAAATCCTGCAGAAACTATAAAGCTACCTTGAGCTTATCTCCTCTGATTTCCTGTTTATTACAAGTTTTCAGTTTTACTCAGATACCAGTGCAGAATAACAGCAAAGACTGTGCACAAAATAAATACGGTGATATTTACAGCAGAAAAGAATCCAGAAGATAAGTTCAAATCTCTTCTATAGATTAAGCATAGATCTTTAGTTGTGGACCACGATCAGTTTTACAGTGAAAGTAGACCTCATCACACTAATGAAAGTTTTCATTTAGTTCTTTTATACAAAACTCAACAGGAAAAAAAATAATTGTGTTTAGAATCATAGAATCGTTAGGGTTGGAAGGGACCTTAAAGATCATCGAGTTCCAACCCCCCTGCCACGGGCAGGGAC
>JAOXNO010000001.1:182933742-182959737 GCA_028565335.1 Limnodromus scolopaceus | reverse complement strand
CACAGCCTAGAAGTGTCCCCTTCTTCCCCTTGAGTATAAAGGGCATCTAGACAACAATTTCAAACATAAACATTATGCTGTGAGCATTCAAAGCTGGGATGATGAGTCCCAACCTTAATATTTTAGCACTTTATTTTTCTAACTTACACTGTTTCTAGGTCCACTAGTTATCAGTTTGACTCCACTTCATAAATACATGATACATTCCACCTCTCTCTCATATTAGATACACTGAGAATAAGAAAGGAAACCTGTGAGCAGGTTTATGTCACTAGAGAGCAATGTATGGGCCAAAATCCACTATGTATCTGGTTTGGCAAAAGAGCAAGAGAAATTGTAACTGAGAGAGAGAAGGGAAGGGTACCTCTTCTTGGATCGTCATTTACTGCGACCCACTGCATTTGCAGTCTCTCTAAGGAGGTCCTGCTTTGTGGAAATACCCTGAAGATGAGCAAGACATGAAGGCAGAGAAGCTAGGCTCTTGGTCCTGTTCTCTCCCATACAGTGATCTAGGGATACGGTTCATCCCTAAAGACATAATTAAAGGTAGATTAGATAGAAGGTAGGTCAGCTACCTTCTGCCCTCCCTCACTCAAGAATTAGGTACAACATCTTGGCATCTTAGGATGGAGAGGGATTTAGGTCGCTTTTTGGTGCCATCTGAAAATGGCCATCCATGCAACTTAGAAAGAACTTCCAAAGCAAAACTTTCAAAGTTGTCAAAGCTTGGAAACGTTTCCTTTTGAAAGACCTTTTAAAACAATCTTTAGAAAGTGTCTTCCACAGATGTTAATTTCTCGATCACATGATATGCCTCTTTGCAATAGCATCAACCACAGTGCTTTCTTAAGTGCTATCAATAAATAATGGATGACTCACCCATTGCCTTCATTCTTTTTAAATAAGTGAAGAGGCTCTGAGCGTACCAAATTACCACATCATTTGTGATGTCCTAATGGAGTCCCCACTTAAATCAGTTAGAGACAGGAAATCAGGGAAGTGCAGTGATTGGCTGAGGTTTCCAAGCAGAACATTAACATCAAAAAAACAGGCCCAGGAGTGAAATGATTTTACCATATTGTGAAAGGCTTTCCCTGAGATCTCTGAGTCTACACTAGCCAACCCTTCACAACAGCTGCATTCTGGGCCTCAAGTAGCACTGATGTGTAGCAGCTTACAGTGACACTCCTCTTGCCAAACTTTAGACAGCTAAAAGTTAGCCATTTAATCTCAGCTGCTCATCAAAGCTCCCCCTACAATCAGTGAAATTAAATAGGTGCCTGGAGTGAATAAAATGACTCCAAACTATATAAAAATTGCTCAAGAAGATGCTGACTGCAGCAGGAGAAATGGTTTATAAAATGTCCATTCCCTACCACCCTCAGTCAAGTGTTCACATTCTTGTGGTTCAGTTTGCCACCTTCTAAATTGTGCCTTTACAGCTATTTATGGGACCAGGCTGTGAAGCCTACCACTGATCTGACCAGCATAAAAAGGCTTTGTGGACGACAGTCCCTAATCATGGAATCACAGTACTTTTGAGGTTGGAAGGGACCTCTTGAGATCATTTGGTTCAAATGCCCTGTTCAATCAGGGTCAGCTAGACAAAGTTGCCCAGAACTGTGTCCAGTCAGGTTTTGAATATCTGGACACAGTCTCAGGCAAACTGCTTTAAATCATGACATAACTTTACCTCTCACCCAGTGACTATGCAGTGTCTGATTTCATGAATCATTTTGAATTCATGGAAATACGTACTACTACGAAGTGGTCTGGCCTAACCTCCACCACAGTTTTTTCCCTCACCACCAGTGCTACCATTCTGGTAGGTGCAACAACAGCAAAATCAAGGACATAATGTAGCTAAAAAATTATTATGCTTGGTAGTTCCCATTTTCTGTTTGATGATTTCCTTGACAAGTCCATCATGCACGTACAGGAGCACCTTGCTGACACAGACAGAGGATGGAAACACACGGCTGGGCATGTAAGGGAGGACCAGACTACCCTGTCAGACAGGAGGAGGGAAGATGATCCAGACCTTCACCTTTTGGTATTAATTAGCCATTAAATCAGCTCAGCTGCCTGAGAAACCATATCCTTCATTTCCATAAGAGTCTATTGTGAGGTTAAAAATAAGCCAAATCTATCCAGTTTCCTTCTTCTAGCATGGTCCCAGCAACAGCTGTACCAGCACATCCAAAGGGAGGTGAATTGCAAATTCAGGAGGAGAAGCTACTTAAGCCAGCTTTGCCATTGAAGTTGGCATCTCAGCAAATGAAACCTTTAAACATACCTTTTTAGGATGAAATGAATTGCCCTTTGGAGGTACTTCTTTCCCTCTACAGTGACTAAAGACATAGCCTAGATAACTACCTTGGATTAGGCAGCTGGCATGTAGACAGCTACAGGCAGTTGAGATGAATCCCCCTCCTGTGGTCGCATCTTGCTGGTAAGAAAGCTTGGCCTTCAAATACTCTTGCATTTCACACATTTCGCATGGAGAGTTGAAATACCCTGTCCCTTAGCAACCACCAGAGGCCATTTATTTAAACTTGCAAAGGCTTTTCACCAAATCCCTCACTAGAGACTGTTATGAAAAATGAGTAGTCATGGGATGAGAGGTAACATTTCGTCATGCATTGGAAAGTGGCAAAGAGACTGAGATCAAAGAACGAAAATAGTCAGCTTGCTTTTACTGTGGCAAAAGATTAGCAGCAGGATGCCCACAAATTCCACACTAGATCTGTTGGTTATTGCATTTATTAATGAGACAGAAGCAAGAGCAACAGTTAGCATTGGCAAAATTATTTATGCTTAACATTTCAGCAGGAACCAGGCTATGGGAAGGAAAAGCATAAGGGATTTTGTATCACGTACGTGTTTCCAACTGATAAAGTTTCGAAAGCAATTTTCCCATTAGCACCAATATAGAGCATCCAGAACTGTTTTCAGATGCACTGACCATTACTGGTGAGAGGCTAATAGATTAAATTCACTGAGAGCATCATTACAGACAGTTGTTTGCTTCTATGTGATGTTGAAGTGGGCCAGTAGATAAAAAAACAAGACTTTGTCATGACGAAGGTACCAAGAAACACCCCATAGGCTCTCGTTCTGGTATTTATTATTTTATGGAGTAATGTTAAATTAAGTAATATTGAAAAGTCTTCCAGCTGCTCTGCCTTCTGCTGGTTTGTCATGTAACCCAGGTGAATGTCGTCCAAGTCATTCACTACAGCCAGCATCTTCTTTTCCTTTTCGTGTCTCATAAAGTTTATCTATCTGCTCTGGGAGAAATAATTAAGTGTGGCATGTGGTGATCTTCATAGGCTGAGCTAGCCTCTAAAGCTCATAATATGCCTGAGACCCCAGGAATGCAATTTTTACAGATGAAATAGCCCATCATAAGGAAAAATCCACATGCAATTCCTGAAGCTGCAGAACCATCACTACACAGAAATGACCAGTGTATTGCTGAAAAATGGCAAAGTAATAACGTAGAGAATGTTTTCCCCCCTCAATGTGGTTGGACACCTCTAAAGCATTCCTTTCAGAGGCAAAAACAAAAGCCGCTGAGTTGCCTATAGGGTATAATTAATCCTACATCATATTAAACCACAGGTGTAACAAAGTTGTCCCAGAACCCAGAACAAAAAAATTCCAGGCTTTTTAAAATACAGTCTGCAGGTGGCTACATGAAACCTTTGCACTAAAATGATAGGGCTTTGCCATCTGAAATGCATAAGCCTATACAAAATCTAACTACCTGCTGTAAATTGAAGCACTATAAAAATAAAATTGAACAATTACCTTTTGTGGGCAGTGTAGATTGAGCTATATATCAGCTTTAACATGACTCCAAAGCAGTAAAAAGTCCCACTAAATGCAGCTGAAAGGGCTTCAGCCAATGCCCTCTTTAAACTTTAGGCTGGGGGTACAGATGGGGTTCAGGAGATAGAATTATCAGAGGGATCGTGGCAGTGGCAGTGGGTGGGGAAAGCCATTGTGTCACCACAGCTATTCAAAAACTTGAAATGACTGGAGGAGTTCAAAATGAAAAGAAAAAATATGACAGAGAAGGCACAAACTATGAGACCCAGTTCTGCTGTCAGATGCACGCACAAGACTCCTCCTACAGGTCTCAGTGTTCTTGATTAAGGGAAATGAAGGTGTTCATGCTTATAACAGCTCTCTTTCTTTCACTCCTTCCTTTGATCTCTCCTTAAGGGAAAACGGGACTGAACAAAATCATTCTTCTGGGAACAATGACAGGACTTAGAGATAGTTCTCTATTGTTAGCCAGCTCTCCACTAATTCAGAGGTGCCTCAGTCTGTTCTTTATCTTGTTTTGTAAACTCTACTGATGATCCTGCTTAGGTAGAGACAGTTGTGGTGGGGAGTGGTGGAGTTTTAGGGGGGACAGGATTTCTGTTTTTGGGCTCTGGGAGATTCTCTGTGGGATCTCACCTAGCTGAGTAAGAGTATTTTGTCACCTCAGGAGCACACATCTTCCAAGACAGTGATGCTGTTGCAAGCTTATTGCAACAGAGATGTTTAGTGCATATCTAACTGACAGGTAGACATTACCCTGAGCTCCACTACTTGTGTTACGAGCTGAGCAGACTCCTATCTGCTCTGATCTGCAAGCCCTTACAGCTACATGACTGAAGTAATGTGCTTAAGCTCAATCTTCTTGCAGGCCTTTGAGTTAATATGATATGAAACAAGGCATGTTAAACTCAAACACAACCTGGCACTCGATCAGCTTTACAGATCCTGAAGCTATCCAAAGCAGAGAGAAGGGACAAGACCTCGCCTCACCCTGCTCTCATGTACATGACAATGTTCTTCCTACCCACTGAAATCTGATGAGAGACAATTAGCTCAAGGAAGACGTAATCGTAGGAGTAAAGCTTGGCAGAAATAGGCCTTGTGAAGCTGAGATGGCAGCATCTCTATTGCATGCCGGTGTGGATTAATTCCCACCTTGGCCCTGACAGTCTACCTCCAGCTGGGAAAGCCCCTGATCCCCCAAGGACTTTGTCTAAGACAACTACTACAAAATAAACACAAGCTACCACCCATAGGCAGCTGCAGGCAACTTCAGCTTCTCCCCACATTTATAGAAATATTTTCATGCCAAAGTATGCAGTAGACTTTTTTTGTTATATCTCTTGGCCAAAGATAATCAAAGAGAAGGAAAATAAAGTCAATGTGTGCATGTTATCACTTACCATCACTTACATCCCTCACGGCACCTAAAATTCCTATCCCTCCCCAGGTTTTTTGCTGGTCAGGATTAGGTTGATCTGGAAACATGTTTTCCCATCCTCAAATATTCCTGGAATTTCAAAAATGCTTCCTATTCTCCTTTAGAATTATCTCAATATTGTTTCCTGAAAAATCATGAAATGCCAACACCAAACCCCTCAACACTCTTTCCCTAGAGTCCCTCGATTAGAAGATTGCAACTGATATCCCAAAATCAACTAATTCAGATCAAAGACCTGAGTCAGAGCTTCTCATGTCTGATTCTGATGAAAAAAATGTGTATTTCCTCAGAAAGCCCCCAACCACCTCTGTTTACTATGCCTTTCATGTCATGACAGAGGCAAGTGTTTTTACATATGCTTTATGAGTGAATCAGCCAAGATCAAGATTCAAGGTTTAACTTCTCTAGGGTCATCTTGGAAGATAATAATAAGGAGTCTTCTCAGCTAGAAAGATGCTAAACATGACTTTGTGACCCTTTTAGAGAAAAATTCTGTTGGTGAGCATTGTGTGACAGTTATCTCCAGCTGACCTGGACACAGTTTGACTAGGTCTCCACGACTGCAGAAGCTCTGTTGAAGGCCTTTTTAGTAAGCCCAGACATGGGAATTTATGTTCTGACATGGCTAATGAAAACTGTGCCATCATTGAAGTGCTTCACCCTGAGGCTGGGGTTAGACAACCTGTAGCAATGTCATTTAAGCCAATGGGCAGCTTCTCTCTCCACTTCTAGTGTCTTGTGTTTGTCAAACAGAGAGCATATGTAGGGAATCCAATGACCTTTATTTTTTTCCATCCTCCCCTGTTATTTTTTTCATCCAGACCAGTTCCCTGGCTCAGTTTGCTATACGGTTTCACAAACACCAGCACCAGCACAAGCTGAGGCCACCAAGAGCGGTGGATGGGGACTGCTCGATGCCATTGAAAAAGACCTATGTGAAACAGTTTGAGCTGGAGGGTACTTAACACAAGAAGGGGATATTCAAGCCCAATGGGGAACAACTTTCTATGGCTTATATTTTCAAATGTGTTTGAGGCACTTAGAAAACAAAATTTATTATTTTTGAATAGCACGGTAGAATCTAGTATACAATAGACTCATGTTTGGCTTTGGGAGTGAGCTTGGAGTTTTTTGCTAGTACAATCCATCCAAAGCCATTAAATCTAGTAAATGGTGGTAGAGTCTATGACCTGCCCCTCAAAGAATGGGTACTTAATAAAGGTTGTCTGAGGTGCTATCTTGCTTGCTAGATAGGGTTTAGGTAGCAACACAGAGACCTATAATAAACACATTCCAGTGATTGCACCCTATCACAGTTTCCTTTGAAGATACTTTTACAAGAATTAGTAGGTTTCCGTATTATCACGACTATTTAAGATTGTGTTTAAATGCCTCAAGGTCAGGTCTGAACTTTTTCTCCCACGTAGGAATGTAAGACCTCAATCACAACCCAGTGAGAGAATGCACTTTTTTTCCCCCTACTTAAAAATCCATAATGCCATTAAAAATGAATATGTTGTTGTTAAATAAATGTATGAAGCTCAGATTAAAACTGTTTGTATTTCCTGCCCTCTGTCAATTATTAATATTGCCCATAATAGAGAGATTAATACCTACACAGTGGGGGATAAACATCCAGAAAACAATATATGCTTTCTCTTTGGAAAGAGAATTATTTGCTCAGGTTTCACACCCAACAGGAAGCAATTCTGAAGCAAGGAGCCTACTTTTGCACCACTCAGCACATGACTGAGCAGAAGGAGTTGCTGCTGAAAGTCTTGTCACAGAGAACTGGCAAGGGCATGGCCCATCGGTGAATAAAACCCATGCGTTTGCATCCACAAAGTCAATATGGGAGGAGAAATGTATTTCTGAGGACAAGAACTGGAGTCAGAAGCTAAGCAATTAACATTGCTTTCATGCCCTTCTGTAATTAACACAGATCAAAGAGGGCCTGAAACCATCGATTTCACCAGAAACAGGAGACAGCAGAATAAGCACCAGCACTAGCAGCTCCACAGCAGGAATAAAAGCACCTCTTGCAACCACAGGCATGAAGCTGTAACACCAACACAAAGCACCCAGAAAAAACTTTGAAATGAAAGAACAGAATTTTAACACACTGAGGTCTGTCAACATATGGACAGTGTATTAGAAAAGCTGTTGTTTTACAAACAAAGCTAGCAAGTAGGGTTTATTCCAATACAACTTGTATTTATTATTCAAGGATGTGGCGGGGGAAAAAACAACATGAGATGCTCATTCTATGGGCAAAGATATTAAATACAAAATGTACATATTCATAGGGAGAAGGAGGGAGAAAAGGAAAATGCATCATAGTTCTTTGAACCCCACGTTTTCAAGCTGATTTTCTTAATTTGCATGCCTCTACTGTATCGGCAGCAGGATTTTGTTTCTGCAAAGAGCGTTTAAATTCAAGAGTGATGAATTTTGTGCTTGGCACCACCAGGTGAATGTGCTTTGACTTTCCATTTGTTTGCCTACAAGAAACCAACAAATACGGGGTGCTTTGCAATTAGGAAGCAAAAAAAACCTCAGAAATTATCTGGAAAACAAAGTAGAAGGCATTGCATAGAATGCAACTTACAAACGAGTAAGACTAACCCAAAACTATGAAAGCAACACGCAATGGCCATACTTCTTTAAAGATGAGAATAAGAAGCAGCAAGCTCTTGTCCACTGCGCTATTCCATTTCCACAACCATGTTTGTTAGAAAAGTGACGTCTCTATGAGCTACACTCACGGATGATGTTAAGGATAATAGAAGTGCCACAACCACAAATCAGCAAATCAGTATAATATACATGAAACACAGGACAGGAGGGAATTACAGAGCAGGAAAAATTCCCACCAGGAGATAAAGGACAATAAAACAGAAACCACTTTTGCCTCTATCTCGCATTCTTCTGTTGATACCGTTTCCTGGTGTCACTTTATCTTTCTGCCCTTTTTGCCCTTTTTGCAGGGTGAAATTCTCATCTGCCCCATGATGCTTTTCCACTGACTCCACAGAATCATAAAACATTGGGTTGGAAGGGACCAAAGATATGATCCAGCATCGGTTCTCAGGCAGGATCAAACATATTTTATAGTTTGTGCTAATTCCAGAAAACTTTGAATTGGCAAGTAAATTCTGGACTGAACTTTGATTCCATCCTTATATGTATGGCAGCTCCCATATGTGCTCTTTTGTTTAAATGCAAAGAATCATAATGGATGTCAGTCCTTATTGGGATCATTCCATTTCAAGGATTGTTATTAGGGTCTACTATTATGGAGTTGCATTAGCTGCTGTATATTTCATGTTGGATCAAACAGTGGGCTTTGTTGGCTTATACTGTTTCCTGAAGATCAGCTCATTGGCTGTACACCCCAGGAGACTAATAATGGGTTCTATATTCAGTAAATAATATGTTGTTCGGCATATTCTTGGACTTCCATGTACAATAAAAAAACATCATAGCAGTAAAATGATAAATCAGTCAGATTAATCCTGTGCTTTGCTTGAGCATCTTGCCACAGATAATGCCAATAAGCAAGGCAAGAAATAAAAAGATGTTTAAAGCCTTTAAAATAATTCCCATTCATTGGGATTTACAAAGGACTGTGATCATTTAGAAACAGAATCTCTTATATTTAGATGCCAATAGTGGTTTCCTTTTGATCAGTCTGCCTACTAATGAATTCAGACCCACTGAGCAGCTTTAGTGGTAAAGCTCCTGAAATTTCCATTAAATGCTGCTACTGAATGTTTGCATGTATCTGATCAAAAATCACCATGAAATATTTCTGATAAGTGTTTATAAAAGCTGGAGCATGGTAAATTGCTAAGTGTGCTAGCTTAAAGCAGTTTAAGCAGAATGTGGTTTCTTGTCACAGTGATATATGCAAGCAGATATTCCAGATGAAGAGACCTGTATAATCAGAGAGCTTCAGAATCCAGAGAACAACCAGTTGTGTCACTTAACCTCTGTGCTCCTGTCTGAGCCTGGGCTAAGGACAAATGCAGAGCATTCAGTGTGTGCCTGCCCATGCCAATGGCTGGCACTTTAACTATCAAGTGCTCAGCCACTACTTTCCCCATTAAACTGCATTTCTCTTTTACTCAGAACAATGCTGCCTACTTTTATGAAAAGCTTGAAAGAGGCTTCATCAGATAAAGCACAGTGAAACTGCAGCTGGTTCATTCTTGTCTCCTATGAAGGAAGGCTACCAAAAGAGGCAATTTTAAGGCTGCAGTAAAGAATCACTTTAACCTGTCATAAATCCAGGCCACTCAGAAGAGGTCTTCTGGCACTCCTCTGGCTCTTTTTTCCAGCTGTGTCAAGGTTCTAACTCTAGTGTTTGTATAGCTGCATGGTGGGGTTCATCTCAAGTCAGATAACAAGTTCATTATAAAGTCAGACAATTTTTTTTTTTCTCTTTTTTTTCTGGGACAAGTTAGCTTCCAGCTGCATCACCTACCCAGTACGTCTAGCAAAGCAAGTCTATGAAAGCTTATGCTGCTCAAGGGAGGTGGAAAGAATGAGCCACCTGCGACAGAGAAGAAGGTGGACCCACCACTCTCAGAGACAGCACTGATGTCTCTGGGGTGAGAGAGCCTGTATAACCACAGCTTAGTGTTCAAAAGGCAAAATCCTATAATTAATATAGCGTTCTCAGTGATGTACTTTCCTAATTTAAGGAGGCAATCGACTACCTCAAAAGAAAATACCTACCTTTAAGGTAAGAGCGTTGTATGGTGTGATCATCTGCAGTAAGAGGAGACTAAACTCAGTGACACAGGAGTTTCCTTTCAGTTCTACAATCTTATCATTACCAATTAATAATACACTGGGACTGACTTCGGGAGCGGTGCTTCATTCTAGTAGGGACTGTAAAGTCACACAAAGACCAATTACAACTGCAGCCCACTAAACAGAAGAGCGGTAGGGACCGAGCTGAAGCTCTGGGCCACTGTTTGACCTTTAAATGCTAAAGTTAACATACCTCACAGCTCCATTTCTGCCAGCTCCGACCAGCTTTCTCCAAAATAAACCTACTCTAGAAGTCCTAAGTACCACAGATGCAACCACTCAACACCGTTTAGGCTGAGGGCCAGGGATTTAGCAGACACAGAGCCAGAAAAACCCTGCCTGAAGAAACTACAGTCAGGGGTCTCCATTACCTGAGAGCCGTGCCAGTGGGTAGAAGTCCTGGGAGCCCTACGGGGGTACCATGAGGTGTGGGTATGGACCAAAACTGCGAACTGGGAAGTCAGGGCAGGCCAGGAAACAAATGGCCTTTGGGGTTCAACAGGCTTGTTCACAGAGAAGACTTGAAGGAAAAAGGAATTAAGAAGTACAGGAGAGAAAGGAAGAGGGAAAAGTGACTAGAAGCAAAAAAATGAAGAGGTAGGGACATAAGGTGTAAGATGCAGAAATGAAAAAAGGCTTAGGGTGAATAAAAAGAAGGCTTTGGGCCAAAAACATTTGTCAAGCACTCTGAGGAGAAGCAAGACTTGACAGTAGTTTGCAAGAGCATAATGCAGCAGCGTGGCAGGGTAGATCTGGGAGCAGCAATGAGATCCCAAAGAGGGTAAGCATCTGTCAGAGTCAGTCTCTGTCCAATTTCACGCTCCAGAGAGAGTGAGGAAGCTCAGGCCACCTCATTTTCCACCCAACCAAGTCAGGCTGCGGCATGAAGCTTTCCATGTTGCAGGCATTTATTCTTTGAGCTTGTCACCCCATAATGAACAAGGACCACAGCTAGTCATCTGCTTATTCGAGGGAGTGCCGGGATCCTGACAGCCTGTTAAACAAGCGGCAAAGCTAGGGAGGGATGGAAAAGGTGTGGAAAGAAATGTGAGAGATCTCACAGATAATGTGGAGCGGAGGCAGCGATGTAATTATAACTCCAGTTTTATTTTCACTTGACGGCACGAAAAAGGAAGGTGAGGAGAAGCTTTTAAATGAAACATGACATTCCCTTATTAAAGTCTGATTTAGACTTCAGCAGTCTTGCTGCTCTGTGTACGTTCCAGTGCTCCCACACTGTGGGTAGCCGAACAGTAGAAGTTTAATAAAATAAAATAAATTTAAATGGTAATTTCCTGAACAATGAGGGCTTGTTTTCTGAGCAAACAGTCCTTTTGGTGTTGTTATCAAAGATGACAGAGCTAGCCATGTTGTAAATATGAGGAGGAGAGATATGGTCTCATTTATAGACTTAAAAGTCCTGTTATGCGTCTGTTTCCTGAGCAAACAAATCTCTTGTGGGGACCGCATGGAAAAATCTCATTATCCAGTTATGTGCAGGTTGCCCTCGTTGGAAACAACTGCATTGATGCCTGTTTGTCAAAAGCATCATTGTCCAGCGTGGTCCGCTATGGCCCTGCTGAGGTCCCAGTATCTATCATTGCTGTCTGATCTAAGCAGCTTCCACTCATGTCAAAGTGGAGCACAGTCAGCAGTCCCTGCCACATCTTGGTGGCAAATCTGCTGCATTTCTGACCTGTGAACGTGGGAGTCACAGGGTTTGTTTGGGTCTAGAGACAGCAGTAAGTAATCTCTTTCAATCATTCACAGTAATCTCTCTTACGCACCATGAAGGACATCCCAAGCAGAGCATTTGTATTAAATAGGACATATGGCAGGTGGCCTTACATTTTAGAAAAACTAGGAAATAACTGAACAACCCTCAGGAACATTATTAATAATGCTTTCAGAGGAGGAAGTGTGGGTTTCTCTATCTCATCAGCCTGCCACTGCAGCCACGGTTTGCCATAATAGGATTCAAAGCTCCTCCCGAGATTGTATCTGCCCTCAAGGGTAAATAAAGTCAGAGCTGGAACTTTCTGACACAACTTTGTCACTGGCTTATTAATATTGGCAGGCAGTGACCAAAGAATGGGCAACACCGGCGGCGTAGCAATTTTAAGGAAACATTTCCTATAATGAAAGCAGCAGCAGCCGCAGCCAACAATCGCACAAATGCTGTTGGGAGGTTTTTCCTCAGTTACTTTTCCGTGGGGCCCACTTTTCTCAATAATGCGCAGTGGGAGACTTCTTTGTTGTTGCTGAGTTCGGTGGAAATTGCAAAGTTGCCACATAATTTGATATTATATGCATTTAGGGCCTGATCCAAAGCCAACCTACATCAATGGCACAACTGCTATTATAACTAGCAAGGACTGTGGTTTGGGCTCTCCTGGAGAGGTGTTCCCAAGCATAAAGCCGTGCAGAAAATTATCAGCTAATTAACTCTAGCACTGCAAGGATGCTGTTTGGAAGGCAACATTAAGCTTTCAAAATTGCTCACTTTAAAAACCAGGGTTTGGTTCAGGTTTGCAAGTTGGCCTCTACCTAAGGAGTGCTATGAGCATTCTTTAATCCTTATAATCCCTTCCAACTCACACGCATTTCTAAGGATGCTATTCTGGTCTCTCCTCAGGGAGATTTTTGGGCCGTCTCCCAAAACTGCAATGTAGTAAGTGCACCACTTTGAAAAAACTCTCAGAGGTCATGAGTTTATGCTTAGGTATTTTTAAACGCTTTTATTATTCAGTGCTGCAGTAAAACAGGTCTGATGGTTGCCAAACTGAGAACATAGCTCAGGGTTTATAATGGTTACCTGGGGTGTGTATTAAAGAACAAGCTACTGTAGGTCCCAAGCCACCTCTCCCATTGTAGCTGTTCTCCATGGCAATGCCCTGAGGTGCATCAGAGTATCTTGGTCCTCAGGGAATAGAACAAGGTACCTCAATGTCACGGACAGGTACAGAAGTAAACACAAGTCTGCCAGCACAAGTCTGGGTCTGGGACCAGCTCTTCTTTCTGGCTGACCAGCCATGGAGATGAGAAGACAGGAGGGTAGTGTTGCAAAAGTGACTCTGCCATTGCCCTGGCTCCTGCTCCAAAGAGCTTGGTCTTTCAAAACTAGCAGCCTGTTCAGATAAGCAATTGTCTTTACAACTGCGTAACAAGATATATGATGTGAGAGGCAAAAGCTAATTCACCCCAGCATCATCCAAAAGCTCATCAAAGCTCTTTCAAGAGTAGGTACCTTTTGCTTCTTAGTTAAGGAAGAAGCAAGTCCCTTCATCCGATGGTATTAGACCACAATGTCTTCCACCCACTCCACTGGAACAAAAAAAAAACCTTTTCAGAGCAAATGCTTTGAAAATCAGGAAAGTAAAGAATTCAGTATGCTGAGATATGGCAACTTTTGTACAAGCACCCTGATAAGGAAATGATTTAATATAGATATGCAGTTACACCCTTTGAATTCCCATACACTCCAAAGGCAACTCATGTCACGTAGAAGCCAGTCTGAAGCCTAAATGCATTTAAGACCTTGAATGGTTCTTACCTGATGTCTATTTGGGTCTTGGCCATGTGGTTGGAATTAAATGCTAGGTGCACACATGGGACAATTCCAATCCAACAATTCCGCGATTCCTTGATTCTGTGACTTTGGGGTCATTAAAAGGGCTTCATTTTGTGACCTTTGTCACAAACCCCTCTGTGCAACACAGTTTGAAAAGGATTGTGCAGGCACTTTGGAGGAGATGCCTCGAAAGCTGCATCCTCCTGAACTGCTGCATCTGTTTTGGAAGAGGCCGGGAGGTTTCTGCTTCCCCAGAGATACAGAGGAAGGAGCTATATGCTCTGCACTGAATGACCTAATGCAACTTGGGGACAAAGGAGCTATTAATCACTTTTATTGATAAACAGTAGTTTTATTAATAGAAAAACTGCCAGCAGTGTAAATTATTCATACACATATGTATGCATATTCTATACAAAGAATGCAAAACAGACTTCCCGCTTCTATCAGCACGGTAATTGGTAGAATAACTTTTGAAATATGAGCATAGGTTTTAATAGTTTTAAAATATTGGTTTATATCACTCTCATTCCCTATTTATCTCTGCCAGGCAACAAGGCAGGCTCAGAGCAATCTGAACACTGTGATTAACTAGCTTGCTGATTATCTGTGTATTAACATCAGATCAGTGATATAGTTTCCCATTGCCATGCTACATACAGAAGCTGAGAAAAAATGAGTTGATCATAGGTTATTAAGGGCAAAATTCAATAACAGATGGATTGCATATCTGATGGCAAGAGCAAGCTCTTGCCCCACACCTCCCTTGCACATAGATTGCAGCAGTTGGTGCGATTCAGCAGTTTAAACCTTCTTCCTCTTCCAGCTGTGAGTAGTTACTGTGCTCCTGGGCTTTGCCCCAGACTCCTTCACTACCTGGCAGGGTAAGTGGGTTGGAGGGGACAGCAGGGATGCGTCTCAGTCCAGGTGAGCAGCCATCCTGCCCCAGTAAGTCCTCTGCACGCCAGGTCCTTTTTCCTCCTGTGCTATGCTGAGGAACCAGTACTGCCAATGAATGCTACAGGGATGTTAAGAGAACAGGTTCCCTTGGTGCTGGTGTCATCACACCATATGGCTGCTTGTGATATCTGAGGGCTGGATTTGATGATCCAGTTCCGCTTGTGTTCTCATATAAGAGAGGAATGGCATTTAGGTGTGGAACAGGTTCAAGAGCAAAGCCTTCTCCTCAATGAGTGTTGAATGCTGTCACTGACTGAGAAGCCCATTTCCCCTGGTTAAACCCTTGGTTTCAAAATACATAAATAAATCTAAGTTCTACAATGCAGGGGTTCCTGAGGAACTAATTATAAGCTCTTCTTTGTTCATGGTAGGTATTTTTCCATTAAAGTCTCACCAAGTTTTCCCTGTGTTAACTTACATGCCCCAAAAGCCCAAATTCTGCGGAGGCTTAATTACAGCTTCACGCTGCCAAATCCCTTTGGTTCATCTTCTTGTAAGTCGCTCTTAACATATGTTATCAGCAAACTTAAGGCCCTGCAGCAACAACAACAACAATAACAACAACAACAAGGACTCTGAAGAGCTATTCCACACATCTAGGAGCCTCCAGGAAAGGAATACAAAACATTTCCAGCCAGCTTTCATACCATCCAAATGAAGTAATTTATTTACAAGCTACCTTGCATTTCTTGGCTCCTGCCGCAGATACCAGGCTGCAGACAAGGAGGTATCAGCCCAGCAACATGCTTCATGCAAGGACTCCACCTCACCAGCACGAGGTTACACATCCCTTGGCTATAGATCTGTCACATTACGAGCCACATGACTTCTAAATGTTTCTCAACTTTGAATAAAACAAAGCGCAAAGCTACAACATGTAGAGACAGAGTTTTTCTACAGGCAACCCTGCCTTCTCAGCACAGAGAGGGCAGCTCAGGTGTTCTTTCACAGACCGAAGCATCTATAATGCCCCTACACCCGCTGGGACCAGAGATCCCATCAAAGCTGACACATTAGGTCCCCATGTGCTCTTTGGCAAAGTCATCTGCCATCCTTAAAGCTTAGTAAACCAAGCCAAAAAATGAGCTGAAAGAAGGTCCTTTATAAAAAAATAGACATGATTTCTAAATTAATCCCAACAAACTTCCTTGTGTAACTTAGTAATTATTTCCACACAAGGCACAGAATAACAGCTGGGTGGAAAAACACCTAGACTAAACACAGGACACCTTTTTGAGCTGTCCATCCCTTCAGAAGAGACCTGAAAGATCAATATGGTGTTACACGACCCTACATTTTTGTTATCAAGTTGAAGAGAAGAAATATTTGATAGCCACATAGATAATCAATTCAAAAGTTCCTTTGTAGCAGCTGAAGGTGGATCCTGACAGCTGGAGCACTAGTCTTATCCCATATGACAATACCTACATCCTAATATGATTTCTGACTAATGTTGTTAACCTGAATACCTGTCTTAAGTTTTATACAGCATCCATCATGGGGATATCAAAGCAGTATAGCTCAAGGGGAGCGAGTAATTCTGAAGTCTCAATGTGCAGCGAGAAGTTTCCTTCCTAGAAAGTTAATTTCAGAAATCCTACAGCGAGGTTAACGGGATTAGTTTTCCACTTGCCACTGACTTTGCGAGAATAATACCAGACGAAGACTGGAGGGAGAGAAGGAGGGGGGAAAGGGAACTATGACTCTCGAAAATGCTGGTTAATTGCAAAGAATCTGCTACTGCTTAAGATGTGACTTGCTGACAGGGAGAAAAATATATCAAAGCACAGAGGAGATACATCAAAATATCAAAATTCAGCAAAATAAATCTCAAGGGATGACAGAGGATCCATCGCTTAGAACTCATCTAGAAGGATTTCTCATCCTGCTTGCATTAAGCAGTCTTTTTTTTTTTTTTTTGGTGCAGTTGAGGAGTTGAGTCCTATTCCAACAAAGTGTGAAGAGGTTTTTTTCAAGACCTGTCAGGAATTACTCTGTACAGACCAGGAGCTGAAACTTGAAGCTAACAGTTGGTGCAGACAAAATATCCATGAAAATATGGTTAGGGAGTTGCATATCCGGGAGGGATGGGAGGTGGCTGATTGCCTGCTTTTGGAGATGCACTACGTTATCCATGGTAAATGTTACTCCGAAGGCCAATGCACTTCAGCAATCCAGAAGTAGTTGCTTTAAATATATGAATATGTCATGTTGTTTCATTTCCTGATGTGAGGGCTGATCCCTTCATTTGAATTCCCCGCCTGAGGCTAGGGTGGGGCAGCAGTCTCACGAAAACCTGCTTTGGAGACCAAGGGAAAGAGAGGGCGAGATGTTTTCCCTAGGGAACTGCCTTTGTTAAAGAAGCGCACAGAAAATCACTAGCTAGGAAATTTCCACCAGCCCGAGTGACACTTCCAATAGCCCGAATCAGCTCAATTTCTCCACGCAAAGTTACAGTTCAACCTACTCATTAGCAATCAGCAGGAATCAATACTCTGCATTGGCAACTGACATCCTCTATCTAGAGGACAAACTGTCATCGCCGTGGTGGCTCAGTGGCATCTGAGGTGACAACAACAAAGAAGCTGAAGGCAGAAAGAAAAACTCATTCATCTAGAATTGCTGCCAAAAAGTCTCTTCTTAAATAAAGGCAGGGGAGCTCTGGGGTTGGGCTTGCTGTAGAAGGGCATTTGCTATAATGTGCTATATGCTCACCATCCCACTTACCACCATGCCCAGGTAAGAATCTGCAAAAAAGCCATATTGCCCTCAGGAGGAAGCCATATAGAAAAAGCCATGAGGGAAGAGTAATTTCTGGCACTGTGGTTTATCAGAAGGGCTTGTTTAAATCCCAACAGCCTCACTCACTTCCTTGGGGGGCGGAAAATGCCATGTCCCCTAGAGCTCCTATCTGTACATTACTCTGGGGGCTTCTGCATATTCTGTATCCATGTGGTCCCTCTCCTTCTAAATTTCTCTACTGGCAAACACCTGGGGAGGATAGTTTGTCACTGTCATCTTAGGCTTTGGACAGTCAGAGTCCAGGTGACAATTCAGAGACACAACAGAGCGTTCAGATATACTCAAAGACCCAGAGTGAGCCACCTGGTGTAATTAATAAAAAATGATGGAACAAGCATAGGCCATTTGGTTCATCAAAGTTCACTTAGCTTTTCTATTTAACGCTCTATTTCCTCCAAGAAGGCAGCTTATGATTTACCGAATAATACCAGTGTCTTTCTACCTCGATGCCTTTAGCTTGGAAAGCCAACTGAAAATATATTTTACTCAGTTTTCATGTGCACGGACACCTAGCTTTGTGGTGAAGACACCCACTACACACCACCTCTCCTTCCATTCCCTACCTGGCCCTGGCCCTGTTGGGGGCTACCACCCATTTAGGTAATAGAGATTCTTACTTTTACCACCCTTGCCACCCCTCTGGCCCAACACTTCATCCCACCCCAGAAATCCTTTGGCACCAGACTACAGGAGAGGAATGCGCAGGTGCGTTCCCCACTCAGCCTCCTCATTTCTACTGAAACTTGGCGTGCAGTGTCCCACCCACTTGGAAGAAGTGTCCTGAGGTTACTCCTGAACTTAAATGCCATGATCTGGAAATAAGAAGGAGAAAAAAAGCTTTCACAATTTTCCAACTAAAATTAATTTCCCCCGTTTTCCATTCCTACTTTCCTCTGTCAAATCCCAAAGAGCTTCTTGACCTGCAACTGCCTATTCATATTAGGGTGTACATGCAGTATCCCCAAGCCTCCCACAGCAGACCAGGGAAATCCGCCTGCTTAAAATCTGCCTGTTTCCTCCTCCCAGTCCCCTGGAGCAGCCAACAGCTCTTAACAAGGAGTTCTTTGTTCAATCAAGCACTACACTGCATATTACCAGAACTTTAAAAACGGATGTTTTAAAATCCCCCACGGACTTTGTAACAGGGTTTCTCCAAAGACCTCCCAGGGTCCTTTCCCCTTGTCCTCACAGACACAAGTTTCTGTAGCTCTCCCCAGAAGAAGGACTACACCTTCAGAAGACTGGCTGCAACAGCTGAAAATGAGGAAATCCGAGGAAATCAGAGCAGGCACCACATCCTGCTTCTCCGCTCCCTGACCATAGCCCATCTGATGGAAACAATGCTCCGAGGCGAAGAGCCCACTGCTGTGGTCAAGTACCATAGCAGTTTCTCAGGTTTAGATTTATTTCCTGGAAACTGATTTCTCAAATGCTCAGTCCTTTTAGTAAACTGGGCAACTTCTGTTCCAAAGGCTTGCTTTGTGAGCTGTTCTCATTAGCTTCATTTATTTCATGTTTTTACCTACCATTTTCTTTATATTTTCACATTAAATTCCATTTGCTGTGCAGTGACCCAGTTTCACAGCACATCTGACATCCCTTTGATTTCCTTTTGCTGCCTGCTCTGCACTCACAGGTAAGAGCAAACATAAGAAGTCTGCAGCTGGCTTCTTTGTGCGGGTCATTTAGACAGATTAGAAACACTGGAGGAAGCACTAACTCCTCTTCTGGCTTCCATCAATACTTCCTCCGAGTTTGACACAAGTCCTCTCTATTTTTAAGCCAGCCTTTGCGATGTGATACACTGACTGCCTGGTCCCTTCAGGTTGAATAGGAACCTGGCAAGTGGCACTTCAGTAGGTTGCTGCAGAACCCAAATAGCATGTCATGCCAAGTCCCATCATTACCCAGCCTTCTTTTTTATGTATGTGTATATGTGCTTGTTATGACAGAGGCACTAGAAAGGAGAATAAAGCTAACAGAAGGGAGAGGACGTGTCAGCCTTAACCACGCTTTCCCTGACTGTAACAACCGAACAGCTTCCAGCAAAAACAGTTAGTTAGGTTCACTGTGTGCAGGCTTCAGTGCCCTGCAGTCTCCACGCTTTTGCTAAAGTCACCCCAGTAAGTGGGTGCATCTGTGGATTTACTCACGTCAGCTGAAATGTTCGGGAGTCTCGAGGATTACTGAGGACCCTGAGGATGCAAAAGCCACCTCCTTCCTTTCCTTTCCACTGCCTGGGGAGAGGTAGGTGCCTCAGAGGGAGCAGCAGTGGCACTCAACCCCCCTCAAACCAGCCCTGTGACCTGGGAAGACCAGAGGCTCAGCCATCTCAGGACAAAGCTGCAGCTGGTCCAAGGTGACCAACACTGGATTCTCACAAGCCTGGAAACTTCCCTGCTCTGCTTCCCTTGATGTGCAAGTCCCGGCTTGGAGATTACCGCTCTCGCCCACCACGTGGCTGCAGATTTATCATCTCCTGGGGCTGCCTCAGCCAGATGGGCTGTCCACCACAGCTGCCACGCTGCCAGCCCTAACCCCCTCCATGTTCAGCTCTGCACCCTGGCACGGGCAGCACGTGTGCGGATGACATGGTTGCCTTGGGTGTCCCTCGTCTTCCTCCCTGTTGCCTTCTCTCAGATAAAACCTGTGTCTGTAAGAGTGCTTTAAATTCTCCCCCACCTCCATATGTTTTCAACCACCACCACCTTGTGAGTCGTCCATCTCTTCAGGTCCCCTTTGATCTCCTGGGTTTCTGGAGCCTCCTGCACTTTGGGATCAGCATTTGCCAGGACAGGGATCCTACCACCAGGATAACACCACACAGCAGTGGAAGACAGCTCTGCCCTTCCTAGCATCTCCTCCAGGGCTTTCCTCTCCCTGCTTTCAGGATCTCATCTCCTAAAAACCCACAGTGGCTTTTTTAATTTCTAGCTCTATAATCTCCCCATTTTTAACGTAAGAGCGAGTCAAAATCTGTTCTTTGTCATTCCATCTCTAGACTCAGAGTCACAGAAGAGATCAACAAAGTTATGCTGGTTTTACACTGGGATAATGAGAGCAAAAAATTGGCCCTTTGTCTTCACATTTTAACTTCTTCCCATCATATTTTTTATTTGTGGCAGTGTTATTGTTAGATTTACTTTGATGTGTCTGTTTGAAATTCATTAATCTACAGCACGCTCCAGGAAAGCTCTTTATATTTGTTCTCTACTTAGAATATAAAATTACTTCGCTTTACAAAGTACGTTATAATATTCTAAATTTATGACATTACTATTATCTGAGGAATCTCCAGCTATTCATGCATATTCTCTCTTTGTTTCAGGCCCTTCAAAGTTAGTACAGCTAATTCTACGTTTTCTTCTCTTGGCATCAATTGCACATTATACTAAATGCTATTAAATTACAGATCCTCACTGCTTTTCCTGGAAACTTGCTGGTTGGCAGAGTATGATTAGATCTGGATATTATATGCAAGGTTTTTTTAACAGCTTAGGTTTAAGATGCAGATAGTATATGAACCTTCAGTGTGATGGCGTCCTTAAAAGCATTAAAAACTTACATTAAGCTAAATGACGTCACTTCTAATCAGAATTTTTACCCCTTTTTTTCCTGATTAGTGCAGCCTGTGCAGATTTACTAAATATCTCTGCTAGCTCCAACATCTTCACCTCATGGCTTCTTGAGTCAGCATTTCTGGCAGCAAGCACTACTGACAAGTGAAATTCTTAACGTAAATTGGCATCCAGCACTGGGACCGCGAAGGTCATTAGCAAATGATTCCAAATGACTTGTGGCCATCCCACCTCTTCACCAGACCTGCTTTAGGGAAAACCTTCATTTTTCCTGGAGGAAAGGAGGAAGAGCTTCCTGGTGTTCAGCCGAGGGAGCAGCCTCGTTGTGCTGTGCAGGGTGGCGCCCACATCAGCACATCCCGCTGGGGGACGCAAGTGTGTCTCTCCACACCCAGTGGTCCCTGTGGCAGAAAATCAGGTCGTCCCGGGGCCGTGATGGAGGTGCAGCTCCTCTCACACCTGCATTCTTCAGAGAAGCAGGCGCTGATGCCTCCCACCCCTTCCCCAACAGGAAAAAAGTCAGATGACCCCATGTGTCCTTTGTTCTTTTCCAAATTCAGTAATACAATATGCTTAATATAAATTATAACATATATCATAGTGTTTCAGCTATGCAAGTGTGACCTAGCACATTTCTTAGTTATTGGACTTCTGAGAATTTTCTCACTAATTTCACGCGTGTATGCCTGCGTTTGCCCATGTCAAAGCTCTCATTTGTAACCTAACTGATAAAAGCAATAAAAACCCGTCTACAAATTTTCAGCCTACAAATTCATTCTCTCAGAGTTTCCTACATAATCTGCTTGCAGTTGCTTTTGCAGTTTTGTTTCCTTTGGAAGAAAACACAATTATAATTTTTTTATATCCCCGTACATACAAATATAATTATTTAATTTTTTAAAAATACCATCTGAAATATTTAACGTCAGAAGTGAGCTCATTAGCTATTATTTGCTCTGATGGGAAATGCCAGGTGAAGAGCAGATTGTTATTCCTCGCCAAGCCAGGATGGAAAGTACAGGTTTGTCTAGCCCAGAACTTGGTCAGACAGGCCAAAGGAGGATGCTGACAGACTAGTAAGACTTAAGAGGAGACATACAGAGATATTTGGGCAGAAAATATCTCCTTATCCTGCAACGAGAGTTTGCAGCTCAAGGATTTCCTGAGTCAGAAAGAATGTTAACATGAAGGTTTATGATTACTTTTTGCAGCATCACCTTTCCCTCAACCCCTTGCCCAGGCGTTGTAGCCTCCGGCAACCCCCATGCTGCCAGTAGCTGCCTGGAGGAGCAGGTAAGATCAGACCCTATGTGGCAGAGCAGGCAAGAGAGAAAATAAACAGGATTTCTCCCGGGATAAACTAAGGCAGATCAGGGCTCCCTGCACCCCTACCAGAGGAGATTCTCCTGGGGTGATCTAAAATAAAAATACTCTTTGTCTGTCAGTGGCTATTTCTCTGTGGTGCCCCCACCAAGATCCAGCCCAGGAGCAGTGAGTTCCCAAAGGCAGCAGCGGTGATATCAGTGAGGAGCGGGGGCTGCTGGCTCCCCTCCCATGCTGAGCATCCATACACCTCACCGCTGCCACCGGCACGGGAGCTGCTCTCGGCAGGGCTTCTTGTTCACGAGGGTGGGAACGAACACAGATTTAGTTTTGGAGGCTTCACCCATGGCCCTCGTTTGAAGCCTGTGCCAGCCGTGGGGGTGGAAGCCGTGCAGGAGACAGGCAGTAATTAAGATTGGATTTTGAAGCAGAGGGATTCCTCCTCTCACCCTCCCCTCCAGCCTAAGCCCCAGGACTGTGTTCCCAGAGCAGAGATAAAAGGGCAGGTTCCGTTCTCTGAGTTCATTAAACAAAGCACAAAGGTGGTAGGACAGAACTGGTGGCGTTGCTGAGCTGCCAGCTTGCACGGGCTGGATACAGGGCTCCCCTACGTGCTGTCCATCTGGGCTCCTCCACAAGCAGGACCAGGTTTCCCACCTGTGTAGCACGGACCCAAAGCATCTCTCCCACACAAGAGACTTCAGAAGGACTTGCCACCCAGCTACCCACGTGGCAGGCAGGACTGTATACCCTCTAGCGTTACCCGCTACCCTACAGTCAGGACACGGGACCCAAAAGATTGTCAGAGCCCAAATTAAATGCAGAAATTGTATGGAACGATGCAAAATGAATCTGTGGCTTTGAAGGACTGTGACAATTTCAGGCAGATGGCAAGATAGGAATTAGCACTTCTTGCAACACCCAGCCAGAACAGATGCAGCCCATAATGAGGGTCAGACAGTAATGCACAGCGTAATTCCCTTTGCTCCCCCAGCAAACACGGAAATGCTAAGTCACTGTGTCACTACAGATTTTGCTGCTGGAAACACGACGAGTGTCAATTGTCAAGGTAAATTAGTAATGCTGCATAAGCAGAGGCTGGAGGTAGAAAGGGAGCTGTGAAAGAGGCAGCTCTAGCAACACAACGCTTCCTGAAGTCGTTTCTCTAAACTCTTTCTTCTTCCATATGCTTATTGCTGTTTGTGAGGGGTCCGCAAAGTCAGTAACTCCCTTTGAAACAGTTGTTTGCTTTGCTGATAGGAAACTGCTGATAGGAATATATTGTTAATTAAAAATTGTTATAAGAGTAGTGATTCATGAGACATCTGACTACAGAAGAATAATGCACCTACCTGGGCACCTCTCTTGTTGGTCCATTTCTTTGTGAATTACCGTATTTTAGCTCACGAAATAGTAAAACATCAGAGCAAAGCAACAGAAAGTTACTCTGTGCTTAACTGTCCAAGAATTATATTCAGGATGAAAAAAGTATAGGCATAATTTGTCAGCAGGTATAAAAATAGATCTTCTTGAGGCATTACCTGAACTTGGGAAAAATGTTTAATTGGCTGCCTGGGGCCCTCCAGTATTTTCATTTTTCTAAATGAATTATCATATATTCATTATACAATAGGTGGTTAAAGTATGGGAGTGTTTCCCTGCATTCATTCAGCAGTTCATTCACAATTTGAAAAACAAAGCGGACCAGGTGTAATGAGGAATCCCTGTTTAGATGGTTACATTTCTTCTTTGTTCTGCTTTTTCGCTGGCAGTATTCAAAACCCAAATTTGCATGAGAGGAAAATCTTGCTCAGGAAAGCTAACTCTCACTTTGGGGTTCTGCTGCCATGCCAAATAATCCAAGCCGCTTAAATGGATTTGCAAGGTGGATGCTCAAATGCAGATTAAAATGTGAATCCACTTCCCAGAAAATCATCTAATTTATAAACGAGGAATCTTCAGACCTTGAGGTAGCCGAAGTGACTTGGCTTTTAAAGGAGATTACTTACAAAAAGCTCTGGCTACCAATCTGCCGGAGACTGGCTGTGCAACTCTTAAAACCCCAGAACAAAAGATCAAAGACTGCCCCAGTCAAGCAAAATATTCCACTGCTGGGTAAATAACTTCTGCTCTGCAAATAGAATTTTCCCATATGCCATATCACGATTCAGATCTTTTTACAGGTGCAAACACAGGCTGGAAAAGTGTGAGAAAATGTGTCCCATGACCTACCGACTTGTGAGAACGAATCGGTAACCTGAGAGCACCCAGCACCTTTGGAAACTGAGGTACGGGGGCCCTAATGCTCATGAGGGTGCAGGCATAACCTTAACGCGAGGCATCGTTACTTAATGACAGCACTTTGAAGGCAGGAACCGTCAAGATGGAGCTTTCAGTTGTCCAACCACCATCCAACCCTAAAGGGGCAGCTCAGCGGACCTGCCCCCCAACTATGCCCCTGAGAACTGCAGCTCCGTCTTCTCACCGAGTCCCACATCGCTACATAGGAGGTCGTGTCCCTGAATGGAGGGGACAGACAAGGCAAGGAAATGCTTACCCAAGAGACCTCTCCAGTGGCCATGGCCTCTGGCAGGGGCAACCTCACCTTCTGAGAGAGGCAACAAGTACCCAAAGATCTCACTGTCTGCAGGGGCTTTGTGTTTTCCTGCATTACCCCATGAGCATGCAGACCTCGGGGGCCAGATTCCCACCATACTGTCTGTGGTGTGGTCAATTTTTGGTGTGTAAAATGAGTGCTGGAGCAGAGGGGCTTAGAATGCGAGTGAGGTTGTAAATAGCCCAGCAAGTCATAAAAGAGACTACAACATCTGGACACTCATCTTCTTCCATCTCTATCAAGTGCCAGTTATAATTATGAGGACAGGTAATAAATAGACAGGATTAATAAGACAAGAAGGTAAATCTCCTGAAACATGAACATGAAACCACAGCACCTTCATCCTTCGGAAGCACAGGCAGTCCAGTAAAAAAACAGCCACATCCAAGAGGCTTTGAATCTGTCTCTTGTGACACATGCTATCACCTTAGCACGGACCCGCAATAAATAATTGTTTTCCCAGCATTCACCACCAAATCATTGTGGAAGAGAAACAGAAAATTTCACCCAAAGAACATTAACTGGAGAGCTAAATGATAAACCCTGCAGTGTTGACACAGTCTTCTTGCAACGCCCCAAAAGCATATTTTGCATTCCAGCTGACTCAAGGCACGTCCTGGGCAGCGGGTAAGAGCACTCAGCATGCCATGGAGAAGCCTGGCTTCAAAACAGCAAGATCCGATATACTCACTGGAGAACTAACACATGTCTCCAGAAGAATGAGCACAATGGGGCCCTTCTGCACAGCGCTGCTCTTCGTCTCCTGTCCACTAGTGTCCACAGCAGTAGTGGAGGGGAACAAAAAAAAAAAAAAGGGAAGAATAAATCAATGAAATAAATGGCTGTCAGCCCTGCAGTGGCAGGATTCTGTGTAATTCTCACCTCTTACTACAAAACCATGAGATGTGGCTCAGAGAAAAACTATTTGGCCCAGTGCACCTACTGACTTTTGGCTTGGTCTGTGTCATAGAGTCATAGAATCGTAGAATCATAGAATCATCTAGGTTGGAAGGGACCTTAAAGATCATCTAGTCCAACCATCAACCTAACT
>JAOXNO010000001.1:182887478-182925318 GCA_028565335.1 Limnodromus scolopaceus | reverse complement strand
TTCCCTCTTGTTCTGTCACTAATTACCTGTGAGAAGAGACCGGCACCAACCTCTCTACAGTGTCCTTTCAAGTAGTTATAGAGAGTGATAAGGTCTCCCCTCAGCCTCCTCTTCCTCATACTAAACAGTCCCTATACTTATTGCAGGCCTCAATTTTGACGTCTTCTGACATTGATTCACCTGAGAAGGGTAATAACCCTTCAAAGAGTATGTACGTTGTACTAAAAAGTAAGCCAGTGAAAACCCGAATTTACTCAGATAGGCAAATAAAAAAGCTTTGGCTTAGTATAATGTGTCACCTCTTGCAGCACTCCCCCCGTTGTAGCTAACAGAATATTACCAAGAGTGATGCTCTACAAACTGACGCTGGGGATGAAATACCCTCAATGCAATGTAAAATATAGGGCCCCCTGTATGGGCAGGTAAGGCTTCCCCCAAGCCACTTGATGCCCCCACGTCCTCATTGCTTGGCAACTGTTTCCAGGACTTTTGCTTCAAAATGGAGTATGTTGGAGATTTATCCCTTTGGAGGTGCTGTCCCTGGCAAAGAAAGGGATGTGTTTTTTTAAACACACGGGAGAAAACAGTTCCTCATTCCCAGCCAGGTTTGCAAACCAGTTCAGTGTTTACCTTTGGCAAGGGAGGAAGGGAAGAGTGTTTACAAGTCTCTGTTTTAGTGCATTTGCCTTCCTCGCTGTTGGGAGGTGCAGACTTTGTTCTGGCTGTGGGCTGGGTAGTACGGTACAGGTTTGAAGAATGCTTTTCTTCTTGGCCGAATTCACTGTTTGGAAGCTGGTGGCTGCTGCTGCAGCTATAATTGCTGAGTTTATTGCTGCCCGAAGCAAATGAATGAGTAGGAGGAAAAGTAGGAGGAACAGAAAGTGCCATTAATCTACTCTTTGCTGAGTTTGTGGGAAAAAAAAAAAAAAGACAAGTATAATTCCTGTAGGCACTCAGTATGGTGATGAGCGCAGCGAAAGCAATTGGATATTATATACTAGCATATTGGTACAATGAAGAAGGCAAAGGAGGTTTTATTTCTTCACATCCCACAGAGCTTCTCACCAGGCTGTTCTGTACCGGGTGTCTCTCAGGGTGGCACTGACTCCGTGTCACCTTGCTGATCCTGTGGCAGCACCCCATCCCACACTTACTCCATCATCAGGTCAGGATGTGGCCCTGCACCCCTGCAAAGTTAGAGCTCCCTTCTGCAAAGCACAGGGGGTCAGGTATAAAATATGTTTATTAAATAAAAGCAAAAAGCATGTAGGCATTGCTTATCTGTAACCATCTCTGCTCCTAGACACATTTGCTCTGAAAGTATGAGGTATATTATGATCTCAAATTATTTTCTTAGAAAAGACTATCTATCAGCATTCTGCACAAGAAGGAAAATGCAAAATGCAGAAATCTCTCTTTGAAATCTCTCTTTTACTGTAAAGGCCACCGAAAATTATTTTTCAAATAAAGCAGAGTTCATAAAAATAGGAACTTGTTTCAAGATCAAAATAGTATAAGGAAGTGTTTTTTAATAAGTCATTGATAGCCTTCCTGCTGCACTGGCCATTTCTCAACATAGTCCTGCTACAGTAGAGACCATTGAAGGATATCAGAAAAGCAAAGTATGCGGGGAAAAAACAAAATTTTTTATTAAACTAACTGATACAGTTGGTGATACAGGCAGGCTTTTGAGTATCCCAGCTTTTCTTCGAATCATTTCCGGAGAGAAGCAAAGTGGTCAGCCCAGCAGTGGAAAAGCTACATGATAAAAAGTTAATTAATTTGAGAGTGAAAACCTGTGCTAATTAACAAAGAAGAAAGCCCACAAGTCCACCGTAAAGTTATCCAGGGATGGAAATGACAAAAGACAAGGCAGGGGAGCAGGGGGGATGCCAGGGGTAATTTTTTTTCATCAAGGGAAGCAAATGATAGGTAGAACTCCCTAATCCAGCAGGTTTCAGACTCCTATCTCTGTGTAACTTGTAATTACATGATTTATTAAGGAGTTTTTTCTTGTTTAAGTTGACAGAAGGAGATAAGCCGGGTCATTGAAACTCCACAGCCACTTCATGCTCCAGAAGCGTATCGGGAATTGTGGCACAGGAGTTCAGGCAGAGAGGAAGGAGAGCTATTTGTTTACGTTGTTGCTGATTGAATCTGCTGCTGGGATCACCATTTAAAATTTGGAGTGTATTTAAAGTGGAATTGACTCAACCAAAACATTCAGCAAATCCCCAGAGATACAGATGCAGAACAACAGTGGCAAACTTCCAGCTTGCCATAGCAAGCGTTCAAAATCCTCTGGAAATAAATGACTCCAAAGCTTTAAAAGGATAAGAAAGGACAGCCAAGCCAGACAGATCTCAGGGCTCATTCCTGAAGGCCCCAGACATGCATAACTCCAGCTGATTTCCAGTCATGTCATTTTTCCAGGACTGGCATTAAGAGACTGCTGCCTCTGTGCAGGGGAGGAACATGTTTGCCAGCGCTGTGGTTTCGATGAGGATGTATGAGTGGATGTTTTGGTTCAAACAAAGGGTCTACCTAGCCCAGTTCCAGGCTCCAGCAGTGGCCATAATGGGTTAATACTTACAGTATTTCCCTCATATACTATCTCAGCTCTGATTTTTTCACCTGAGCAGATCTCCTAAATCTCATGTGCTTTGCCTGTTTGATAAACCTTTATAAATATCTTCTTCAAGTTCTTTCCCAGTCTCTCCTCGGAACTTTTGCATTCATCACATCCTTTGGCAGGGAGTTCCATGGGTTCTTTGCCTATTACACAAAGAATTGTCTCCTGTTATTTTTCAACCTGTCTCCCAGGTAGCTCCATCTGACAGACATTCATCCATGCCCAGAATGAAACTGTGAATGTTTAGCCTTTATCCACCCTCTCCATATGAAGGATTTTGTAGTTCTTTAGCATATCCCACCTATGTTGACTTTTCCATGCTGAAGAGTCCTAGTCTAACAGCTTCTCTCCTATTCCCTGGCCCAGAGCTAGGCAAAGCCAGTTATTTTGCCCTGGAATTGGTGAGATGATAGATAGGTACAGGTGGTACAGGTGAGCTTAAAGATGGAAAGAGGCCTCAACATTGGGCTACTGCATGGGAGAAGTGATCAAACCCAGCCCCATGCTCAGAAAAGTCCTGCTAGATGGTACGCACACCAGCCACAACCCAGCTCTTGGTCATCCCTGATCACAGGACACAGAACCAGGCATCTCCTGCCTCATGATGGAGGAGGCAAAGGCTGTATCACTGCAGTGTGACCCAGTGTTGCCCGTCTCCATGTGGCTGAAGACCTTTCAGTGACTGGGCACAAGGCAGCTCTGGAAGAGCTGGGAGCACTCTGAGATGCTGTTGAGAAGATGGATGGTGGGATGGCCCCTTGTCCCAAAACCTGCACAGTCTAAAGTGACAAATAATGATGTGCTGTGGCTTACAACTGAGTGAACAACGTTGGCTATGTTTCACCTTACATGATTTACATGGGATAAGAGATATGTATGACATGAGTCATATAGATATATATCTCATACATTTCACAGACATATTTTGCATTCCAGACCTATTCTAAATACCTTTTCCTTAGCATAATCATCTATTTGTCCTATCCTATGTTTCCTTTTCATAATTCTCGAGAAAATTAAATACAAAACTATTTTTATTGAACAAACCGGCATTTCACATGTAAAGAAGGCATGTATTTTCTATAATACAAGTTTCCAGAATCATTCTGTCTGTCATTTGTGAAACGACTGTACTTTCATTAAACAAGACAAATTATCTGGAGCCCGAGGAAAAATTAATTTCATGGGGATGCAAAGGATTGAAGACCTATTGGTAGAGCACAATATATGCTTGGCAGATGTCCCCTGCCTAAGGCATGAAATGGCCTGACTATTATCTTGTCTACGGTTCAAAAGTAAATGTGCACATTGCACACAGAGCAACACGCACTCACAGAGCAAACACCTAGTGATGATGGATATCACTATTGATACAACTCGCATCTAAAAACTATAAGGGCTGGAAAAAATATTGTAAATTTTAAAAGGTAGTATGAATTCATTAACTGCAAAGAACACACACGGTTGCATTCAAGGAGTAGAGCTGTGACAGTAATTGCTGAATTGAATATTTTTTAAAAAGCCCTTTTGTTCTTATTGGCATCAAAGCTATTGTTGAACTGTGCTGTACTGTCAGCAACGTGAATATTAGGGGTTTAGATCCATGCATGCAAAAGATCAAAAGCAGTGATGAAGGATTCTGTAATTATTAGTAATTGCTTCCCAAGTGACCATTTTTTTATAAAGATTCTTTATAACAAAGTGTTCACTAAAGACTACGGATTGAACTTGTATTTTCATAGCAAGAACATGAGCCCATGGAAATTATTTCACACATTATCATCATAGCTGGAAACTACCACTAATAAGAAATACAAATGCTACATAAAATCTGGATATGATAATTATGATTATTACTTGTAATTTTAATGCAGATTGTAATGTTACTTTTTCAATTAGAAGAATTTAAAGACTCACAAAAAAGAAGTCAGTTAAACTAGTTTCAGGTTGAGCAAAGTCTTCATTTCTCTAATTCTGTGTTCAGAATTGCTTCACTCAAGTGAAATATAAATGGTGCATCAGCTGTGAAAAAACCCTGGCTTGTAAAAGGTGCCTTTTAGGCTCAAGTCTCCATTCATTTAAAGGGATGTAAATCCTTACACAGACATATAGCTACAAGCACAGACACCAACAGAATTACAAAAAGCCAAAAAAGGTGCAAAAGCTGAGTCATGCCCTCTTCTCACATACCAGCACCCATCCCATTGCCAAATGAGATCAAATGTGTAACTTCAGAGTCTTATTTCATATTTGATCCTAAGGTTTGCTCTTGTTTATTCCAGGACTAAATTTGTTCTAAATAAATACAAATCAAAATCATGGCACTATTAAAAATAACTCATACATGATAATAATAGTCCATTGTGTCTCATTGGAAAACATTAAAAATATTTATGAAATTGTGGTGTTCTGCTGACCAGATGTAGCATGAGGCAGCTTTCTCCTAGCCTGTGCTGAGGAGCATAGAATCATAGAATGGTTTGGGTTGGAAAGGACCTTAAAGATCACCTAGTTCCATGGGCAGGGAGACCTTCCACCAGACCAGGTTACCAGGATGGAGCTCACCTGTCAGTACAAGACCTACACAACAACTGCATCTCAGTCAGGACAAGCACCAGGAGGGAACACCTCCACTATGATCTTGTAACTCCCGTATTTCTGGTGGGACATTTTGGAGTGCACAACTGCAGCTGTACAGCTCCAGGACTACTTCTTTCCTACATGTCAAAACCCAAATGCAAAGGGTCAACAGACCAGAGAGTATGCAAGATGTTGACAGGGGAAGGAAGGTGTTTGGTCTTTGCAGGGGAGATGCCACAGCTTTGGAAAAGTGGTCCCTACCTCTCCTCTAGATCTCATTCTAGAAACCACATGTATTTAATTTTAAGTGCTTGAAATGGCCTGTTAAAATCACTGCTAAGATTAATTACATTCTTATGCTCCTCAGGGGAAAAAACCTTACTGTGTCTGTCTGCAAAGTGCCTGTTTGGATGCTGTACAAATTAATAAAGAATAATAACAGTGCTGCCTGCATGAAAAGCCAGCCCTTACGAATCGATCTCCTTTTACTGAAACCAATGGGACAACTCAGAGCCTTCCATTACATGCAAAAAGCAATATTCAGGATGTGGTCTCTTTATGTCCTCTGAGGAAAAACACACGGAAAACCCCTTCAAGGTTTTTTTGTTTCAGTTAAGTATCTTTGTTCAATATGCTAAAGCACCCTACTGAAGTCATCATGTGGCATTGCTATTTCTTGTATTAAAATCTGTTATCCCTCACAATATAGCCTCCTTTACCATGCCAAATGGCTTAATTCCCTTGCAGTTTCCTTTCTGTCATGGTTCAGTATCCCATCTCACTCATAAGACACATTGATACCATAATATATATATCTGCTGCAGTATAAATACTAATTTATCATACAGGGAAAGTGTGAGTTCTGCCCTGACATACATAAGGCTGTAGCAGGAGAGTTTAAACAGTCAGCCCAATAGCTTCATTATTCTCCACCAACTCCCTCAATATCATCTCTCAAAATAAAGCCAATTTTTCTTCACTTTCATCAGTGCGAATCAGGAGTAACACCACTGAACTCAATGCTTACCCTCTGGTACGGAAGAGTCAGGGCTGGTGTCTCCTATTCATGAGGTAAGTGGGGAAACAAATCATGTCACTGTTTTATTTATGTTTCATCTAATTATTCAAGGCACAGCTCGCATTCATCCTCCTTAGTGACTGACTGTATTCTGCACTTCCCCACTGTAGCTTACCCATTCTTCAATATGGATATTGATATCTGTTTAATGTACTGTGACTTGTGCCACATTTTCCCTGTAAGTTGTGTTTTCTCTGCCAGGGGGTGAGGGCAGGGGGAAGCCTCAAAGGAGAAGCGCTGAGAAAGCCCATCAGGATGGCATCTTAGATAAAAAGAAGTGCAGAGGCACATTCTCCTTTCGACACAAGGGAGATCTACACACACAGTTCCCAATACCATTAATGGTAATTAAGTGTATAATTTGTCCTATACTCTGCGAGGAAACTTGAGAAAGGAGAAGGAAAGGGTATTCAAGGGGAAAATATTTAATATGTAAAGCTTGTGGCTGCCAGTTTGTAATGAATGTGGTAGGCATAATAATGGTTATAATAGGAAAAGACACCTACATATCTGAGTTAGGGTTATTGTAATATGGCATATGTACAGAGAACAAAACCATCAAGGAAACCACTAAAAAGTATTTTGAGGAGATAGCAAAAAAATATACTCAAGACTCAAGAGAAAATAAGAAGGAGAGGAAAAGCAGGATGTGGAACAAGCCAGCCAAGACAGTGGAGAAGTTAGAGGTGTTTCCACCTAAGGAAACAGGAGCTCTCTGCCAGAGTACCAGGAGGACCGAGGAAGGGGCAGAAATAGAAGGGATGCCAGCAGCATGAGACAGAAAGCACAAAGGTATTTCCACCCATCAGAAGACAAAAGCAAACATGTTCAGAAGAGACTGGAATAAATTAGTTTACAGGATGATAAGTGACTCAGACTGTTCAACACAGGAGTGTTTAGGTCATGACATTATGGACCAGAAATAATCACAGAGGCTAAAGCTTACAAATCAGTATTAAAGAGAGACTCTCAGGTGGTGGATCGTAGTGATTCGGATACTCCACTGGCTCAGACAGTACAAAACACAGCCAGGGGTGCTAGGATAGCACCGATGCTGCAGACAGACATACATCACACGTGAGACCATATGTCACGGTGTAATGCCGTCCACTTCTTCCTGGTGCCAAACTCACTGGCACTTACTGCTCATTGTTCCTTTATACAGGAACAGCAATACAGATACACAACACAGACGTAGCAATACAGATAAGATGCAACTGCAGCTGTGGCAGGATTTATCGCAATACGAATATCATGGACTTACACAAATAATGCACTTCAAAATGGCTCTAAGACTAGAGCTCTAATTGTCAACAGGGAATCTCCACCAAAGTAGGGTGACTTTCAGGCAAGTCCCTGATGTTCATGCAGGAGCATCATGCAGCAGGAGCACCAAATGCTGGAGCACGGACAAATGATCAAGCCTCTGTCATCTAGCACAACCATTTTAGGGTTGAAATAATAACCTCTGATCAATGAGCTGCTCTTTCCTTTGACTGTAGAGAAAACCCAAGTGGATCTTGCTTGCAAGTGGATAAATCCCACCCTGACTGACTCGGTCAGGATCACAAAGGAAATCTCCAGTCTGAGTTGTGGTCTCAGGCATCTTTACAGCTGCCGCCTTCTGCCTCTGTACTGTTACAAGCCTCTTTCACATGAATGGGGCTACATGAATTTTAAGTAGGAACTTGGACCATTGTATGCAAAACAGACAGGACATCAATCAGGAATAATTATTCTAGCACAGAATGGAGACCCCATTTAAAATACTGATGAATCTTTGTTCTGTAGAAGAAATATTACTGAGTCTAAAGCCTCTAGCTGAGGAAAAGCAAAGTAAATCCAGGTTTTGGGATGCATAAATTGTGAGGAAACACTGATCAGATGTTGCTTCTATAAATAAGAACAGCTCATTAATTCTCACTTCGCTAATCCACACATATTTAAAGAACTCACTAACCCCTTTACCTCTAAGGGGACTCATCCCACTTTTCAGCAGAGCTTTAATTTATGTTAGTAGCAAGATCTCATATTTCTAGGAATTCATTACTTTTAAAAAAAACTATTACAGTATGTTTATTGGCAGGCTAGAAGATATTATCATAAATAATTGGAACTCAACTACAGTTGTTCAAAGCGTTAACAAACTACATTGGCAAGGCATCACACTTGAGTCTTTTTCTCAGGCACATCCTTTCATTCATGGCACAATTTCATGCCTATGGAGTGAGTCCCAAAAAAGGTCTAGTTAATCCAGAACATGGGGTTTACATGTTGCATGGTGTCCTGAGTGGTCTGCTGTGGAGACATAAGTTTCACATTTAATTGCCAAGCTTAACTAGTGAACAAAGGATGCTGTCACTATCCATGCAAGCAAATGCACAGTCTCTCATCATTTAAATATATAGACAGGGGATCACCCAGTGAAGATACTGAAACCAAAGTGAGAAAACTAGTGATGAGAGCCCTGATGGTAAGGCACGACCTGTAGTGCCAATGTTAGCATTCATAGGGCAGAGCTCTCTTATGCAGGGATGATCTGAAGTGTGAAATGCAACCAGGTAATCAATCAGGAGAAAAGGCCTTCCACATGGACAGCTGGCAACCACCTCCTTCCAGAGTTGTCCTATGGGATGTACTCAGTGCAGCAGAGCATAACAGATGATAAAAGGTTATGCCATGGCGTCATTGAACTGATTCTAAAAACGATTATGAGATGTTTTCATACCCTACAAAGCCAGCTTGAAGGAGGAGAACCACATCAATATGTGTCATGGGCATTCTCATAGATCATCCCTTAGTCTTACGAGAGAGTGACTGCTACCAAATATGGTTGCTCAGAGGGAGCAAGATTCATCTCAACAAGCTTTAGCCACCTAATAGTGAAGCATCTTACATGAGCTAATTGTCCAGGCTCTCTCTCTGTATTGACCAGAGAAACCTCCAGCAGACTATTTATTCTCTCTTAATATAGGTGGGATCTAACACAGGTGGGATCAGGGTCTGCTGGAGGTGCCCATCTCCCTTCACTGAACATGGAGAACCTTGACAGCTGGCTGAAATCATACACCTGAAGAACCGATGGCTGCCAAAATTAAAACCAAGAGCAACAAACTTGTGCAAGTTTGTGACAAGGACTAATAAGGTGAGACAGATAACTGAAAACTCTCGTAAGACCAGGTAAACAATTCAAGATTTAAAAAAAAAAAATACAATGGAAGTAATCTGAGTTGAGACTGCTGTCTATATAGATACACCAGAGAAACAGCAGAGAAAGAAAACAGCTATTTAAGTGAAGGGTCAGCACTGGCCCAAGAGCAAATAAGTACATACTAACAATACATATATTCATCCTGGAGATCAGAAGAAGACTTCTAACCATCAAAGGACTGAGGGTCTGGAACAGCCTTTCAGGGTAGTGAGATCTCCTATTTTTGGAATGTCATTGCTTGTAGAGAAGCTGCTCTGCTATGTTGATGGCATGCTTGAAGACGTTATCATGAAGCATTTAAAACTGCTTGTGTAACCCTTGTTGAAGTACAGGATACATATATATCAGATAACGATTCTGAACCAAGAAATGACCCACTCCGATGTAAGTGACTGTGCACGTGTCAAAAACAACTCCACATTTAATCCTAAGTGTTAGGATAATTTAGCATGGAGGTTTAAAACTGGGTTCTCTGTGTTTGGCTGCCAAGTTTCAACCGCAGCTTCCCTGCATGTCAGGATCCGACTCTGCATTGTTATCACTGTCACCGAGATCACGAGTTTCCCCTCGTGCCCCAGTGGCTCCATAGAAAAAGCAAGTGATCATGGGCACTGGTTTCACAATGGGCAGCCAGGCGGTAGAAGCTAACTTCAGCAACCCATTGCAAATTAGAGATGGGAGGGGAAAGCTAAAATAGAGCACGCTGAACTCCAGCTATAATTTTGGTATTGTGGTTTTGACGTTTGTGCTCATCTTAAAATTACATAGTGACCTGGTACTGTCAGACATAAGACTGGACTTTAAGCAAGCAAATACAGCAGACTGAAGGGAGAGATGTGTAAAGAAATAACATTGCGATGCACTTTAAGCGAGAGATTTGAAATCCAATGGGTGTCTGGAAGGGGGTCTCACGTTTTCAGACACTCGGAGAGCAGGGGTCCTTACTGGCAGTGCTTAGTAACATACACTGCGTGGATTCAGTTCACTCTGGGATACCAGTGCAATTCTGTGTAGCTTGGTAAGATTTCTGGAGCCTCTAACTCCTTCTGCTCCATTATTTGAAAACCAAAGGCTTCCAGAGGACCAAAGTCCCTGGGAACACAGACACCTCTGCCATTCTCCCTTCTGTAAATAAAAAATCTTCAATATTGCAATCCTCAGTAAACTTGTTCTTTATGAGTCTTACAGCCACAAAGAGAAGATAGCTACATTTGGAGAACTACATCTTAAGTTAAAAATGCAAGACAATGAATGCAAGGCAGAGTAAGTATTGACGCTACTAACATGACATGATGGATCAGTTTGGTGTAGTATGTAAGGAGGATGCTAACAGCATCATAAAGCAACCAAGCATAATAACAGAAACACTTCAGCTGACTCGGCTCTGAAAAATGCCTTTTTTATGAGTGTACACTTTGCAGAGAAAAAGCCTCAAATTTTCACAACCTGGTTGCAGGCATTAAGTAACAATCAGCTCTCAGAGAAAAGTGATGTTGTGTATTACGGCATTAGGTCTTGCTGAGGAAGACAGACTGTATCATGATTACATGCAAAATTAAACCTGAAAAACTGCATTAGAAATATCGATGACTTTGAATTTCAAATCTATTTTCTTCCCTCCAGAAAGTACTGTTTAAATGTTAGGTACAGGAATCCCACTGACAAGCACTCCTGAGTACAAGCTTCATACCATCTTGGAGAGAAACAATACAATTGCTTCACTTGGGCTTATTAAATATACAGCGCATAAACTCTGGCTTTGGAAATCTCATCGACAGGAAGCTTCTTCTTTCTTTCTTTCTTTTTTCTTTTTTTCCATCCACCCCTTGAGGATTACTGAAATCTCTGCATTATCCACTGAATAATGACAATGTTCTGCAGCCTCGAGCTGTGACTAAGGATTTGGTCATAGATGCTGCAAGGTAGGGAACCTAGAGGTTGCTGTTGCAAAAATGCATTATAATAAAAGTTCTTTTCTTTCTAAACAATTAAGCACCCAACCTTGTTTATCACCTGTACTTCTCACTTGCAGTGTGTACTCAGAAAAATCTGGCTACAAAGACAACCTGCTGTTTTTGTGATGATACCATTATGCTCACTGAAAAAAAGCCCTTACAGGTTCAGCGAGACTCTGTTAAAAGTTCTTGCTTTGTAACTCCAGCCACTGCTTCTCAGACTGCTCTGGCTGCCTCACTTGCATGAAAATGTTCATTTCCCACATTAATCATCACCTGCACTTGTATCTAGTGGTACTCTTAAATATTAGTCCTTTTAGGACTCCACAGGTATTCCCACTGAATTCAGTGGGAGCGTCAGGCCTTAAGGCCTGTGTGTGGACCTTTATTTGGTGATGCATGCAGTTCCTGCCTTCCTCCTCCTATCTGTGACTGCTCATTCCCACTTCCACAGCATCCTTTCCATTGTGCCAGCACAAACATTTGTGCAACCGTGCTGGGAATCAGATAGGGGAATTGATCCAGCTAAAAATAACTTTTTTTTTTTTTTCCAAGTCAATTTTCAGGCAGAGCAGTTCTTGTTGTGGCAGGGTGGTGGAAAGCTGGTGGACAGCAGGATCAGGAGGTGGGGCTGGGAGAGCAGGATGCCTTCCTGGTGCCCCAACATCTGGTTATGCTGGCTTAAACTGATTGGTACATAAGGTACAAGCTTTCAAGACTGTCACTGTTGTGAGAATACTAGCATCATTCTCAAGCCTGATCTCCAGGAGCTCTTTTGTGCCCTGCTCCAGACAAATGCAGTTATTAACCACATTCACAGAACCCAGGCAAACATCAAAATTGGCAGAATTTGGCAGGCATCTCAAATGCCTTCACAGGCAGGCATTTTTTGTCTTTAGTAGGAGGATGCTACAACGCTGTGAGGTGGTCCACTGGCTCAAGGAGAAGTAGGTGTCTGGGTAAAAAGTTGCCTGTACAGTGGAAACATGAAACAAACTTGATAGCAGAAGCGCTCCAAACCAAAGGAGCAAGACAAAAACATCAGCTAAGTGTTTCAACAGGATAAGGATCATTCACAGAACAATGTTTTGCCTCACACAGAAAGGAGTATCAAAATGTCATTTCAGGAACTCGTCACTACTTGTACACTTCCTTGGTTTCATCTAATTGTTCAGGCTGCTCCTCCTGGAATTATTACTCCTCACGACCAAAATTAAGCTTTTCACTCAGGGAGATGGGTAATTAAGCCCCTGAGCAAGTCTGGAATATAAAATTACCCAGAGTGAAACCAAGTTCTTTTCTCTCAAAACATGGACTGAAGCATATGACACCTGGTTGTCTCTTCCCTGCAGACCGAAAGAGCTGGTTGGCCAACATGGCTGCTCTGTGAGAGACCATGGGGGTATCAAGGCTTCATTTACTTACGACAGGTCCCTTCTTCTCCCTGCCTATTCGCCTGCTTCTCTGAAAACAGGAGAAGCACAAAACCATGCTTCTGCATGCATTCCTCATAGCCACGGATTTGTCATTTCAGCACATTTTAGCGGGGCTTGAAAATGGTTGGTGTTACAACCTGGCCAACCCACCCCACCTGTGGGAGGAACACAAGGGGACTGTGCAGATGGTTTGGCTGTCAGGAGCTCAAACCCCATGTCCTGCAGGTGGATCTTTCCCTCGCACATGATCCTGCTGCAGCACCTGTCCACCCATGGAATCATCCCCATGCTAACCCAATGGTCTCCTCACCCAAAGTCCTTGGTCAAAGAGATGGGGTTCTCAGTAAACATTTATCAACAGGGTATCTCCAAGAGTCACAGAGGAGCGAGACGAAGCCATGTGGGCCCAGAAAAATATAAGAGCCAGCACAGAGCTCCCCCAAAAGCAACCCACAAGAGGAGCAAGAAAACCTGCCAACCCGCAAAAAAAACTGCCAAAGGAGTGCACCCCTTCCCCAGGCAGCTTGCACAAGGCCCTTGGGCAGTGGACAGCGTGTATGGCTGAGTGCATAGCGAGTCTGGGCTGAAATACTGTTATTACTGGGGTGAATGAGGCTGCACTGGTTTGTTAATAAAAGCACCAGAAGAATGTGACCAATAAGAAAAGAGCTTTAATGTTAAAAAAAAAATTATTATAATTTCCCATAAATTATTAAAAAAGCAAGTTTAGAAAGAAATTTTTTTCCTGTCTTTCACTCTGGGAGCTGCCTTTTTTATTTCCCAGTGGGTAACTGAGTGGCGTGATGAGGATTAAGGCAGAGCAGATTCAAGTCATATTACGAACCACTGAGAAATAAGGCTGGTTCATCATTGTCTTAAGGTAAGTTCAAGGAGCTTTTCCAATGTTTTGATCAAAATGAACAGACTTTAGCCTACTGCTAAACTAATTAAATTGTTTACTTCTTTAAATGACAAACTAAGCACACTTTTGGAAATTGTTAGTGGCTCAAAGTCACAGCATGGATTCAAAGTACATTGCTCACAGAAAAAGGTATTAAAAAAAAAAAAAAGGCAAACTGTTACTTTTGAGGACACACAATACAAATACTTTCAGTGACAAAACTGTCAATAAACTCTTCATTTAATACTTTATTTCCATTGAGCTTAGTAACTGTAGATCGCAGTCGTGTCCATAAAGAGTTAGAAGACACACAAGTCTGAGGAAAATAACACCCAGATGGATCGAATTCCATTCCTTGTAAAGGGAATTGGGGTTGTGCCTGTGCACCTCAGAAAGCAGGCAGGTGCGTATCTGGATTTCAGTTACATGAGGCGTGAACCTGGAGGAATCCCACAGGAATCATTGGCATTGTCCCAGCAGTAAACAGGTGTGTAAGAGTACAATTTAAGCTGACAGGCACACACAGACTCCAGTCACTCCACCACTGTTTGCAGCATCAAAAAGGATGTATTAAATACAGCGGAGTGATAAGGAATGCCTTTATCCTGTAGAAAACCCTACCTTAGAGAGGAAGTTGAAAGCACCCTTGAATTTTAAGCAGCAGTAACTTCAGTAGGTGGTTCTCTTTGGCAACAGTTGAAAAGGCTGAAGAAGACATTCACACAAAAATGCATCAAATCCCCAAAACTTGACAAGATTGGGTTATGAAGCTGAACAGGATTGTTTAGAGCACCTGGCAACTCTATAATTTATTTCACCTGTCCTTTTCATACTGCCAGGGAGAGTCTGCCTCATTTGTGAGAACCAAGCTACATCACTGGATGCCTGACATAATGCCAACTGTGGTGAATAGTGACAAAAAAAGTCTATTCCATTTAATTGCCAGGTGTCAGACAAACTCATTGCAGCGCATGGAAGGCGCTCTGCACAACGGATCAACCTGAAGAGACTTATCTTTGTGGCTGCTGTCTATACAGACATAATTAAATAAAAGCAGATGGAGGAGTCACTGAATAATTATGATTGCAAGATACAAAAATGCTGGGTAAGTAACTTCAGAAGTATAATTTGAGCATCTTACATAAATAAAAAGCATCAGCATCTTCCGTGATATGTTTTCACACTGAGGTAGCTCAGAAAATTAAAATAATCAAGAAAACAATAAAGTGAAGTATTAAATTAAAAATATCAAATGTACGTGACATGCATAATAGGCAACAGGTACAAAGTCATTGTGACTCACTCTTCCCACATGCAAATGCAAACTCTCTCTGTGTCCTCTGCTAACTGCACGTGCCAATTAATCTCACAATCACATTATCACAAAACTCAATTGTTTGGCGCTTTTTCTGATTTCACAGCCCATAAAGGACCTGCCTCAGTTCTCCACAGGCACAACTGCATACGGACCCCATCACTGGGAGATGCCAGAGGGTCACCTTAGCTGTGCTAGATCTTGCCTGACAGGCTCAGCTATACAAGATTTCCTGCAATTTTTGCACTGAGGTGTATCAATGTCTCTTCAATTCTTCAGGTATCGGATGTAGACCCTGTGCCACACAGTGTATTGATGTCCCACTCCTACAAAGGGTAAAATTTCCATGGACATCCAAGCACTGCTGTTCCCCACCAGGTGCCCAAGGTGCAGACACTAAGCCATGGCAATCAATCGTGCTGCCATGCTCCTCACATGAGAAACTCACGTGGAGCAGGAGATGTCAGCCTGGCTGTGGGCACCTGTGCTTTCCTGCTGGCCCCCAAAAATGCTGTAAGGGACAAAGTTTGCTCCTCTGCACAATGGTAGGGAGATATGGGGGTGAATTTCAATGGGATTGTTCACCTTCAGCTGAGGCACCCAGCTGAGCATCCCTTCTGAAAACAGAAGATGCTGCTTCTTTCAGAAGAAATCAAAGAAAAACTCAGATTCCTGCAACTTGAAGGTTAAAATGCAAGAAGACAGTGTGAGTGGGGAGAGCTTTTGCACAATGTTTTGTACCTATGTTCACTTAACAGAGGTATATCTCAAGAGTAGTTAAGAACACGTAGGGTTTGAAGATGGTGCACTGCCAACTTAAAAAGCATGTTCAGTCCACCACTGGTGTTAAATGTTTCCTTCCTTGCGAATATGATGTTGTGTAGCCTGCTGCAAAGTACTGTTTGTTCAGTGCCATGTAATCTGCAGAGCTATTAATTGCTCGTGTGAAAGATCCAGTTAGTTAGAAAGTGTGGCGAAAAACCCTAATAACTCTTTTGAAAGAATATATAATCCACATTTCATTAATCTTCTGAATACATAATTGCACAACAGATTAAAAGTGCAGGAATTATGTATTTTACGTATGCAAAAGATGACCTTATAATGGCTTCATGAGATCTTTGATCTAAAATCCCCTTTCTGAACTGTGTGGCAGAGCTATTCCTTGCTGTTTAGTTTGTTTGTTTGTTTGCTTCTCTGGCCGGAAACATACAGGATTATCACTCTTTGTACACAGGGAGAACAGAATGTCCTCAACAAAACTCATCAAACACAACATCGCAGCTCTAACCTACAAGCCTATTCATGGGAAATTTTACATTTTTCACAATGGTCTTTCAGTGGGTTTCAGCCTGTGACCCAAGACCGCAGGAGGTGTCATGGACCTTTGTGAGGGGTCCACAAAAGGCACCTAAGCACAGCAAGTTTATCCATGCCTTTCAGCAATCTGGGGAGGCAGCCAGTCAGGAAAGGTTGAAAACCAGTCATCTAAACAAGCGTATATAATCTTTGTACATAAAAGAAGGTATGACCTCTTTTGAACTATAGGATACCATTTATTATTACAAGAAGAGCTTCACAAAGAAAAGAAAATTAGTTGTGTCTTTCAGTTAGGACATGCCTTCTGCACAACAAGACTAAAAAAAGCCATTTAATTATGGCAGCAAGGAGCTCAACAGGGTAAATTGCCTTGAGAAACAGTATGTGTTAACTTGTGACTGTGTTTGCATAGTCACCCATCAGCTCAGGCTGCACACAGTATAAAATTCTGTCTGCCTCAGAAATGCCAGGCAGATGATCCTATATTCATAACTTAGTGTAAGAAAGAGGCACATCATTACACCCATATATTTTGGTAGTGTTTCCATAAGGCAGCTGGTTCAGTGGCTGCTCATGAACCTCTTGGAAGGCTTCTGTTCAATACTTCTTTAAATATAAGTTTTATATGCAATCTTCAATAAGTTTCTAGTCTCCTATCTGAAAAATGGAAATAATATTCCTTGCATCTGTGCTAAGAGACACTGTGAAGATAAAAAATTTACGGAAAGGTACTTTTATAACTTAGAATATTGAATTCTGTCAATCAACTTTGGCAGAGATGACATCAAATTGTGTATTCAAATAGAGAAGGGAAAAAAGAAAAAAAATGCAGTTTTAAGCTCCCTTGAATCTTTCTTTTTTTGCCATCCTGTTTTGCCCTCATTATCCATCTCAAAGACTGATTAGCTTTGTTAAAGATGCACCTGCCTTCTCAGTTTTACTTGTGAGTATTTGGAGACAGGCTGCAATGAAAAATGTGACTGTAACTTGTGAATTCACATTTAAATCTGTTGAGACTGTAGGCATGTGTCAACATTTGCTTTCCATTCTCATTTATGTACTGTTCAAGATCACTGAAAACCACGCCACTTCTCCTTTTTGTTTTCAGTAGTCCCACTCTGTTTTCAAAGTGAATTTGTATTCCTGATCTGGAAGCAGCACCTCTCATCATCCATTTGCAAGAGAGAAGATTGTCCATTGTCCTTGTATCTCTAGAGGTTAAGAAAAATCTCAGATATTTTGAAGAGAATCTGAGCAGTCTGGATTTAAATGGGAACAACCACTACTATGATGACTAAGGAATGCTTGCTGGATATGGCATGCAGTACTTCAAAGAGCATCCTGGGAGAAAAGGGGAAAAACGTGTAAAGGACTCAAAGAGATTTCATGAGAGAGACATGAATGGTTTCCAGACGTAAGATCAAATCTAGGTCGCTGTGTCAATGGATCAGCACGTAGGTCACCATGTACCGCATTCAGAGGTAAATGGAAGTAGTGGGGGCTCTTATACTCTTGCCAAAGTCTAAATTAAGACAACTTTCACAATGAGTAAGCGGAAAAATATATAAAGTTAGGGGAAAGAAACTAACACTGTCCAACCCCTCTTCCACCCCAAACTTCTCCTCCTAGGTCTTCTTTAACTACCTTGGCTTTAGTGTTTGGAATAGCAGTTGGTTCTATGCAGATCCTCTTTATTTACTTTTGCCCTATTTACTGGGTGCTCTCTTCCAGACTGAAAATATGGCAAAAGATTCGCAGTTTCAAAACTGATTTAAAAATTAGCTTCTGCTCCCTCTCCACATTAAAATGCTGGCCATCTCCACCACACCCAGAAGGGCTACACTGCCCGTCCATTGGGAAACACAGAGACCCATCTACAGAAACACAGTCCATCATATCATTCTGCAGATACCAGGTGTTACTAAAACAAAACTACTGCTTCTCCCTCATCTAGGGTTTCATTTTACAGAACAAATAAAAAGCATGATTTCTTAAAAGGTGTAGCATTTGATCCGATGTTTTTCAAACTGGATCCTAACAGCTTTCATTGAGGCTGAATTAACAGTCTTTTGAAATGTGTAAAGACTATCATTGACCTATTTAAAACAAAGATCAACAAAAAAAAGCCTCACAAACCCTCTCTGTGACAAATGCATTCCACTTTCTTATTTTTACTACAAAGAAAGACAGCCATACAGCCTAAAATCACAACCAAGTATAAATTTTGACTATTCACATGAGGGCCACTGAAATGAAAGCATTTGCTTGCTGAGCTTCATTGACTGAAAAACATCTTGACTGGGTACATTTAAAAAAATGCTGCTTATCTGAACTGTTCCAAGAGATTGGTTTGCCTATTTAATACGTTACTGTTTCGCAAGTAAGAAGATTTCCAAGTGACTTATTACAGGACATTTAACTCACCCAGAGCCCTGATACATTTGAGCTGGTACCTTAGTCAGTAAATGCCAGCTACACCACTGCACACCACCTCAGAGTCTGTCTGTGGCAGTAAGCCACTTTTGCAGATCCTCTTCCAAAATCCAGGTTAGATTCTGTCTTTCATTAGGCTATTTCTCAGTGGTTTATATTTTCACTGTCACCAGCCTGTCAGTAAGACTGCATATCTTTTGAGCTCTGATTAATTTTGCCTTGACACAACTGAAATGTCAAGTATAAACTTTAACTCAGGTTCAGAAATGTTAATCAGTTTTGAAATATCCATAGATTGCATATATATCAAGGCCCGTAAATACTCAGAGACAGCTGTCAGGATCCGCATGGCATTAGCAGCCTTGTTTCTTTCTAACTGAAGGCCCTCCAAGTCAGGTGTTCATCAGCACTGACAATATATCATCTTGAAACAAAAGGACGTATTCTTTATATCTTGGATTAAAGTCTTCCAAGATATAAAATATGAAGATATAACTCTTCGAGGATTTACATTTACTTGCATTCTCAAATAATCTTTTGATTATTCACTCTTTCAGAGCTGCCACTGGCCACAATGGTAAAACATTTCTGTAAATATTGATGTTTAAAATAATCCTGTGTACCAGATATCTGCATAATTATATTATAATCATAACACGATTGTTGTGGTTTAAACCTCTACCATTACGTTACGTGTAAAATTTATAGAAATCTCCAGACTTCAGGGTATAAACTAATTATTAATTATGTGAAAGAGGAAGAAACTTGTCCCAGAGCAATTTTATTGCTGAAGAGTCTGCTGTATTAGGTCTACTACTTACACTGGAGCATTTTATTCTGGAAACACCAAGATCCTGAACTTCATGACCTCATACTAACACAGAGAATAATCTGTATTCTTATATTCATCTTAGCAGGAAAAAAAAGCTCACAGAAACTATTAGTTATACCTTCATCCATAAACCAATGTACTCAGCCAGGCTGGAAAAAACAAGCAAGGTTTCAGTCCGTAGCCAGGGCTCCATGCACTGAAACTGTGCTCTGGAAAGATGTTTTCCATTCCCAGAAGAAAGGGTGAGGCCACCTTTTCCGGCCAGATCTGAGCCAGGGCTGATTTCAGCAGCTCCATGCCGATTTGCACTGGCTGCATACCCAGTTCACTGTTTGGAAGTGGCACAGGGACATGTGGAGACACTGCTAGCAAGACAACTCTTCCTTCACAGTAAACTCAAGCCACTGCTTGAGATGTAAACTACAGTCAGCCTATCCATGAAAAAGATGTTACATATGCATATGCATAGGGCTGACCTGTCCCATCTCATGGGAAACCTCCAAGGAAGAGAGGCTTCTCCCATCAGGAGCTACAGTGCAAAAAAGTCCCTCCTGCAAAGGAGGTGGGGAGCTGCCCATAACCTCCAGCTTTCCTGAGGTGATTAAGGAAAACCTGAGGTGTTTAAGGAGGCTCAAGACTGTGCATTTGGAAATCCTTTGTCTATGAAGGGACTATGGAGACCTTAGGGTAGAAGAAAGCAAGATTCTCCAGTAGTTAAACTGAAAGGACTTGAACTAATACATTTTAAAGGGCATAAGGAAAAGTTTCATCAATCAGAAGTCTCATTCTGAAAATGATTTATGGTCTCCCAAGCCTTGCTGCCCTTGGCTTGCAGTGAGGAACAGGTCTGTCAGTCTCTAAGTTTACCCCTGAATGCAGAGCTCACTTTTAAGAACCTTTAAGCTTCATTTTGAATTAATTTTTAATTAGGTACTTTTTAGAATTTTACTGAGAAACCATAACACATTATTTTTGGATGTTCAGTTTGGCAGACTGAAAAAGGGTCGGCATTTCAGAGTGGCTGGCACTCTGCAAATAAAGACCTTTCAAAGTGCACCTCAAAACCACTTGCACAAAACCACTTATACTTGCACAAATCTGCCCAGCATCTGCCTTGGACACAGACTTGAGATAATGCTGCTCTGTGCTGGGGAGGAGGTAGCAGAGATGTGAATGAGAGATGCCAGGTCCATGCTGGGGTGTTCACTTACCCTCACCTACCAGGGACTGAGTATCAGATGCTAAAAGGAAAAAAACCACTTTTGCTTTCTGCATTCTTGCACTCATACACACACACACTTTCCTAACAAACCAGTTTCCTCATCTGCTTTTGAAAAGAAAACCCACGCAGGCTTGCTAAGCAGCCCGGGTTGCAGGCGGCTTGTCTCACAACCTTGAGTTGTCAGTCCAGCAGCAGTCCACTAGCTCTGCTTTTAAAATAAAGCTGCGATTAGCCTGAAGGAAATAAAATTTGCCTCTTACAGCAAGCTTTTTAATGGAACTTTTGACAGACTTCAGTGATACCACTGGAGAAGGAAGGGCAGCAGCTCCTTTTTGTTATCATCACACACAAGAAACACTTGCAAGCTGACCTGGCTTCCCATATATTCATTTTCTACACTGATTTGCAGCGGTGTCTGAATCCTCTTCCCCCACCTGCTCTGCCAAATTATTATGGTACAAGCGCTCCGCAAAAAAAAGCACAATTGCTTGAAATTACACTAGAGTCAAATGTTGATAAAAAGGTGTCACAGAGGGAATGAAAACTAACTGCTGTGAAATTTAATGAAACCCACTGTGTGCCAAGGGCACAGGCAGCCAAATTGAATTTAAAAAGGTGCCAAGCAGGGAAGCTTGTAATCAGACTAGCCACTATGTTAGATGAGATAAGCAGAATGACTTTTCTCTATCACAAGATCAAAATAGACTGCAATTCTTATGCATGAGATGAAAAGTTACAGTATTTATCCTCCCAGCTTCCTGTGTTCTTAGCATCGGATCTCTGGCTTAGTGGCCTGAAATGGAATTTGCCATCTCCAGCATAAGGCTTCTCCCAGCCCTCACAGGTCACCGAGCTCTTTCCTGACACAGTTTTTATTGCAAATTGTTATGGAAAAGAGGAACAAGCTAAACAGAGTTGTGAATGGCTCAGCATAAACTGTCTTCAGCCACGGTTTCCCCTTTCACAGCCTGGGGGATGAATTGAAATCAATGGAGGAGAATAGGAAATAGAAGATAACGCTGATGTAGGAGAAGAAGGAAGCAACACACTCTGCTCAACAGATAGCTCAGTGCTGGCAAGGAGAACAGTTTCCAAAGCATCATTTCACTGAAGGCTGTTAAGACATCGTTTTACTCCGTAATTATTATAACAGTGCTATTTTGAAACAGTGTTAAAAAAAAGTCTGAAGTTGCAGACAGAACTGTGCTTACATTCATTTACGGGACCAGTCACTCAAACTCTGGTAGCACTTGGGACAATGAAGCTGTGCAGCCCATCTTCTCTGCTGGAAATAGCTTAGGCTTCATTCATTATTTCAGTGGCTTGGGGTGTTATCAGTCATTTGGGAGACAAATGGGAAGGGCACATCAGTATTTGCCTTGGCCCCAGGCCACACAGAGAGGATCGGGGTCTGCATCTTTGCCCTGCTGAAGGGTTTCATCGTCACAACCTGCTCGAACTTGCAGCCTGGCCCAAATGGCTGGATTCTGCTCTCACTGGTTGGCTGGTGATGCTGGAATACTTTCCTGATTACAGAGGTTTCCAGTACTGAGTAAAGCTCTCTAAAGACAGCCATTGGGTTTCTCGTAAAAGGACTTCTCGTAAAAATGTCCTGACTTTTATAACAATCTCTTGATTTTGCAGAATGTGCCTGTAATGGTTTGGGGGTTTGTCTTGGCTGTAAAGAGCTTTATCCCAGTATTTAGTGCCCTTCGTCATGTTTTTACTGCTGTAGCAGAAAAAAGGACTTGAAAACTAACAGAATTCCTAGAAAGCTAAACTACTTTACAGCACAGAAGTCTTAAGTTTTGTATTTTCCTGCCTGTAGCCCATACAACATCTGAAAGACCCTCTGCGAGTCAGCAGCGGCAGAGGACACGCATGTCTGCAGGTATGGCAAATGGAGCTTCACAAAGGGGTGAAGCTCCTTTCCCCTCGCAGTTCCCTCCTGTCCCCCTCTGCCTGCTTCCTCCCCATACAGCACTCTGTTCTCCTTGGCTGGCTTTGCCTTCGGTAACCCTGACCTCTGACTGCTCCCACCTCTCCTCCTACGTTTTTGAGGATGCAGGTGAAGTAAAAGAGCTTAGAGGAAACTCTACCCATGAAAGTAATACATTTGTCCTCTGTTATTAAGCCAACAATTAGAGGTCTCCTTCTACCTACTCCTCTACAAAGCACACAAGAAATTAGTAAGCATCAGTATTTATCACATTAAAAATGCAGTAAACTTAAACCATCCCCAATTTCCCAGTTCTAAGCACTTTTTAGTGTGTCCTGGTAACCCTTCCCATAACTGGCATTCAGCTGTAGTGTGACTGACCTGAATCGCTTGTGGTGCTCTGAATATCAAGTTCATTTTGACTCAAAAAAAAAAAAAAAAAAGGCACTCATAAATAGGCTTTCAGTTAGCTGCAGAATCAGACAAAAGCCTGAACTTGTGAAGAAGTCAGGCAGCACACTCCTCAGAAGCTGTAAGGCTATTTCTGAGACTCCACTATGTTAGCAAGTTTCATATCCTTTCACAGGGAGCTGTATGTCAGAAGCAGCTTTTGTTATTCCAGATTGATCATTCGTGGCTTTATCTCAAATCCTTTCTCCTTAATGCAAGGGACAAACTCCATATCCCTTCGCACTTATTAGAAAACCATTCTTCTCAAATCAACAATACCGCTTTATATTACAAAGGCATCTTTATTGGGAGACAATGCAAGACAAGCGAACTGTCAGATTGCAAAGGAAAGGGTCAAATCTTTACATTACTACAGAAATGATACAGTGTTTATCAGAAGTCTGCATTTTTTGCTTCATTCTCTCTGGAGCCTTCTGGGTCATGTTACAAGATAAAAGTAACAATGATTTGTAATAGGTAACTGTCTAGGCTTTCTTTCATTAACATTTTCTTTACATTCTCACAAAATACTGCCAAGCACACTTAAAAGTCTGTTAGGCCAGTAAAGAATTTTACCTGCAAATCAACTAGTCAGTGCTCATGAAAGACTGGGGTTTATCAGGCTTGCGCAGGAAGAGGTGGACTCAGCTCATGTTACAGCAACCCTCTCAAGAAAGGGTTTTGTTCTACACCATTAGTTCTGCGGCAATTAATATTCCATACCTGGGGAATTGGGTAGGATCTGGCATCCCATGAAGGTCTCTGCAGTGCTACATGGCAGCAACCTCCTCCAAATCCCAGTAGCCTCAATGAGTAGCAACAGCGCTGAGCTCCAGATCCTGCCCTCCCCTGGGTCCCCTGGAGGAATATTGCTGTTGATTTCAGCAGGTCAGGCTCTAAGGAAAAACCTGTCTGGTGGGAAAAAAACAGTCTTCCTCTGTTCTCAAATGTACCTGTGACATCTAGGGACTGACAGTGGAACAAACAATGTAAATGAGATCTAATCAAGCCCAGTGAATCAGCATTATCACCAGCATTGTCAGGGTGCATTGACCATGCCAAATTTTTCATGCCTGAGAAGATATAGGACAGCTACTAGAAGGGATCTGTCAAATGCAATATTGTCCCTCTGACCTGTGATGTCTTGTGGTGGCAGAGTCTTCCTAAGAAGAAGGAGAGGATATCCTTCTTGGTCTTCTGTAACTCCAGGCCATCTCCACATGGTCTGAATGACCTTGCAACAGAAAATGCTTAAGATTGCTAAAGTCAGCAAAGGTATTCCACAGAGCCAAAGGAAAACCTCAAGCAGGGACCCAGCCGACACGATGGCCGCTGCAAGGCATGTGGCTGTGAGTCAAGTTTTGCTTGTACAATACATACCGTGTTTCTTAATTACACCACGCTCCTTCCTAACTGCTCACTGCATGGAAACAATACACTGGTTGCCCTCAAGTTCTGTGCCTGACTTCATTAAAATGATGAAGGAGATAGACTGAAAACTGTCTTATTGTACTTTATAAAGCCAAAGTTAAAAAGCTTAGACAGTATGTGAGCAAGGAAAGGAAAATGCAGGTTGAATATTGTGAAAAAATTCCAAGTGGAATGCCTAGTAAGCTGAGTTTCCTGAGGGAAATGAGAAAAAAACCAAGATATTACATAGACATTTAACACCAGACTGGACAAAATCCTAGAAAATACACCATTGGGAACAATCCTGCCCTGTTTGTAGGGCACATGACCTCATCCACACTGGAAAGTATTGAAACATTTTGATGCCTAAATTAAGTTCCCAGCGATACTGAAATATCTTATGGAGCTCAGGAAGCAAAACAAGCCAGATCTTTCAATGCAAAAACGAAATTTCTAACTCCAACCCACATTCTGCTCTAATCAACACAAATGCAGAGGATCTGAAGTGAAGTAACTCTGAATTTACTTTGACTCTACACCAGCAAAATAGATTATTTGCTCCCCTGCCTTACTTTTTCTGAAGTTTCATTAGGTTATGCAAGCAAAGCCTTTTGAAGTGAAAAGCACCACAGAAGTGCTGAGCATCATTGTTCCTTTCTAATAAAAGAGGGGAAAAAAAAGGCAAGAAGTCTGAACTTCATTCTACAGATAAATAAAACAGCACTCTGGGACTCCTTTAGATCAAAAATTCTGTTCTTAATGCAAAATTCTGCTTAAACCTAACACGGATGCAGCAATATTCAAAACATCACTTTTATATTCAACATCAATAAGGAAACAAAGAGAAGCAAAAAGATTCTTCCCTATATTATAGCAGCATCTTTTATTTTTTCTAATACATCAGCATTTCCATTTTAAATGTGCTTCCAAAGCACTTAAAATCTAACTTGCAGAATTTGCTCCAGGCTGAAACTCTGCATGGCGTTTTTTCACCCTTTATTTAGGCAAAATTTATATGAGGAGTAAATATAAATGAAAAAAAAAAAAACCACACCAAACTGAACATGTGCTTCGAAGCATAATTCAGTATAAACAAGCTAACTCACTAGGGTAGCTCTTCAAGAAGAAACTCAGCCTGGGAACCGCACCCATTTTAGGCTAATGTCACAATCATATAATCTTACTTCTAGGACAGAAATAGTGATGTCATTTGTACTAAGTGTCACTGATTTCAAAGGTCACACAAAAATTGGCAGCCCATATGAACATTGCTGCTTTTTTAGTAACATTTTGAAAGACTGAAAGAGTCAAGATACCTGAAGATACTTATAGGCTGCCCAGGGAGGTGGTGGAGTCTCCTTCTCTAAAGACATTCAAAACCCTCCTGGACATGTTCCTGTGCAACCTGCTCTAGGTGGACCTGCTTTGGCAGGGGGGTTGGACTAGATGATCACCAGAGGCCCTTTCCAACCCCATCTCATTCTGTGATTCTGTAATTCAGTGAAGTAGCTGGAGACAGAAAGAAAGAAATCAAAGACAGCTAAGTATGAAGGCTACTCTCTGCATCATTTGTCTTCTTCAAGTTGCATCTCCACTCTTCCAACTGCACTACAACTCCCTGCTTGCTCTGCATGACCTTGCTGGCAGGGATGGTCTCCTCAGAGCTTCTGATTCTGCATTTTGCAACCAGTAGCATTTTTTACTGATTCCTCCTCGCTAACCCGCTTCGTTAAAATGGTTGGTGTTAGCTTAAATGGCAACTCTTTGCTAACTCAGGTCTCATTCAGCGGGACTCCTTAGGGAACCATTGCACAAAAAGCTGTGCTGTTAGATCTGTCAGGGCAGCTGCCTTTAGCAGAGCTCCACCAGGAACTCCAGCAAGGAAGGTGAAGGCAACCATGGGAAACAGGATCCTCTCTTAAGAACATACAGAATCTAATTCTGCACCTTTTTTTTTAACATATTTCAGGTAAGTACCTGCTATCTTTGATTCCCCTCCAGTCAGACTCGGTGGCCCATGCATAGAGGAAAGATTCAAGCAATACAGGCTACATCTGATTAAGAGAGTAGGAACCTAAGTAATGCCATTTATAAACTGAGCGCGACAGAGGACATATATTGCATTGGTTCGGCTTCAGTCCTGAATTTGTTTTGTGTTTTAACTACCGTCTGAATACAGCAGAGAGAGCGCTGGCTAATTTTCACAGAATCATAGAATCGTCCAGGTTGGAAGGGACCTTAAAGATCATCTAGTTCAACCATCAACCTAACTCTGACAAAAAAAATAAATAAGAAATAAGAAATAAAAATCACTAAGCCATATTCCTGAGGACCATGTCAACCCATCTTTTGAACACCTCCAGGGATGGTGCCTCAAACACTTCCCTGGGCACCCTATTCCAATGCTTGATAACCCTTTTGGTGAAGAAATGTTTCCTAATATCCAAAAATAATAAATGTTTCAATATGTTTCAATAAAACATATGCTACAAAATCTGTTGAGATAACATCACTGTCTAGATTTCCTTGTTCCAAACGTCTTCCCAAACAATAACACTTCCCTGCCTTCCTCATCTGGACTCCAAACTTAAACGCAAGAATTTGACTCTGTGCTGTACCACAGCATGTGAAGGTGCCTTGTAGTGCTGGGAAGCAGGTACTGAGCACAGGCACAAGCAGCCACAGGATGCTGTTTAGCAAGGCAAAGTCAAGCCAAAAAGGGATGAAGCTGCAAAACTACACACTGCACTTAATCTTTTGGTGGATGCCTATAGAAAACTGGAGAGATAACCAGTATGAAATATAGCAGCTATGAGAATCTTCTCTACAGGTTGTTCCAGTACAGAAACCACAACAAAGCAGAGCTTAAATGGATTAAAAGCAACCTGGCTGTTGGATCTTAAAAACAACACACAAAAAAATAATGATCCTCAAGAAAACTTAACTTTGCAATTATATATTCTTGGTGCTGCATTTTTAATATTTGCATTAATGATCTGGAAGAAAAGCAGCCGGGGTAATTAACCACTGGAAAAACTTATGAAGATCCTGCTTTTCTCAAAGTTAATTAAATTCAGACTAGAGTTTTTTTTTTTCTCGGAGATAAACTCTTGTTCAAACTGAAATTATATGAAGGCTGTCCTATGACCCGTGCTACAGCAGATCTCAGACTAAATAGTCACAGTGTTCTCTGCTGACCTTATTACTGCTGAATCTACGAGCCTGTGACATGACATGCAATCACTCACTAGCAACAACTAACTGTGCCGTGTTCCTTGTTTGCTCTTCTTCTATTACCTCCTGGTGAGGCATCTGTTCCTTTCATATGCCCCTCTTGTAGTGTCTTTATATGTGCATGTATACACTGGATTAATACCTAGCCTGCAGCTTGTCTTTGTCTACGATGAGGATTGCCCTGTCACATGTCTACATGAGCACAGCAAAGTCACTGAAGCTTTGCATCTGACAAGAAGAAAGAGAGAGAAAGATGTGGCAAAACAGCCCTGAGCGGCTTACTTGCAGGTGAAGAAGAGGGCTTGGTGTTGGACAGAAGCAGACACCCCTCCCTAGCCTCTCCCCAAAAGTTAGCCTTTTGAAAAACTTTTTTAGATTAAAGAGGGCGAAGGAGCTAAACCACCATTTTTGCATGGTTTTATACCTGTATTTTTTTCAGGTACCAATTTCAGGAGGAGTTGGGAAGAACATGTGTAGATGGGAGAAACAGATGAGATAGGCTTGGGAGAGCTGCAGAGTCTGGGGTAACCATTTCCTTCCTGGAAGTCTTGACCATCTCAGATCTTTCCTGTGCCCAGCAAGGCTCTTCTGAGTTACATTTTTTCCCAACAGGCAGAAAATGATCCTGACCTTAGTCTTCCAGGCAGAAAAGAGAGTATCACTTCAGCTGTCAGACAAAATAACAGTTTCTGGTCACTGCCTGCAGTTATTTTCCTCCAGCTCCACACAAACCTTTCCCAAGAGTTTCTAGTCCCTATAGTCAAGGAACTACCCCTAATGACTTCTTCTTAGCCACTACCAGAACCAAGACTGCCTTCATTCTCATCGACCCATGGGTTGCCTTTGCCAACCATGTTTCTTAGTTCAATGATTACATCTCTTCCAGGAGCTCCTCTTACTTCTTTAAATGTTTCCTCAAGCATGTTATTTGAAGGACAGCTTCTCTACATGGTCCCACAGTGCTATATGACTTTAGATCTCTTCCCTTCTCTGCCACCTACACTTTAGACCTTGATTGTTTAATCTGAAAAAGTCTGATTCAGCCGTTAATATGCTAAAGACTTGCAATCTCCTTTGGATCTCTCTCTATTTTGGATCTTCAATCTAAAATCTCAAAGGCTTTCTCTAAGAGTTCCTCATAGACAAAAGAGACATCACTCCACATTTGAATGTTCTCCTCATCTTGACAGAGCACTCCTCATTCTTCTGCCCTCTGCACCCAGCAAACACTTGTCATGAGCAGCCTATGGGAGATGGAAACTATTATGGCCACTACTGGCATGGGACACATAGCAAAGGATTTTGCAGCAATTTTGTGTGGTGTTGAGAGCTTTTTCCAGAAGGCTTTTTTTTTTTTTTTCTGAGACAAAATCAGAAGTTGTTAGGATCTGTGTCCCCCTTTTCTCAAATAATCAAATGCTCCTTTCATCACTCCAGATTTTCTAACCGGCAATTCAAGGACCATAGTTTCAGGAGTTTTAGCATGAGACACAAGGGAAACAAGATAGAGAAATAAGGAGAGAAAGAGAAGGCACTGCTGAAAATTTTGCTCCTTTACTGAAGGGAGCAGCAAAACTTGTGCATTTATTGAGTACAATCAACATGTGATCAGGGCTAAAGATGACAGTAGGAACCACGTGGCTACTCTGTAATCACGGAGATGGCTTCTCACATGTCACTCCAAATCAGGGCCAAAGTGTCAAGTCCAGAGAGGTGTCCAAGTCCGCAAGCTGTTTCATGCTGTGTTCCTTTGGATTCATACCCCTCTGATCCTGGCTTAGCTGTTCAACACAGCCAAAGGGAGCTGTGAGTTAGTGCGGATTTCACCTCTAATTCCTTCACGCTGACCATTTTAATGAAAAGCTTCATCTTGCCAGCATAACGCTCTTTAAATTGACCATCCTTGCAATACTTGTGTCTTTTGATCCACTGCCTCTCATAAAACTGGCTAACCTTTAAGTTCATTATGTTCTTAAAATTATTGCTACGTTCTTAAAATCATTGCTCTGCATTCAGAGAGTGAAAGTATTCACCAAATTAGTATGTCATATCTGAGCTACCTACCTGCAAATTTCTAGTCTCCCCATTTAAGTGGAATTGACTTGCCACGGCACAATGAAAAGAAGATCAATAATTACAGACTCCAATTTGCCATAGATTTGTTAAACTTCACTTCCTGCTGTCATGCCCTCAGTAGTTATGGTCCAAGATACTTCCTTGCAATCTGTTCTACCTACATTATGTATGCCTCCATCTTCCAAACGTTCAAAGGAAACCAGCTGGAAAGACTGCACTTACTGTTATCAGTGAAGACTGTATCTGTCTACATAACTGTGCCCTCAAGAGGTTACAGACAGCATAACTTTCACCTCAGTTGTCAGTTCTTTATGACCATGAAGCATCTTTCGAGACACCACAGTGGCAATTTGCCGGCCGTGGACTGCAGACCAACAGAAATGGCTGGCCTTGGGCTGTTGGCTACTTCTTGTCACCCACCACCAAACTGCCTTAGAAAAGGCTAAAAATAGCGTTGTTTTTTCATGTAAGCAGTTGCTGAAATGGCTGCAGAGCAGCCATGCATGGGAAAGGAAGTGGTTCCTATAATTGCAAATGGGAGGAAAAGTCTATGATGCAATCGTCCTACCAGAAACAGAAACTCAGTGTGTATCATCCCAGAGTCATCTTAAAATACATGTGCGCTCTGTAGCCAGGATCATCTGGAACAGCAAATATAGACTAAGTACATAAGATCAATAGACATCTGAGGAGCCCTTCTGACTCTGCGTGGATCTGCAGCTTCTTGCAGTTTCCGTCATTCAATTTTTATGAGAAGAGCAGATTTATGGTATAAGCACTCATGAATAATTCACTCCTGTGCGTTGCCACATCCAACTTGGGGAAATCCCGGCTGCAAAACCTTGGCACCGTTCAGCTAGTGCAAGCTGCACTACTTTTTTACAGGTGTTACTTCATTGACCTACTTGGAGTTACTCCTCCCTCGCACTGCTAGAAGAAGAGGATCAGGCTGCTTGCTCACCACCTCTGGTAAGCGAACCTCTCTGCCACCTCTCCACAGCAGTAAAAATGCTTCCAGTGTTGCAGTAAGTTAGTTTTAGCAACCTTAGTGCTTTGGCTCACCACATCTTCATAGGCCTGTACATCTCACCGACTCTTGGGCCTCCCATAATACACCATTGTCCACTGGCTTAGTTCCTCATCAAGTCCATGTTTATAAATCATGTTGAGAAAAATTACTTGGATCCTAGAGTAACAGAACAGCGCTAAAGCCATAAACTAGCTACACTGAGCGTGGCTTTATGCTGCTTTCTAACTTGAAGAGAAATACAGTTTAATCCAACACTCATCCTCCACCACTGGAGCAGGAGCCACAGCAGGGTGTTGGTCTTGGTCCGGGTGACTCAAACAAAAAGAAACAGAAAGTGAAACCGCCTAGACATTTCCTCGCCCAACACTGAGGATTAATTAATAACATCACTCAGTGGGCTGCTTAATTCCTCAGCCTTTTTTTTTCTTCATGTAAAGATGGGGTGGGGGTGGGAGTGTCTTTTCCCCAATTGAAAAAAAAAATACCTGTGAGCCTTTCATTTGGTTAGATCTCCAAGTGGAGGCCAATTAAAATGACAATCACTGTACGGCCACTGAGTCATATTCAAAGCACACATCATGGTATATAACTAAACCTACAACAGTAGGACAGGGAACAAAGAGCTGGCATTCCTGGTTAGTAAATAAAGTGAACAGCTCATGGCTATCTTGACATAAAACAACCTAATAATTACAGTGCCTAAGTTAGACATCTGATTAAATGTAGTCATGTCATTTAAACAATGAAGCTGTACTCATTTATAGCAGCCAAGGATCTTATTAAGGACATAAGGATCTGATCTTTACCCTAATATGTCCCTTCACTTCATCCAAATTATTGGCTTTCACCATGTGGCCTCTATCCCATGTCCCCACAGTTGGGTTTTAAGCAGGTTAAGAAATGACGGGTTCTCAAATTGTTCGTTTCTTACACACTTCCAGCAGTGCTGAGTGAAATGAGACACAACCATAGAAGCCAGTAGAGGGAAAATGAGACATGCTGTGCAACTAATTTCTGAACTGTAAGCAAAGTTGTTGGCAATTTTCATTTCATATCACAAGTTCACATTTCTTTGAATTGTCACCTACTGAGGGCAAGCACCTCAAGCCCTTCCAGGCGGGATGGGATGCTGCCTGGTCAGCTGGGGTGGCCATGGTGTGGTCAAAAGGGACCTCTCATCTCCTTGCACAGGAGCCACCATCCCACCTTGGAGAAGGGTGCACACCTTCAGCCCACACCAGTGTCATGGGGGAGCAGGGTTCCTCCCTCGTCCACCAGCTGGCTGCCCACTGCTGGGGCTGCCGCATTTTCTGGGGTGGGTGTAAGCAGACAGAGGCACGGCTGCCTCCACTGTGCCAGGAGCACGGCTGCAAGAGAGGGGCCAAACACAAATTAAAACCAGACGAGTCACGCCAGCCGTTGGAAAAGAGGGGGGTGGCTAAAGCACAAGCCTGTGATGGCTCTAAGTGAAAATAGCCAGACTGGGCAGGCTCGCAGAGTGTCACCGAACCGAAAATCCCCTCCACCCCCTGTCTGCCCGGCTGGAATTGTATAATGGAGCAGGCTTCAAGAAGCCGCAGTTCCCAGCAGAGTTAACTCTCCAGCAGCTGCTGCACTTTCAAATTGTCAGCCAGATTACACACAGGAATGCCTGTGGGTCGCAAAAGTGAGAGAAGGGTGAAGTGACGGGGGCCGGCTTGCTCTAAAGTTCTGAAACTACTCAAAAAGTTGGAGGCAGGGCTCCCTGTGGCGGGGAGAGAGCTATGCCGGCATTGCCTGGCCGGAGGCTTGGCACGGGGCCCTCTCCTTGCCTTGGTTGTCCACCCTGAGCTGGACAATAGTGGAGTTTTTGTCTTGTGCTTCCTCAGGGCTGCAGACTCGGGATGTATCCGGACGGCCCTTGCAGGGCAAGTTTCCGTTTGGAGGGGAGAGAGGTGGGGGTCCCGCTGCAGCCTGCTCCTCCTGGGCGTGAGTCGGGGTGCCTGGCTGGGACCGGGTGACACAGGGCACCAGAAACGCTGGCGCCTGCACCGCTGTGGGACCAAAAGCTCGGGGAAACACATCCCCTTACAGGGGATGGAGCACTCGCAGCAGGCGAAAGTGAGTGCCACTGAGCCGCATGTCACCGATGACAAGAGAGTGATGATTTACTGGGAAAACTGCCCTATAAAAAACACGCTTGAGGATCCTGTTTAGTGTCTCATACCCTTCAAATACTCCACAAATACTCCACACAATTACAAGCTAAAAAAAGGAGGGGAGGTAACTCTCCCACACACTGTCTAGCCCATGGACTCAACAAGCCTGTGGCACCGTCAGCGGGCAGCATGGGTCAGACAGCTCCTCCTGGGAGATGGTGGGTCACCTCCACCAGGGATAAAAAATCTCCACTTCAAACCTGGGCCACAGACTTGTTGCCAGATCCACGCAGCTGCAGAGAGCAGAGGTGGAGGGCACCGTGCCAGTGATAGGGGTAGGAAGGAGAAAGAAGAGAGCTTGCTCCCACATAACACAGCCTCTCCTCTGCAAAACCACAATCTCCACAGGGCTCTGCAGCCCCCATGCTTCTCCAGCTGAGCTCTGCGGGAAACTACATCCCACGAAACCGCTGGGAAGATGCTGGCTCACAGAAGTTGACTTGCCATGCAACTCTCAAAAGGTTGCACTATGACCAGGCAGGGACTTCAGCACAAGACAGTGACCACAGGAGGCTGTGTCTTTGGGCCACGCTCAGGCATCCAGATGACCAGCTCAACTGTCGAGGGAGCCAAGAGGTCTCCCTCACTAGCAGAAAGTTTGACTCGTCCCCTCCTCATCCCAAAGGCCCAGGGGAGTCTCTGCACGTGTAAACCTTCAGCCAACCCCTCCCCACACAAGCACTTACCCCCCAGGAACTGGATGCCTCCTGCCACCCTGCCCACAGTCCTGGAGATGAGCTCGGACACGCAGCAGCCCATGAGCGCCGTCAGGGCCACCAAGAGGAGCAGCCCGCAGCCCAGGCCCGTCACCACCGTGCAGATCCTCCATTCGGCGCTTGGGATGGCCTGGAAGGAGGCGTAGCGGCCACACTGCTCCACCATCACGGTCGTCTGGCGGGTCTCATCCCGCACCGGGTAAGAACATCTCCGGAAAGTGCCAAAGGAAACCGACTTCTCCAGCTGGGACCCCAAGAGCCAGTAGGGCATGAAGAAGCCCACACAGGAGGCGGCAGCGCAGAGGAAGGAGATGAAGGCCCAGACAACACCAGCGCAAGTGAGGCTGGAGGCCATCTTTGTATCTGCTCCAAGACCCCTCGCAATGGGCAGATAGAAAAGCAGCCGTGTATTTTAGAGGAGCTTTATGGATAATCCGGAGTCTCTCAGCCTTGACAAATCCTCGCACTGGGAGAAGCTTGGATCCTAACAGCCAGGGGGATGTTTCCTCCCATCATGAAGACAAAGGACCCTAATTAAATAACACCACACAAGGAAAAAAAAAAGGAGAAAAAGACAAATTCAGTAATATTGGTACTAGAAAAAAAATGTTTATCTGCCAGAGTGTTTTTCCTTCCTACAGGACTTTTAATTAAGACATCTCACTTTTTTGTCCCATCCTTGCAAGCAGCTGCTAGAATTGCTGTCAGCGATATTGGCTGCCAGGGATGGTTGGGACAGTGGTGGGAGACAGCCTGGCCAGCACAGGCTGCCTGTGCACATCCAGGAACGCTCTGCAGCCACCTTCAGGGGTTCCCCGTGTACTTGCCTACTCACTTTTCTCCACTGTACGTCTTGCTCTTTCCTGTACTGATAGAGAGAAAAAGGTGAGGTCTTGTTTATTCTTAGCTAGATGAGCCTTCCTCCTGCGACACCTGGGGAGTGCACTTCACATTATGCATGGCCCCGTGGCTTCACTGCAAAACTGTTACCAGTGCCTAAGGCTTTTCAAGATCAGACCCCTGTGGCAGAGGTAAATCTCATTTACACACCCCCAAGAGAAGTGTTACGAGGTGTGATCATTTCCAGCATTCCCTTGAGTTGTTGGCACCCCCATGCAAAAGGGGCCCTTTATCGCCTGATGTCCAGAAGTGCCGGGACCCCCCAGTCCAGGCACTCGCTAAGTGAAAACATTGCCACATCTTTTGGATTCACCCCCATGCAACTCCAAGCAACATATGATTAAAACACAGGTGTCTCCCTTGCACTCAGCCCAGCTCCTTCTCTTCTCTGCCTCTTCCCAGCTCAAACCCGGGGGCCTTAACCCCTACGCATCCTTCTCAGGCAGCTCCCAGCCTCGAAGCCCAGTGTCAGTGTGACCAAGTGCTTTTGACTGTCATAGAAACCCACACCAGAGGTTGGGGGTATTTCTTGATAAATCCAGACTGGATCATTACTCCAACTGCATTTGCAAATTTATTATCATTTCTCACAGTTACTACCAAATTAATTCTGATAGCTATTTACAGGGCTTTTCTTTAAGCATGATTAGATGCCAATCAGTGAATTCAATTTACGTACAGGCAATAAAATTAATATTACTTCAGTACAAAAAAAGGGAATGTAGAGAAAGAGTCTCTAAGTGAAATTAAGCATGTGCACCACACAAAAGTTTTGTTTACTTTTAAAACACTAAGAAAAAGAAGTCTCTTCTATAACGTTAAAACAGGCCTATGCTGCTGCTGAAGAAGTGTACAGCTACCTACTCATAACCTAGCCACAGAAATGCCTTTCAACCTGCAGAACACCAAACTCCTGGGGATAAAAACTTGGGAGAGGGGCACGGGGTGCCTCCATCTCTCCAGAGGCATCTTCTGGAGAAGAATCTGCCTGTGTCTTGGCGTGGCATCAAGCGTTTAAGGCAAAGTGGGTCACGGCACTTAGGGAAGATCATTCCCTGAATCGGGGGAGGAGGTACGACTGGAAATAGGGGACAACATGGAGGCTGCCAGGGGCAGAACCCTGCAAACCCGCCGGCTCCGGCGGGGCAGCGCCTTTGCCTCCCCGGAGGCTGCCAGCCCACAAGCCGGGGCGCTCTCCGGGGAGGCGGACTCGCCCCTCCGGCCCCGAAACCCCGCTCCCCCGCCTCAGGGCGGGTAGGAGGGGGCGGCAGAGAGATCCGGCTCCCCCCGAGGGAAAGCGGCGGCCGGGAACCAAAACTCGTCGGGGTGATGCGAGGGGAAGGCTGCGGGGCGAGAGAGTGCGAAGGGGACCGGGGAGGGGCGGGCTGGGGTGCGGGGGGTCCCGGAGGGGCAGGGGATGCGGGAAGGGTAGGGGTTGGGAGGGCAGGGGGTCCGGGAGGAGCAGGCTAGGAGGGGAAGGGGCTCCGGGAGAGAAAGGGAGATGCGGGCGGGGGAGAGATGGAAAGACAGAGGGGCCGGGAGGGCAGAGGATCCGGGGGGCCAGGAGGACGGAGAGCCGGGAGAAGACAGGGGGGCCGAGAAGGGAAAGCTGACCGGGGTGGCAGGGAGATCCGGGAAGGACGGGGGCCCGGGAGGGGAAGGATGCGGGAAAGCAAGGGGATCGGAGGGCAGGGGAACCGGGAGAGGAGGGGACTCCGGGGTGTCCGGTGGAACGGGCAAAGGATGCGGCCGGGCAGGGTGTCGGGACGGGGAAGGGGATCCGGGAGGGGAGGAGGGTGCGGGGCGGCAGGGGATGTGGCCGGGCAGGGTGGGTAGGGGTCCGGGAAGGGAAGGAGGTTCTGAGGTCTCGGGGATCCAGAGTCGTGCAGGGGATGAAGCGTACAGGGAGTGCGGGAGGTCAAGGGTCCAGGAGAAGAAGGGAGTGCAGGGGGTCCGGGAGAAGCAGGGGATGCAGCCGCGCAAGGAGCGCGGGAGGGCCGGGGTCCGGGAGGAGCAGGAGGGGCCCTGGGGTACCGGGCTGGGGCCGGGCAGGGTGCCGGGGAGGCGACGGACTACTTACTGACACGCCGGGCGCAGGGGCTGCCCGCCGCGGCTGCCGGGAGCACATGGGCGCGGAGCCGGGAAGCGGGGACGGCGGGTGGCGGCCGCCCCAAGCGACTCTCCCCGCGGTCCCGGCGCGGAGGCGATGCGGGAGCTCCGAAGCGGGCGGGACCGGGACCGGGACCCTCCCCAGCCCTGCCCGTCCTTCCCTCCCTCCTTCCCTCCCTTCCTCCTCCTCACGTTCCTCTCTCCCCCCGTTTGATTCCTCGGGAGGCAATGCACTCCGCCGCCTCTCCTCCCCCTTCCCCCGCCGCCGCCTCCCCGGGCGGGACCCGCCGCGGACGGCGCAGTTGCGGGGCCGGGGCCGGGGGCGAGGGGCCGGGCGGCGGCGGGGGGAGCGGTGGACAGGGGAACGGGGACGCCTCCCCGAGCCTTCCCGGGGAGGGGGGGTCTCGGCTCCGAGGGGTTGGAGCAGGGGGTGGGTTGCAGCTCCCCCGATCCCTCCCGGGGCTGGAGCGCTGGGTCTCGGCTTCCCGAGCCCACCCGGGACTGGGGCGGTGGGGCTGGGTTCCCGGGGACCGGAGCGGTGGCTCCCGGCTCCCCAAGCCCACCCGGGGCTGGGGCGGTGGGTCTGGGTTCCTGGGGACCGGAGCGGTGGGTCCCGGCTCCCCAAGCCCACCCGGGGGGCCGAGTCGGTCCGGGGGCGGCGGGGAGCGCTGCGGCGGCGCCGCCGGGCTCCGCTCTGCCCGCCGCGGCTCCGCGGCTGCCCGCCGGGTGCGTGGGGCGGTGGAGCCGGGGACGGAGGGGAGGAAAGGGCGAGAGAGGAGAGAAGGAAAAAGCTGGCCTACCATAAAAGTTTTTATAGGTTGTTAATTTTAGCTGAAGCATTTTAGTGCAATTATTTCTGTGGA
>JAOXNO010000001.1:182872444-182887378 GCA_028565335.1 Limnodromus scolopaceus | reverse complement strand
GAGGAGAGAAGGAAAAAGCCGGCGGGGAAGGAATGTTAGAGGGAAAGGGGCGGGGGGGGGAGGAAGCTACAGCCCTTACATGGGAAAATATGGGCTAATCTGCTGATGGTGTGCGTGTGATAAGAAGTGTGTGTGTGCGTGTGCGTGTCTGCACGCGAGCTGCTGATCCAGCATTTCGATCGCAACAGTTGGGGAGCTGGTCTACAGCGAGAGTAAATGTGACCAGAGTACCAAGCAGCTCATCCCGGCTGGGTGAGGTCAAGCGGAGAGCCGGGAGCTCCCGTCCTTTCGCAGAGTGTCTCAAGTGGGAAAGTTCTGGGGAGGGGTTGCCTTCTGGGAGCGAGGAGGGATGGTGCACACAGAGCCTCTGGGAGACAGAGAGATTTCCTATTCTGCTTCTTCCTCTCCGCCCTGCAGCTTGAATAAATTCCTTCAGACAGAAGACAATTTTATGCCAGGTTTAAATTATGTCAGCACCAGACATGCAGAATCTCTTTGCTAATGTTTCTTTTACAGTCCTGGAACATGGCATGTGATTTAAGCACTGATCATTAATATTATTAATGCTAAATGGAAGTGAAGTTTATTGCACTCAGTCTGTGTTTACAGTATTTAATAGTAACAACAATCATGTTCAGAATTAAATTACACAGCCACTTTATTGGATTTTTTTTTAAAAAAATAAGACTTTCATTTTTCCCCCATAATGCAAAGTCTTAAAACCAGCACACTACTGAAAATGCATATTTTCTCAAGGGATAAAAAATGGATTGGAAAGTACCTAGTAAAGTTGAGTTTTCCATCCTAACATTTCAAGTGTATTCTTTGAGGAAAAGTGCTTCAAATCAAAGAAGTAGGTTAAATATAGGCTGAGTGTTAGAACGTATGCAATAATGTGCTTCCCAAGGAAGACAATGAAGGCATACCCCCAAAACAGCCATGGCACCCTGGCTACCTCTAGGCTACATCCACCCAGTATATATCTATTTTATCAAGTAACATGGATCAGTTCAGTTGGTGCTGAGGACCTGAACGATGCTCACGTGTTTCCACAGGTTTTTCTTCAGATGGAGTCCAGCCTGGGTCTATGGAGTGAGGGCCTCATGAGCACTCAGATCGCATCAGATGCACTTCTGGCACCTTGTCTTCTGCTTTAGTCCCATCTGCATGCACTTTGCGCACTCGCCACTGCTGGGTAAACCGAAACGTGGTAGGTGAGGATGATCTGGATTCACTCCAAAAGTGTGCCTTTGATCCACACCAAAACATGAGTGTGGATGTGCCCACAGAGGTCAGTGACCAGAAGGGAGCTGGTGTGACTTTCCCAAGGAGCCTGCTCTGCAGCGTGCCATTCTAGCAACCTCCTCTCAAATTAGCTTTTTGCCTGGTGCCAAGCCTCCCCCCAGAGAGCGCACCAGTTCCCCAGTCTCTAGTTCTGCAAGGAGCTATGCACCTCTTGATTAGTGTAGACACTCTTCATTTACCGCTCTTCTACCTTCACTTGGCTCAGTCAGGTATTTTACCTCCTGCTGTTCATTTTACCAACACCTAAAATGACAGGGACACTAAGCTAAGCTTGTGACATTTGAAGTGTACTCTTCGTGTAAAGAAAGAGAAGAATCAAGTCCTGTTATTAAATCCACAGTTGTCTAAAGACCTGGCCTGACATTCTTTCCTTAGCCAAGGGCCACAGTTATAATGAAACTAGGATAAATATGGCTAAATTAGGCATGCGTTGGGATTAGACATGGGTAGAAATTGCTTGGCATTAAAATGACTGTGGAAAAAACTTTCACACATGTAAACAGTTTCTCAGTTAAAACTGGCTTTGTAAAGCTAGGGAGAAGCAAACAAGTGTGCATTTATTCGTGCATTTTATCTCTTCCATGGTATATGCCAAGGTCCCCAAGTCAGTGTTTGCTTTGCTAATGGCATCTCTACAGCAGTTCATTCACTTCCCTTATATGGCCTTTACGTTCACTCCCTGAGCTGCTGCCATTCTCCATTCCCTCCTGGAAACTGCACTCCGAATTCTGCATCTCTCCTGAAGCATCTTATCTTGCCAACTGTCTCTGAATGCCCCCGCAAGCTGGCTGCATGAGTTAGTCACTTGTAGGGAAAAAAGCTTTATTTCACAATCCATTTTCTGTCAGAGAAGGAGTTTTGTTTTGATTAGAAACAAATTAGACACATTGTATGTTTAAGTTAACATCCAAATTCTTATTCCATTTTCTTCCTAATGTTTACAGCTCAACATGCTTCAACTGTATCAACATTTGCTGCCCCTTCCAGGGAACATTGTGCTTAGTAGTATTTTTACTGGGAAAGTTAACCAAAATATTTCAGTCCACATCTAACCTGGCTGAAATAAAAAGGGAGTTACTACATGGTGCTTCAGGATCCACAGTCTCTCTTGTAACCACAAAAGCAGACAGACCTCCTCAGAGCAGAGTGATAACAAAAGTCCTGGTCCCCAGGGTCTTGTCTGTACTGAAATAGCAGCTGGTTTTAAAATTTGTTCTGGTGTTTTGAAATTTAAGCGAATTCGCTTTTGAGAAAGCTTCAGAGTTGGTCTAGGGAACCTGAGCCACAGATTGCCCACTGCTGGAACCACTGGAAGTCAGTCTGGATCAAACACCCATGAATACACTGTCAGAAAACTACCCCAGCAGGAAGATGTGAGAATGTGCTTATAGATTTTACCATTTCTCTTCTCCCTGATCCATTGACTAAGCTGTTGTTACAGCTGGGGCCCTACAGACTTGATGGAGCTAATCAGTGCAGCAGAATAACGAGAGAAAATCCTGTCACTGTACCTAAATCAAGCCCATCTAATTGGTTTTCATGACAGCATATCCTGTAAGGCAATCCACTTTCATATAAAATGCCGTAGGGGAGTACATATGTTCCTGAACCCCAAGGAAAATGAAGCGGCTAGCGAACCTCCATCTTCATTCTTTGACAAGAAAAAGAAACAACACGTTTTTATCTTGCAGGCCACCATCTGGTTTTCTCTTGTGTGGTCTGCATGAGAGTGATCACGCCGACATGGTTCCGAGCATCTTACAAAACTGGATCTTCAGGTCGTGTCTGTACTCGATTTTAAATGAAAAAGAGAGGTGTAGGCACAACAATAGACTTGAGGCTATGTACTGGGAGCAACAGAAAGTCAACCCAATTATTCAAATACAGTCACCAAGAACCAAACAGACAAGTACTGTTAGGGAAGTCATCTGATAATTAATACATTTGCCTGAGAATATGTCCAATCTGCAGCACCCAGGAAAAAAAAAATCAACTAAACAAGCAGAAAAAAGAAAACTCCAAGTCTAACACCTGCAAATTTCTCAGAGAAAGGTAAGAAAACAAATTCAAGTCACTACATTCTAATGTATCCATACGGTGTCTCTTCCAAGCCAAATTCATTGTATGTTTTCTACTGTGGGTGGAACTAGACTCCCAAGTTTTTGGACTCCCACATCTGAACCTGAATCCTGAAAACTTACCTCTAAACAAAACGGTCTCTCTCCATTCCCATTCTAATACTGTATTATGATTAGTGTTTATTTTTATGGTGTTTCTCATGGTGGTAGATTTGACAAATCCTATTACTGACAGCTCATGAAGAGAACACACTTCTAGTGGAGGTGTCCCTGCCCATGGCAGGGGGGTTGGAACTCAATGATCTTTAAGGTCCCTTCCAACTCTAACCATTCTATGATTCTATGATTTCTGATGGACAGTTGTCTTAATATAATGCTGTTGCTGCCAACTACAGCATTAAGTTGTCTTTTAATCTCCGGATGCATAGAAATACATACACATACAAATAACACATCAACAAAAAATAATAAAAAAGGAAGCATCCTTTATTATTTTCCATAAAGCCTCCTTATGTTGTTTCATCTTTATAAAGTTATTACTTATCATCTATTATATAAAAGCCACCAGGTGCTCTGGGTTTTGCAAGGCTCTAAAATAGTAGCTACAGCAAATCAAGCTACTGATTATCTCTTTTGTGTCCTGTTGCTGACAAGCCTGGTGGCTGTGGGAGAAGCCGGAGAGGTTTATTCTGCACCAGCCCCGTGGCTGAAAGGAGGAATGCCTGCTCTGTCCTCGCAAACACTGCCAAGGTGACGGAGCTCCGGGATGACAGGTCCCAGACCCATTCTCCTTCAACAGGGAATTGGCTTAGTCCTGCACAAACTCAGAAAAAAGATGTGGATGATTTCAGTCCCAAATTTCCACTGTTCCCAAGTGGACTTCAAAAAATAAGGAACGTCTGGATGAGGAAAGAGCGATTTCCCAGTAAAAAATGCTCATCTACTGGCAGCCTGTTTTCTGTGCATGTAGACTCAATGCAAATAATTTAATCGTGGCATCTTATTTACCAGAGGAACATCTGTCTGTCTTCCCTTGACGCTGCTAAAGAAAGATGCAGGGAATGTACAAAAGAGCAGGTCTTGCCACGCTGTTCTCTGGCACTTTCTGTGGCGTGCGCATTGGGGGGAAATGAGGTTGTTTAACGACGCGTGCAGCAGTGAGAAGATTTCTCTTTTTAATTTAAAGCCTCGGTTAGGGACCGGCTTTCAGTCGCGAGTCCCATTTTGAGATCAGGGCCAGAAGGGCGCCGGAGCCCGGGTTGTGAGAGCGGCGGCCGGGCCGGGCCGGGCCGGGCGGAGCAGGGAGCCGAGCGCTGCGCTGCTCGACAGTGACACTCGCTGGGCGGCCGGCAACGGGAGCCCGGGCTGGCGGCGGCCTCGGGAAGCGGGGACGGGGAGGCTCCGCACCTCCCGGGGTGGAAATGGCGAGGGCCGAGTCTTTGTCTCCCCCCCCCCGAGAAGCGTTGGATGCAGAGGGAGGAAGGGTGTGCGGTGGGCGCTGCAGATGGAGAAAGGCGTGTGCGGGTACAAGCGAGGGGCAGAGAGCCGAGCTTCTTCCTGTTCTGCCCAAAACGTGTGTGATTCGTAACCGCCCTCTGCCACCGGTTCCTGAGGTGCATCTGCAGAATATGCAACGATGACTTTAGTGGCACAGTTTGCACAAGCTGTTGTGTATCTGTGTGAATGGGATGTAAGGCAGCATCTTCTTCCTCCCCCCCCGCCAGGCTTTTGCCACAAAACTGGAGCTGAGCCGCCTCTCCCCCTGAGCTCTAGCAATCATTTGCATCTAGGTCACCATATTAGATCACATTCCCAAGGATGAAGCTAACGATTTCTCAGGTTTTTAGAAAGGAAAGCTGAAAATCCTCTTGCTGGGAACAAAGGCCAATTCATTTTAGAATCATAGAATCATAGAATGGTTAGAGTTGGAAGGGACCTTAAAGATCATTAAGTTCCAACCCCCCTGCCATGGGCAGGGACACCTCCCACTAGAGCAGGTTGCTCAAAGCCCCATCCAGCCTGGCCACTTTTACAAGTGGAAGCTCATTTCCTTCCCATTGTACCCCGAGGTTCATACAAAGCTCAGGCACTCCATGAAGCTAGAACCTCTGAAACCTTGCATGGATTCATTCACGGAAGAATTGGAATGCCAAAGCCAAAAACCAAGCAGTACCCACTTTCCAGCATATCAATGTCTGAAACATGGTTTTAGTGGGGGAAGAACCAAGATCATTTCTTTAAAGCTCTCTAAAAGGCTTGTCAATAGGAAATAGAGTACATATAATGCGTTCACATGCCTACATGTGGACGCGTTTATGTGTTTTATATATATACACCTATACCTCCACTATTGAAAATACTGCATGGGACGTAGGTTGGAGGGTAGAGCCCAGGCTGCCTGGTCATGGGGAGTGACAGGCACCAATTCAGCCACAGTGGATTGACTCATGTTCTGGCCATGGCTCGTGCTCACAGGGAAGCTGCAGCAAGCTGAAGGGAGCTGTATCCTGGTCCACGTATCTGTGTTAATCTTTGGCTTTGGCCTGTGTTTTCCTTCCAAATTACAAGTTGTTTTTCCTACGTCATTCAAATACAACGTTTCCTGTTTCCACCAAAAGCTGCGTGCCCTGGGAAGAGCTCTTAACGTCATATAAAAGCATTCTCTCTATGTTCTGTTGTAGCAAAATAACCTAGTCATAGATTGTGCTTCTGCAATATAACTACATATTTCAATATTCCTTTTCCCGATGAAAAAGCTAATTAGCAAGGTCGTTACAGTTGCCACTTATAAGGGGGAAGATAGTAATTCCATTAATGTGCTCACAGGAACTTCATTTATATTACCTCTTAACCTTTACAAGGATATTATCATTTCAATAATTAATTGCTTTTTGCCATTTAATTTGCAGTTTACCATTTTCAAGGGAAATTACCCATTAAACCGGGGACTATTTTTTTTTTTAAAAATGAATCCTTCACTCAAATATACACCACAAACTGTCCTTAGAGAAGCTAGATGTTGGCAAAGCCACTTTCACATTTGAAAAGAGGACTTTGTGGTAGCTTTGCATATTGCTGCCCATTGCTTGGCCATATGGAGGAAAATGAGGCAGAAAGGGGCTGAGGGAATGATGACGGGGGAATTAATTCTCATTCTCTTCCTCCAAATTCAGGAAGGCAATACGTCCTACCTCTCTGATGGATGCAGTGAGAGTTGTCTTTCCTCTTTCTTTGCAACCATCTTGTTTTCTTCAGCTGTAGTAAAATTACGCTGCAATATGCATCCATGAATGCTTCCATTAACTTCAGCGCCTGAAAAATAAAGGAATTTTGCCTCAGCCTCGTAAAACACATGAATCACCACGCACTTAAGTACATATTCAAGCCAGTGCCCGACACTTTGGAGAACAGAGCTCAGCACATGTATTCCTGCTCACACGCAAGTCTCTAGTGAAACAACTCTTCGTTTCAATGACCCAGACCCAAGCTGATACCCGGTGGTGGTGTTCTGGCATAATATGCCCGCTACTGATAATAGAAATTGTGTCGAAATCTCATCATGTTAAAAGAAAATTGGATTCATATTGGTGTCTGAGAAGGTGAGTAATGCATCCCAAGTAGCCATAGCTCTGATGGAATGGAACACATACCTCTGAGAGATGTATTAGCATGGGACGATAGAGAGGAGATGACAAAATGAATGAAGAAAGGAGACACAGGAGAAGAGGAAACAGATGCAGGTATGAACTAGACTGCACCACTGATTTATGAATGAAAATCTAAAAGTTTTTTCTGATTCAGGTGCAAAAATCAAACTAGCCCTTGGGCAGTTCTTCCTTTGCAACTGGCAAGTCCATGATATGTCACCCAAAATGACATGTGTCTGGATGATATGTCACATGCCTACAGGCGCCTAGTGTATCATTTTACTGTGAAAATAAGACATTTTATTTATTTAATTGTAAAATCGAACATCCTTTTTTTTTCCACCCCCTTCCTCCACAAGTATAAGGAGAATCTGGGCTTACACCAGCATTCAAACACAGTATTTCATTTCTGCGGCACTGAAGCTGGGATATATTCTCAGCATTATTTGCAGACACGTCAAAACCCACAGTCAGACCAATAGGGGTAAAAAAAATCAGTGTCTAGTCAATGGTCCATCATACAAGTTTGCTATGCAATCAGTGGAGAAGACGAGGTAGGAGTCTAAGGAGGAATTTCCTTCTGAAAGTATCTTTCTTTCACTCCTCTGACAGGCAGGATACCTGGGGACTTCACCCCTGACTTTTAGATGGTAGAAGAGTGGTGAGAGGCATCACACCATAAGTACTTAATTTTGTCTTCAAGTCTTCAGGTATCCAAGTCAAAGAGCGTGAGAAGAGATTCAGGCCACTCAATATTCAGAGCTGCCTGGATCAGCAGTGGATCAGCAATCGCACCACCAGTCCAGTAAAGCAGCAAAATAGCCTGCTTTTTGACCAGTGAAAGGAAAGCCTAGCTCCATGCCAGCATGGGCATTTCCTGCCATCAGCTTTCCACAGTGAGGCACAAATATTGCTTGAAGACAATCTGCTAATTTCTGCCGGTTAGTGCTGCAATCTGCAATCTGCAATCTGGTTAAGGCACCTGATGCTTCTCTTTAAGGTGTTACTGTGCCTGTATTATTAGGGCTCAGGACTTGATCACATAAAAGGCCATGTATGGGACAAAAGTAGAAAGAAGTCACTAACCATCCAAATTAACATTAAAATATCCTTTCAAAACGTCCAGATTGGCAGTTCACTCAATGTGACATTTGCTTTTTGAGAGGCATGTGCTCTGCAGGCACAACAGTGTTTTAAGGTGTCATTGTTGAAGGGAAGTTGACAGTGACGGGTGATGTATAAACAGGCTGACGAGATTCTGAAGAGAGCTCTACCTGCATGGACAAGAAAGTCCTTACTAGTTTGCATGCACAAGGAAGCTCGGGGCCTATTCTGGGGAACTCGATAGTCTCTTGTAATTAATACTGTAATTGGAGGTTGCTGGAAATGCTCCTTGAGCTCCTGCCAGGGAATGTGAGTGCTTCACAAAGCTGTTGACGCTGTGCTGTACACCAGCTGAACCAACCTACTCGGCTGCAGAAGATGCTGACACAGAACTCCTGCGTTGGCAAAACCCTCCTCTGAGCAGCAAAATGCGCAACACGTTCTCCTTCCAATGTAATCACAGAGCGACATCAGAAGTATCCAGCCATCTGACAGCCGCACCACCCAGCGTGGCAAGGCTGAGCTGTCTTCCCTCCACACTTCAAAAGCAAGCAGCCCATCACCACACTCCTGGCTGCTGACCCCCATCCACCCAGAGGGGCTTGGGACAGGCCAAGTTGCTACCACCCTGCCCGTTCTTGGCAGAGCTGCCCAGGTTCATTCCCACCTCACTATTTCAGATTGCACATGGATAAACATGCACCAGAGATGCTGGAGTTTAGAAACAAGGTTGTGTCCTACAACCTTTGCCTTCCTTCAGGGACATAATTATTGGCTTCCAGTGCATCAGTCATGGTGATGCCAGCCATGTAATAAAGCCATGAAGGCTGGAATGACCACCAGAAAGGGATGGCAGATAATTTTAGCAAGAAACTGTAGGCTTAAACATATTTCTTCTAGAGGTGAGCAGAACTGCAGAAAAATTGTTTGCAACTCATCTGCAGTGACTGCGACCAGTGTCAGCTGTTGAGTAATAAGTTATTTTTATCCACTGCAGCTCTTCAGCATCTCTGAGGGTGATGGCGTCTCGCCAAGGCTTTGGAAGGGCTGCATGAGCTGACACAAGAAGATAAATAGTTGAGGCAAGCCCGGAGGACACTTCTGAGTCAACTTTAAAGAGGGAATCAAATCCAAATATGCCAGGTAGCTCCACACTGGAGTTGCTGAGATGTTGGTTTGCTTTCCTCCTGACAGAGGTCAGAGAGTATGACTTCTCCTGGCTTTTTGGAAATTTTTACTTAGCAATAAAGTTCCATTAAATGTACCCAAACAGAATTGTTATGAGAACTAAGAAAATTTGTTTATGACACCCGTACCTGTAAAATGAGATTAATGTTGTAATGCTGCTATAAAAATTGCTGTGTTTGTCAATATTTTGATGTGACTTGCACTAGCAACATCTCTAAGGTGCAGTTTCACAAGACAATGGATTTAGAGGTGAAGCTGCCCCACTTTTGCCCCCATGCCACACCACCATTGCTTGCCCCCTCAAGAGTTCCTTGTTCCCTCACGGTTCCATATTCACTTTTGCCTGACAAAACTGTCACCTGCCATTTAAAAGGGAGGTCCTTATCCCCCAGGTTTCCCTGGCCATATACTCTTGCCCCTCATGTGCCAGTACGAACATTTGTGCAGGATTTGCTGGGTTAGCAAAATGAGAAATCTATCATCTTATGCAGTCACATCCCAAGGAACAGCTACCAGATCCAGTATAGCAGTTATTAACGCTAAGGACTGTACTTTGAATAGCGACTGCCCTAAAGAAATCAGCTGGAGCTGAGAGAAGCCAGACATTCTACCTTGCCTGTGTAGCAGAAATGTGTGTGTGGGCAGGTGCAAAAAGGGCAAGAGGGCAAAAGCCATACAACAGGAGTTTAAAAGGAGCTTTGGAAAAGACATATAGGCTTTAAAACTGAGAGCAGCCAATCAATGCACTAGAGAAAATTAAATGAAAAAAGCTGCAAAAATGCACTTCGTTATACATTTTATTACTGTGTCTATATTTATGTATCTCTTGTCCTGTCAAGCAGAGTAATAGTCTCTTTAAATCCAGTACGAATCCTGAATGATAGCAATATATGCTGCTTTTATCACATGTCTTCAACACCTTGAACTGCAAGCACAAAATGACCATAGTGGTTGGGTTCTGGGGATAACAAGAATTGCCTAAACTACACAGGCATTTCAGTGATGAAAAGTTATGGTTCATCACTAGCTGTGGGGGCTTAAGGCAGTGGTCTGAGTTTCCATTAAGGGATCGCAACAAACAGTCTATTCACAGGAAACATGCCAGAAAATTCAAGGAAAGAAAAAACTAACAGATTTGACTGAGATCTGTAAGCTATGGGCATTTGACCCACAGGCCTGGATTAAAATACAGCAGTTGGAGGAGCTGTTGAAAAAGGGAACTCTGCCAAGTTTGCAGCAGTTATGGTCTGTGTTAAAACTTGTGCTGCAGATGTACTCACTCAAAAGTCATTTTTCCTAATGCCATCATTCTCATGATTTATTAGATATATATTTGGCTTCTCATGATCCGTGTCATGACCATGACGTGATCCCATAGATGGCCTTGTGTTGATCAGCTGATGTGAAGAGACTGTCCAGTAATTTAGGTATCATTCTCAAGATTTTCTTTGCTAGAGACTGACCTCACATGAGATCAGGACATAGTGAGGGGTACTGTTTCTTTGTCTGGTGAATAGTTGTGATTTTTGTCCAGTTGTTTGGGTTACTTTTATTTCATCTGTAAAACAAAACACATTCCAGAGACTTTTTGCCAGCATGACATAGGCAGTCATTGCTTGAAGAGAAAGGATAGCAGGTCTGGCATGCACTATTAGCATTATATCATGTGTTAGTCATGTCTTGCTTCTACTTTTTTTTTGGCAACAATATTCCTTTTCTTTGCTGTAGTATTGTAATGATAACAATAATCTCCTATATTACAGATCTCATTGGCATACTAATGAGCATATGCAAAGGAAGACAAGCTTTATACCTCAGCCACAGAGACATAGTGTCACTAAGATCATGCAGTCACCAACAAGCAGATATTAATTCTCCTGGCTCCACCATCTAAGCCATTTGATTCTTTTTTTCTAGGTGAAATTTCAGGTCTCTCTGCAGTGAGTGGCAGTGCCACGACCAATGCTATTGACCTCGCCAGGGATGTGGCCACATAGTTTAGATGACCACTTCCTTAGAGAAGACTTGTATTCTGTAGAGCTCTAGAGCCAAATATATTTCAACCAAACCCTATTAGTTTTGCTGACACAGTGCTTCCCTTGAAGTCAATGGTTTTGGGTTGGTTTTTTTTCAGCAAGAGATGAACAGGAAGACTTCATGGGTTTGGTATGCATTAAAGTGCACACTGTACTGCTAGTGTTATCTTTTCAGTGAGTTATAACAAACAGAAGTTTTACAGCTCCTCAACCAGGTGGCTGATTCAGCATCACATATATTATAGCCACTACTGCTGACTGTGAGGCATGACAATAAATCCTCAAGAGAGCTAGCATGAGCTAACCAAATACTTCAGAAACATACATTCTTCTGGAGCTCCAAGGGACAGAGACAGGTTTCACTACATGACTACAGGTTGCTGTCAGGATGACCTTTGGCCAAATCACTCACAGAGTCATACCTTAATTTGCAGAATGGGGTCAACTCTGTCTGAGCTTATGAAAAATCGTTAGCTCAAGGAACAGGCTGATTTGGTCTGCTGAAAACTATCTACAATATTAACCTCTCAGAAAATTAACAGACAAAAAATCCAACCCTAATTGACTTAAAGACACAGAACATTTTCCTGTGCTCCCACCTATCAGCTGGATTTTCTAGCCCAACCACAGCACAAAATGACTTCAGAAGGCTGCAGAAAACTAATTAATAATTTGATGGCAGAGAACTAGTCAAGAACATAAGGCAGTGATGGACTTTTTTTGCGGCACATTGTGTGCAGTGGAGAGCCTGGAGGAGCTGAGTTCTGCTCACCCGATCTTCTACAGGGGCTGCAGCATAAAGGGCTACTATCATTTTCACAGGGATGGGGTACCAGAGCAGCAAGACTCTATAGGCACCTTCCTGTAGGTGCTCTTCTTCACTGCATCTGAAAGCATCAGGGCGCTGTAAACTGTACGCAACAGTAGCATTGCCAAGTTCTTTTTATCTATTACACTGTAAGAAAATATAACTAATTATGAACATTTGTTATATGACTTTTCGCCTCCCTGACTTCATAATCTTTTCTGTTCCTATGCCCTCTGTGCATCATACTGAGGTAAGCTCTGCATTAGTCCGTCCTTCCTTCCTTCCTTCCTTCCTTCCTTCCTTCCTTCCTTCCTTCCTTCCTTCCTCCCATTCTTCTTCTTTCAATGTATTCTTATATTTTATTCTTCCTTCATCACAAAAATCCTCCTGTCTCACCCTCCTTTGCCTGTGATGATACCCATAGCAAGGACTATTCCTCCTTCTCTGTATTTAAGAAAGCATTCCCTCTGTGTCCTGCTCTGTCACTCCTCTTTTGCCACAGAGTAGGGAAATACCAGCTCAGTAACGTCTTTGAGCCCAACCAACCTATTAATCCACTGGAGATTTATTCTTACCTAGGCTTTTGAGGAACATACTGAGGTGACTACTACAAACCTTTTTGTCTTTGCCTTCAAAAAGTACATGAATATCCAAGCACTTGAAAGTACAATGGCATTATTAGCTCAGGCTACTTAGAAGGCAGGTGGAATTCCACAGATCACATGCTCCTTGTTCTGCAGGCTAAACTGTGGTCCTGTCTGTAGCGCACAAAATGTGTGTTTTGTGAACAACTTCACCAGGTGCATAGTGATAACAGCTATTTTGTTGTCTATTCTTGGGGAAAAAAAAAACAAACCAAAAAACAAAACACCCAAAACCTAAACAAACAAAAAACATAATAAGGGACTAAGAAAAGAAAACCAACAGAAAACACTATGTACTAGACATTTCTTTGCTGACACCTGTAGTTTTTCTGCCATATCTAGCTTTGGTAAGGGAACTTATGCTTGAGTAAATTACACACACTACACAAACTGTATTCCATCGATACACAGGAACTGATATCTGGAATCAAAGTCCCTTCTGGCAGTTACAGTTCACAAACTCCCAATCGTTTTATCCCACAATGTACATCCAGTTGACTTAACAGGACAACGCTTGCTGGTCGACAAGCAAATTGGTAAGAATGTCATGTCAAACCCAGCCTCGTGACACATACAAGCCATGGCATAGCACCTGAGTTTTAGATGGTGACCTCATTGCATGATCATATTTGCATTTTTGTTTAAAAGAAATCTGTTCTGAGGAAAAATGTAGCCTGCAAATATTATTCATAGGAGAAAAAGAGAGCTTTTTTTTTCTTTTTTTTTTGTAGTTACAGCTAATACTCCTAAAAGAAGAACAAAAGATAAGCCCTGGTGCCTTCACACAAATACTACTTTCAGTTGTGGGAGACTAAAAAGTGCTCCGTTGATTATCTCTTCTCATTTGCCCGGGAGAACACATGCACAGATAAATACACGCTGTTTCAAAATCCTATCAGTTCCTGCCAGCCCAATGTGTTACCTTAGCTAGAAGCATTCTGGCTCGTGAAACACATTCTTGAAAAACTGCACACCCATCAAGGAGCATCTAAAAGCAGAACTGGGTGCTTCAAAAGAAAATGCATGTACCAACTGATAGAGGAAAATCTTTGTGGCTCCTTGTATGTTTGTGGCATAACTTGCTGGACAAGACTTGGCAATGGTCTTGACTCAACTGACACTTGTGGTTCAGATGTTCAAGTCTTCCTGACTTCAAGGTGTGCCTTCATTCGGTCAACTCACTCAACAGGTTAATAACATTTTAAATGTTGTTCAAACTGCTAACAACACCCAATTAATATTTGGGAGGGGTTCTTTCTAATAATAGGACTTTCTTGACATGCTTAAATATTAATTGCTCACACCTGTGATGACTGCATGCTGTTTTATCTCTTCCAACGTGGAGAAGGGAGATCCTGCCTCCTGGAAGCTTAGTTACAAGTAAAGGACATCTAGGAGGAGATTACATCAGTGTAATCGGGCGGAGGAACAGAAACTAAAATGGGAAACAAGGTGTCTGAAAATACTTGAAAACCTACTTGCTAACTAGCCAAGAACAGAAACAAAGCACTACACAGGCTGTTCAGAAAAGCTGGCCTTTGAGGTAGAGGATCCACGTGAGGAAGCAAACAAAAAAAAAAATTAAATAGAAAAATATCCTATCACTGTTCCTGTCGTGCTAAGATTTCAGGAGGGGAGTTCTGGTCATACAATTTTTTCTTGAGAAAAATGACCCAAACTAAAAGAAAAAAAAAAAACCCAAGTGAATTAAAGCATTCAGAAGCTCAATGGTCCACCTTGGGCATAAAGGCAAATGTTACTCAATTCACTTGCAGTTCTTTTCAGGAAGACCCTACAGAAGAGCAATGAGAAGGCCCCAAACTCCTGAATAGTTAAGCTGCTATTTGAGTCTTTGCTTTTTGATCAGCAAGCCATCAGGCAAATGGAAACAGACTTTCAATTGTATATGCAAAGAGCTCTTGTTTTCTTGTTACTTTGGTCTTCTTAAACAACAGCTATATGCTGTATATAGTCATCTTCTTTCACCTTCATCTGTGTACCTGCCTTTTGTTTGCCCTTTGGAAAAAGCTCACAGAAATCTTTTCATCACACCTCAGCGTGGGGCTGCAGGACTTCAGTAGCCGAGCTTCTGCAGATGTTTGACCCACCACCACTAAACCATGA
>JAOXNO010000001.1:182825018-182863610 GCA_028565335.1 Limnodromus scolopaceus | reverse complement strand
CTCAAAGAGCCATCCAGCCTGGCCTTGAACACTTCCAGGGATGGGGCAAGTCTTTTTGATTGGAGTTGTAACTTTATTCCCGTAGCTACACAAAGCAAATAAAGGGAAGATTGAAATAGTAAGTCAACTATTTTCTCAGATTGCAACATTTTTTTGATCTTACAAATGTAAATATCTCTTCAGAATTTTTTCCCTGTATGGCATTTGAACCTGTGTAGTGTGTTTAGGTTTTTGGGTTTTGGTGAGGTTTTTTTCAATCAAGAACTATATGGTAGCAGTGAAGAATAGTTTCCCAAAGATGCAGAGCAGCCATGGGAACTTGAATATGAGGATGAACATTTTAAGTAAGACTGCTTGTTCATGCTTTCATCCTTGCATGTGATTTTTCTCTTCTGTGGTACTTGCTAAGGACTGGCTGTCTTAGTGGTTCTGTGTGTGTACTGGGCTTCTTACACCAAGTAGGTTTTGCATTGTATTATCACCTGTATAATTAGATGTTGTTAAGGATGATTTTCGGTTTCCTAAGCTTCTTACCTGAACTCTCTGTTGGTCATCCTAGTCTCTCAAATTAGTAATTTGAAGGTACAGCGGTCCACCTGCAGTATCTGTAGGTAATCCTGATAAGCAATTTGAGACTTCCTGTGTTGGTAAAATACTACTTCGTTAAGTAGTTGGGATAGAAAATAAGATGTTTGTGTCAGATTTAAGTTAAAACTTCGGCATTCTCAGGTCGTTGTTTTGCAGCATTGTTTTTCTTTTAACTTAGTTTTTGAGCTTTAGACCTGATTTGGCATAAATGCTAAATAGAGTATGTTACGTAGATAACAGATTTTAAAAGTAATCTTCCATTAATACAATTGCGTTTTTATATTTGTGAATACGTCAGAGTTGCTGCATTTCTTTGGTCAATTAGCCTGCTTGTTCTGAATTTATTTTATATGTAAAGACTAGTTAAAATTACTGTACGTTAGAAGCAGAATAGTTTCACATTATTTAAATTATGGAGTCTGCTTAACATAGGCACTAGGGTGTTTTTTTTCTCCTCTCCTTAAAATTGAGACTTATCACAGCTCAATAGGACCATGTAGTGTGAAATGAAGTAGTCCAAACCATTCAGCTCATTTCTCTGTAACATAAGGTTAATTTATTGCTGTTCAGTAGAGTCTTGAATAGAATGTTTGTTTTATTTTATTTCATAACAAACTTTGATAATGAAGAAAAACTGAGGTAGTTAATTTGGACAGTTTCTATGTATTGCTAAAAACCCACTTCCACTTCAGTATCTTCACTAGATTTCTGTATATTTATTTGAGCACACTAATATTGCTTTCAGATTGCATTAGGCTTTTTATGTATAGTAATGAGGAGATTAGTTTGTTTTCGAACAACATCTGCTGCGTTTTTAAAGATGTTGGTTTGTTTACTGCCATTGCTAATAGGCTGACAGAAAAAGGATCTTGCTCCTTGAAGTCAGATTTTAAGAAAAGCTTCCTGTGACTTGGCAGTTCTCTTGCTGTACCTGAATTTTGTTCTCTTTTTCTTTGTGTGAAGCTGAAAACCTACTTGCAATACTAAAGTACCTCACCTTGTCTTGGGAACAAGCGTCTTGGAGTTCAGTAGTTCCCAATCCAGAGAAATACCAGTTCAGTTCCAAAATACTATATGCAGAATTCCAGAAGCCTGGCTTCATAGTAGTTCTACCAGCCACTTAATGGTATGGTATTATGCAAGATTGTTTTTGAGGTTAGCCACAAATGACAGTTGTGGATCAAACAATTGAAGAAAGAGACCAGAAGGTAATAGTTAGAATATTAATTCTTATAAAATTAAATAAGAGCTATTATGTGAGTGTAAGATCACAGAAAATAAGCCTGCAGAAATAGAAAATTGGTGAGAGTCAGAAGTAGATTTCTGGACCATACTCTGAAAACTGTATGAAAGAGTGTGAATGGAAATGGCTTGAACAGATAATTTTTGAGTCAGGCTAAAGTTCGAGAGATTTCATCGGGATTATGCACTTCAGCAACTTTACACATTGTCTTGTTTTCCTGTCGTCTATTAGTTGTGTTCTTACACAGAGCAAAATATGCGTTTAGATGTCAGCGTCCTTATTAGTTCTGCTGATTCTGGAAAATCAGTTTCTGTAGCATTAGGATTGTTTTCTTTATTTTTAAAAAGTTAAATATGATTCTCAAACATATTTTTGAATGCAGCAGTATGTGCTTCAATTTATTTTAATTGAATTACATTCAGACTTGCTCTTTATTTAAATTCAACAAACATAGTTCTTGGAGTTCAGTGAGTGATTTGATTGTCACCTCTGAGCTCAATACAAGGTCAAAAGTCTTAGGAAAAACATTTCTTAGTGAACATCTGCTTCAGCAGTGCTACACTACAGATCTCTCATGCTTGTCTCATGGTGGTGTTTTTTTCCTTTTTATTGTAAGAAATACCTTTTTCATCATAGTCAATTTGGAAATTATGCAGGAAGTTCAGCAGTATTGGTAGCAGGTTAGAGAGGTTTGCTTTCATCAGCATATGCTGGTGGTTTGCACTGATGAGATGTGTTTCGTGTCTTGACCTTTTGAAACTTGTAATTACATTTATTCCTGTGAATATGCTTCATGAGAAAAAGCAATGATTGCCTAAACAATTATAAGGTGATGTGGGGGAGGGTGAAGGCTTGACATGCTGAGGCTGATTTTTCTCTCCTGATTTGTACAAAAGAAAAGCATAGGTAACAGGTTATAACGCAGGAATCAAATCAGCTAAAATGCATCTGAAGAATAAAACCACCCTAATTTGTCTCATTCTGGCCATGACCAGCAGAGAAAGCGCAAAGCCTCATTTCCTGCCAGCTTTTCTAACTGGCAACCATGTACCCTGTTGAGGCGGGCAGTACTCTTGATCAGTATGAAGTGAGGCACGGTCTTACAGTTTGAGAAACGTTCATCAGAAATGCAGAATCGGTTACGTGAGACTATTCCTGATGGACTGATGTTTGTCTAATCTGCTCTTAGAAGAAAAGACCAGGAACAGAGAGCCCATGGTCTTCTCTGGAAATTTATTTTAGTTCTTACTGTTTTCCTACGATCTGATTTAGTTCTCCTTTTGCTGCTGGTTAGGCTCATTTGTTCTAATCTTATTCCAGGTGGATGCGGAGAACAGAGTGGTATTTTCATGCCTCCGGCAACATTTTTGAATTTGATGGCAAATTTGAAGCTAGACTAAGCAGACACCTTGCAAATGTTTTTATATCAGATTGTATAAAAGATAAGCTGAAGATATCACTCTGGTACGATAGCATCAACTAGCTCACCTCTACAAGATGGAAAAGAATCTATTTATTGGAAATACACTAATTTTTAACTTCATCTCTGTTCACGAGTTAGAAACCGTATTTTGTATCTTAACCATTGCTAAACAGTGATTTTCTTAGTAAGTGTATATATCACATGATTGCTGTCAAGTTTTGCATGTGAAAATTGCTTATCCAGACTATTCTGTAGTGATGTTTATAGGAAGCCTGATCAAGGTGTAAGTAGAAAATTACTGCATTCTATGAATTTATTTACAGCACGTAAGCTTTCTTACTGTAGCGTTAAGTAATTTGTTTGCAAGATTTAAATCATTTCAGAGCAGTTAGTGTGTTCTGCACTGAACACACTTTTTGATTTTTACTTATTTATTTTTAGAGCAGAATGTGTTAGCCAGCCTGCAATGCTGCAGCCCTGTCTTTAGACAGGGGTTAGAGATGGGAGAGACCTAAATTCAAGTCCACCTTCGTGCTGCCAGCTGTCATTTGCATGATGACTTTCATAAACTGATCAATTATTCAACATAAAACTAATTAATTATTTTTGCATTTTGTATGTGTTGCTGTTCTTGGAACACTTACCACAAAACTTGTTCTTTCCAGTAAAAGCCTTTCCCTAATTTTCTACCCAATTCTTGGATATCAGTTAGCTGTTTTCTCATCTTGTCCTTTATCTTAAGAGCTTCGTTCATCTCCTCTCATAAATTAGATTCTCCATTCCCCTGATCATCCTGCTAGCTGTGGTCTAATGGGAGTCCATTGTTCTTGAACACAGATGATCAGGGATTATGATCTGTTTTCCAGATGAGGTCTCACTAAAGCCTTCTGTAATATTACTGCTATTTTCCTGTGCCCCGGGAATGTTAGTCAATTCACTATGATTTTCTGTGCCTTCCTATTTTTCAATTAAGGAGAAAATTTCATCATTGTATTCTAAGATGGAATTGGCCACTAAATATCTTCTCACAGTATTTCAGTTCTTTAATAAAAGATGTGTTAGACAAAATGTAGAATAAAAACATTTGTTCTCAGCATTCACAAATGCATTTTTGCACCTGGTACTTATTCTTAAGAATGGTTTCCTATCACTTAGATGTGCATAGATGTTTTGTCATATAGTCTTGGATATTTGCCTTCTACAAAAAACATCACAGAACAATAATTTTTCCAGCTTCTGCTGAAAAGCATTTATATGTGTCTGTTAAAGATGGTTGTTATTTCATTATGAGTTAGAAATACTCCATCTTTTTGAGGCTTTAAAAATGTGTTGAATCCTCAGTATCACAAGTTGAAAGTAATTTCAGAACAAGCTGCTGTGACTTGTCCTTGGTAAAGGAAGCTAGCAGATTTTTATGTTGTACTTGGTGGCAAGACAAAATTAAACTTTGGAAAAGCTTGTTTCTCCTCCACCTCATTTTTTGAGCTGTCTAGGTGATAATCCTAACAAACAGTGCACATTTGTATTTGGTTCAAGGGAAAAGTGCATGAAGTGCATAGTTTTCCCAGCCTTTTGAGTTCTCTTGCAAAAGAATTCAGTCTCCCTGGAAACGATTAAAACTGGGGAAATTGCTCTTTGTTGGAGTCCCGTCCCTTGCCCAAGCTCTGAAGTCTACCAGCGCTTGGCACTTCCCCCTTCGCATCAGTGCCGTGTTCCCATGATCTGTTAGTTTTGTTCCTTTATGCAGGGATAACTTTTGTGAAAGGGGCAAAAAAAAGAAAAAGGCAGCTTTGGGATAACAGCACAGTGTGGCCTTTCCTCTGCTGTACTGCACTTGCTCAGAACACAATTTAGAAATTACTGTGTTTACAGGAAGGCCAGTGGGTCTTGAAATGTCTAAGTGTCTGCCCAGGTACCGATTGCTGTGGGTTATATGTAAGATGGTCTTCCTCTAGCTTTTGTTGTTACCTGCATTGGTTTTTTTTTTGCACAGCACTTGTCGCAGTGAAATAACTGTAGCAAGCTTGAGTGATATTTTAATCTATTTCCCTACTTTAATAAGATTGATTAAATTCTAGTTAAATAGCTGTTAGCTTAGGTCTGAGGAAATGTGTGTGTGTGTGTATATATATATATATAAAAATATATATACTTATGTGAATGTATTGGTCTCATTAATACTGTACGCTGCGAGATAGAAGTTAAGGGTACATAGCACTTACGGGTTTTGGTCCTGATCCACCATCTAGGATACGGGATCTCTTTCACATGCAGATTGATAACCAAGGCAACTTTCATTGCCAGCAGAAACAGGGGTGGCTAACCTGGGTTTTGAAACAGAGTAGCTTGCTGAAATCCCTTGTCCTGTGTAAAGAGACAAAAAGAAATAGCTTTATCAAAATTCAGATGCATGCTTTTAGGTTTAAGGTAGATGTTTCTCAGCGCTTCCAAATCCCTATCTTTAGAAAAGTAGATGAACCATTGCTGCCACCTTCAGGCTGTTATTTTGTGCTTACATTGTGGAACTTTCAACCTGCGGGTATGCTGCAGTTTAATACATGGACTCGCTGTTTTGTACAAGTTAATTATTGGGAGTGTGCGGAGTGGGTCAGTGAGAAGTTACAGCAGGTGTTAGCCAAAGGCACAGCCAGGGATGGGAATGGCTTTACAGCCCAGTATTTGTCTGAGCCATGTTCTCTCTACAAGCACAAAAAGGAATGGAGGGAGGACTGCACAGAGTGAGCACTTAAAGAGGAGAGAGGCTGAGTAGTGAGGTCTTCTGCCATTGTTTGTTTTTATAACCATGGCAGTGAAGGGTGCACAGAATTCCAGCACGGACTAATGGGCATGCTCTTTGTACAGTTCCTGACTCCAGTCCTTGTTCTTCGGAAGTTTACAACCCTGGTTCCAACAAATCTGCAAAGCAAACTGAAAAAAACTGTTACGCCTAGTATATTGCACTTCTTAAAATCAGATTTCCCCCCGCCTCCAATTTGAAAAAAGTGCCCATTCAAAAAATCTGAAGAACAGGAGGTAATAGTAAATGGAGACTTTTTGTAAGAGCACTTAAAAGTTTATGCACTCAGGAGATCACACAGAATCTTCTAGGTTGGAAGGGACCTTAAAGATCATCTTGTCCAACCGTCGATATGCAGGTTCAAAGAACAGAAAAGTTTCTCAACATCTTACCTGCTTTTATGTTTGTGGGAGATCTTGTTTCTGTTGAAACCAAAGAAGATCTTGCATTTGCTTTCTACGGTCTCTTTCCTACCCTCCTTTTTCTCCCTAAAGGGAGGGTTAATCCAATGTAAGTCTTTTCAGCTCTGTGGTTTTATATTAAATTGAGGTTTCCATCACAAGAGGAGAGACTCGGAACAACTATTAAATAAAGTTAATTTACTAAATCACATTGTCTGTTGTTTCAACCAAATCCAGTGATGGTGACATTGATGGATTAGACCTCCTCAGTGCAATGGCGTGGAACAGGAATGTGCTATTGAAGGCACCGCCGTTGGGTCCTTGCCTGATTTTCAATTTGAATTGCTAGGTTGTATGCCTCTAGATTTTTCTGAGGGGGGGGGGGTGTGGGGTTGAAAGGGGAGGGTCTTAATATTTTTTTTGTTATTATTTGTTGTAACTAACTATTGAAATGACCTTTTTATACACTTCAGAGTTCTAAGTGCAGTTTTCATAAGCAGTCTCATAGCAGCAGTGAAATAAGTAGTCACTGCCCCCTTGCCTCTGGCAGTTCGCTGTGCTTGCACACCCCTTAGTACAGGGGGGTGCCTGTACAGAACCTAGTACCCCCCAGTCCCTTAGTATAGGCCTGTGGTAAACTGAAATAGGGAATACATATAACCTCCACCCACAGAAAATAAACAAAATAAAAACTTTTTGGTTTTTCCTGCCAGATTTGTTCCCTGATGTGATTCACTACATGATAGTACAAACAATGATTCTGACACAGCGTAAAGGGCAGTACAGGGCAGGGGTGAGCGGGGATGGCTGAGGCAGGCTCAGCAGCATGGCTCAGGCATCATTGCAATGATGGAGTGTATTACTGCAGAGCAGACCTGATCCATCTTTCATCTGTGTTGTGAGAATGACATAGTTATCATTGGAAAATCTCTCACAGGCCTAATATTTAATTAAAAACACTTTTTTATTGGTATCCTCCTGTCTGCGAATTCCTGTGAGTATGTTTTGTAGACAGCTTCTCTGCGTATTGTTTCCTCTGTCTCAGCTGAAGTTACACCATGGTTTCCTCTCTTCAGATATTATTGCCTTATCTTCCTGCTGAAAAATTACTGAATGTGTTCACAGTGGTGTTCTTCCATTCTCCTTCCACTGTGTTGAGGTCTACCACGCTTTCTGTGTTAGAGAAGCGTATCAGTGGGACTGGAAAAAAGTGTCAGGCCTGTTTAGGCAAAATAGTCTTGCATGTCCTTACCCTGATGTGGGAGATTTAGATAAGGTTATTCAAAGAGAAGATGGGGCAACTTCAGCCCCTTCAGACCCATCACGTCACACGTCTCCCCTCTCTGCCCCCAGAGTCTTTTGATACTTTTCTAGCCTCTCCTGAATCTCACTCCCCATGCTTTGTGCTGGAAAACTGACTCCACCTCCTTGCCAAGCCATCACGGTGCTTCTCCATCTCTTTCCTCTCTTCCAAATACCTTTCCTTTCTGCCTGTACCTGCATATTCTTGTTTCCAAGCTGTTTATGACTCCGGAGCCCTCCATTTTTAGACTACTTCCCTGTTTTTCCTCACTGGCAGTGAGCTACCACCAATTGCTTGGAAAGTGCTGTAATTTTTCATGGATGCATCTGCTGTCATTGCCAGTTCAGCTGGCCAAAATTATTATCCATCACTCTTGTTCCTTCTCTAAAAAATGTTCAGTTTCACGGAGACCAACAGGAGTTTTTGGTTTTCCTTTCTGCGTAATTTAGAAGCACCGAGTTGCTTTCCCCTTTGTTTTTCACAAATTTTACTGTTAAAACACTGTTAGATTTTATATTCCCTTCCTTCTCACTGTTCAGTATGAGCACTGACAGCTGGGGAACTTTATATTTGATCTCTAAATGAGTTTGTGGAACTGCAGGATGGGAAGGCCATTCGTATCTACCGAAGGGAAGCCAGTTTTCCTTGCTGCTTCCAGCTGAATGCAGTCCAGGCACTAGTTGGGTGGCAGGGAAGTGGTAAATAAGTAGGTAAAAGCTTACTTTTCAAGCTTTAATCTTGCAAGGAAATTTAATTATTGCAGTCAGTATTAGGAGTGTACTCTGCCTGTCTTACTACTCTATAAATAACAGTGTATTTATCTTGCAGTAATTACTTTGGAAGCTGAAATGGTCTTAAAGTAATTGAGCCTTGTTTTTCTACAAATAACTAAGTAGTGTCTTCTTAATGCCCCGAAAAAGCAGTCTTTATTTCCTGGAATGCTGTGTGCTCAAACCACAGTTTGAGCAATTTTTCTCTTGCTACAGGAATTCTAGTCCCTTCCTGTGGAATAAAACTATATTCATTTGGGTCCTTCTGTGGTTGTGTGTGACAAAACGTGTGCAAAAAGATGCTGCCACGAGATGGCGTTCGCATATTACATCCCTGCTGTGTTTATTTCAAGAAGGATAATCAACAAGAGAATTAGCCATTACATTGTGATTGCTTGGGAGATTAGTAAATTTGTATCCCAAGGGTATGTTGTCAAAAAGGAATGAATCTGTTCTAAAGAAAAGTAGATTAATCTAATGATCGTTTTGGGTGTTATAGTTTATTGTGTCTTTCTGGAAATATAAGCTGAAACCTCATTCTTTCCTTGATACATTTGAAAGGAAGTAACTGCAAGCATTACAACTGTACAAGCACAAATTGTCTGGATTAGATAATTTGTGATACAAATGCTAAAGGAGTATTTTTTTAAAGAACTTCTCAGATTTCAAATGTGCGAATTTACCTTTATGTTGTCTTTACTCTGTAATCTATGTAAGCTCAGTAGAAAATTGGATGTGAAGATACAACTCAAGTGTTTTGATGGCAAGAATGTATTATTAGAATTTAATAACACCTATTTCTAATGCTAATTGTATTTCCAAATGTATGATTATGTAAAATAAATCTGAGATAAGCATGAAAAGGTAATGTCCTCTTCACTTTGTTTTATTGCAGCCAGAGACTAGAAATGAAAGCACAAGTTGCAGATGCATTTATAGCAAAATTCCAACTGACACCAGATGAAACGAACCTCCTTCGAGGCACAAAAGATGAGCCAATTACTGAGGTAGCTCAATGAACATTAAGGGCTTTGCCCTGAACTTAAATGTAGACTTTCCAAGCTGAATTGTACATGAGATCTCATTATCAGTTTGTAATTTAATTTTTCATGGAGAAATGTACCTTTTAACAGACTGGTGAATTTCTGATGAGTTTGAAATGTGTGATGAAAGGTTCAAGTAACAGGAAAGGAAATCAACATTAAATTCTAGTTTGTGTAATGAGTTTAAGGGGCAAATGAGCTATCGTGTAGTTCTGCATTTAAAAAGACCTTTAAGGAGTCTGAATTTTCAATGAGGATGTTTTCACACTCAAAGGAAATGAGAAATTTGTAGCGCTTCAGCAATATGTAGTATTACCCTTGTGCATGTGTGCGTGCATTTTGCATATGCATGTATGTAGGTATTCAATGACTTGAAACAATATAAGCTCAGTCTTTCCCTCGTTATTTGGTTGATGAAGATATTATGTGCTGATTCACTTTTAGCCACCTTCCAAAACAAGTTTTTGAATATGTTTATGGTTTGAATAAAAAGGCACATTGTTCTGAAGTAAAAGCAAGTGGAATAATGAGAGAATTGAGCACATTTAATAGATTTTTATTATTGTAGCTGCATAGAAACCTTCACTTAAATGTAGACTACCTGCTGAGACATACTATCTCGTTTCCACAGGCATCCTGTTTGCAGTTAAAGCATTATTAAAGACATGGAACAGATAACCATAAACACTGCTAATGAAAGCATAAATGGAATGTGTTAAATGATTGTGCACTTGAGTAATAGCTGTATGCTTTTGTACCAACTATTACTGTGAAAGAACATTCAGGTTTCTGAAACATACATGTTGCCTGGAACAATGACAGTGATGCTGTGCCATTTATTCAGTGGTTGGTTCACAGCAGAACAAGGATTAGTCCTTCTAATACTTTGATCTGTCTAAAAAAATGTGCAGAAGTAACTGAGATACAGTTATAGTTGTGCTACTGAAACAGCAGACTTCAGTAAAATCTTGTGTGTGCTTTTCCCCTGTTATAGAATCAACCAGTATGCTTAAAACATTTTTAGTCAGGCTTCTGTTTTGGCAATTTTTCAGTGTTTGTTTGTTTGTTTTTTTTTTTTCTTGAAGGAAGAGCAATTTAGGTTTTTATAAACCTGCAAAGAACGTAAATACGGAACTGAAACAGGGAGTATAGAGTGCTAGAGATTTGAATGAGAAGTTGTTGCTTTTAAGTGCTGCTTTTTTTTTTATATTAGGATTTTTTCAAGGCTTTAGGAAGAGTAAAGCAAATTCACGATGATGTCAAGATTCTCCTTCGGACAAATCAGCAAAGGGCAGGGTGAGTGCTACTTAAATGAGTCTAAGACAACCATTTACTAGTTAAAAGCAGAACTTACAGCAAGGTCTCATTCTTTACTTCATATGACTATACAGAGTATTTAACAGAAAAACAAAGAATAGTAATGTATTTTTAAATTTTCATAATTTTAATAATGGTGCATTTTATTTGATTTGTATATGCCTTTGCTAGTACTACCTAAAATAGTATTTGCAAATAAAATCTTTTTGTCTTGTAGCTTGGAAATTATGGAACAGATGGCTTTACTGCAAGAGACATCTTATGAACGACTTTACAGATGGACTCAAAGTAGGACTAAGAATGTTTTTATGTTTATGAATATTATTATGATGATTCCTTTAATTCCTTGATGTGGATTGAACTCAGCAAAAACTCTTTTCAAGATTCACTTAAGAAGACTTTGGGTTTTCTTCTTGGTGAAAGATTTGATGTGAACCAAACGGTTAATTAGAGATTCTCTCCTTTTTGGGGCCAATCTTCTATCTATTTCTAAAAGTGTATTATTTATTTGTACTTTTAGATGGACAACTGCTACAGTTTAGTAGTCTAAGCAAATTGTTAAGTGTATTGCATTTCATTTTCTTGCAGGTTACAGGGAAGTTGATGTTTTTGACAATTTGGTAGTAAGATCTAGTTTAGTGGGAGGAGTGCCTTATTACCTTTAAAAAAGAAAAAAACCAACCTTATTCTACCAGGATATGCTTTTGAATGATAGTAGGCAGTTGGATTTTTGCATATGTACTCTGGATCCAGGCATCAATGTTTGATGTAACAGCTTCATAGTGTAGAATATAGATGCTTTTTTATTACTTCCTTCTTCTCCTAAGACATTGACAGGAAAATTTGTGAATAAAAAAAAAAGCTCTTGCAATGCTATGTATTTGTTAGCTGTTCTTCAGTGCATGCTGAAACCTCAAATAATGGTTGTGATTTCACCCTAATGAGAATTCACAATTTTTATGCTGATATTTGATTTAATTTATATGATTTCCACATTCGTGCATGGAATAGACAAGATTGTGTAGTTAATGTGATTAAAGTAAAAACAAACCAAAACAAACAACAAAAACCAAACCCACAGCTTGCTTAAATACTTGCTACCTTTTTTCTTAATAGTTTACCTGGAATGTGATAAACAGTTACAAAGAAGTCTGACAGAGTTCTGATGGTTGAGTGTTTTCACATTTATACGTGGGTGCAAAGAGCTTCCTTTAATTTTTATTATTGTTGAAATTTTTGATGGACGTCCATTTTACAGGGAAGTACTGCTTATGGGGAAATTTAATTACATTAACACGAACTAGCTCAGGTAGTGTATTTTGAAGGCTTCAATTCAAAAAACTGATGAGTTTTTAACTCATTTTCTCATTTGACAGCCTGTTATTAGAGGTATTACAGTGTAAAGAAATGCACTTCTATCTGTGTTGATATTTTATAGATGAATGCAGGACTTTGACACAAGAATCATGTGACATTTCTCCAGTTCTCGCTCAAGCCATGGAAGCCTTACAAGATAGACCTGTCCTGTATAAGTAAGTAAATATTTGTGATTATCTCTAACAGAAATTAGTATCTCCAGTCTATAAAATTTAAAGATGGACATTAATTACAGTGCCAAGGATGGTGGCAATTTAGTCCTGTATCAGATTAAAAGAAATAAAAACATAAAAACTCATATTTCAACTTCCTTAAATTTCCGAAGTCTTTTGGCATAGTTGTGGTATAGTAAATGTCATTGGACTTTTTCCAACTTACTGGTTTCTAATTAAAGTAAAATGTCAGACTGTTTTCATTTTAATCTAAATGGAATTGTGAATTTCTGCTGCTCTCATTGTAGGGTTTTTCTGAAGAAAATAATGCTGTCCAAAGCATGTGATTTTCATTTAAATTCCCAAAGTAAAAAATTGATAAAGGCTAATTAGCTTTTACTGAAGTACGTCTGGTAGCAAGAAAGTCTTCCATTATGAGTTGAACTGTAATGTATTAGAAACAATCTACTACATAGGGGCCTCTAAAGCTTGGAGGTACTTTTATATATATATAAACACTATACTACTGTTTAGTTCTTGTTCAGAATTTGCTGAAGGGACTTTACATAATGAAATGGTACTTAGTAGAGACAACTTAACCACGAGGTGGCACTGTAAGAACTGTTTTTATTGGAGTGACCATACCTGAAGATACCTGAAGGTACCTCTTCCTTGCTTTTTCGTTTTTTTGTTTTGTTTTGTTTTGTTTTAAAAATGCATTCATCACATTTTGCAACTACTGCAGATTACTTTTAGGAACAGGCATCCAGGACAGCAGAGTATGAGGCAGTCTTTCAAAGGCTCGCCTTGTCTGGGAGAGAGTCAAACGTCCGAAGGTGTAGGTATGTGACGCTGTACATCTCCATGGAGCTCTTCGTGGGGAAAATGCATAGTGCCAGTGGACCTTAAAAATTCTGTCAGTATGAGAGAGAGCACGCATCTTGACGTGCTCCATCAGTTCTGCCAGTTAATGTGAGGGGGCAGTGATGTCACTTGATGTCCCCAGCTATTGCATGTGGTGCGTTGCTGTACGTCGGACCATAGCTGGAGATTGCAGAGTCTTTTCTTGCATTCTCTCCTCCAGGCCCTCTTTCACAGCTGCAAAGGATCAGTCACAACTGTGTTCACAACATTTTATAAGATTTTTTTATAGATACAGTTTATATTTTGCATAATAAGTATGTTGTTAAATTATGTTATTTTCAAACTTCATAAAACCATTGTTTTGCTTTCTAAGCATTTATCTAAGAAAACCCCAAACATCTTCTGTATAAATCCACAGCTGATCTGTTTAAAATGAATCTGCAAAAGAGACTTTATTTTTCTCCTGACATCTATCTCACAAACAGCAGTACTAGTAGGTACAACTAGTAGTTCTACCAAAGGTAGAACTTGGTGGGTAGGACTTTTCTTCTGCCAAAAAGACAAGAGTAAACTTTACTGTAGAAGATGCAGCCATGTGTCTCTCATCATTGATTATCATGCTTAAACTCCTTGCTACAGCAGTATTGTCAAAATCGCAGGACTGGTGCTTTAGATTTTAAATCTCAAGATTCAGTTCATTCCCTTCTAAAAATTTTTGTATACCTTTTGTACATAACAAACTGCTCAGTTTAAAATGCAAAAATTATGTCACAGAAGAAAGTAACCTTAAATTGTTGTTGGTTTTATTCATATAAGCATTGCTGTTTGAACTAAACATTTTTCCTCCAAATTACTGCTCTTTCATCTGTAAAGGCAAGAGGTGAAAGTGGGCAAGATGGAGAAGGATAGGAGTTTACTACAAATCCTTGTTTTCTTATATTGGCTTCTGTCTTGCTAGCTTAAAGGTGGTGGAAAGATTGCACCATGGATGGACTTTTGGGAACTGCAGTCAGTAAGGATCTGAAATAAACATTTCAGTTTGGTTTTCACTTCTTGTTTCCAACAGAAAAATTGAAAACTCTTTTGTAGAAAGTACATGGAGTCATAGCTCAAAGCAGTGCACCTCTTCAGTCCTCCACTCTGATTTTCAAAGCTTTTTCTCCACCTCCTTCCTCTCCCCACAGTGATCATTGCTTTATTGGGTTTTTGAAAAGTTGAAGCTGGGCGGAAAAGAATCCAAATGTTGTTTTCTTCTCCTAACATGAATACGTGTAATAACATAGTAGTAAGTACTGTGTTTCTAGAGTAAATAATAGTTATTACTGAATTTTTTTAAGATGCAGGACTTTGTCATAGTTCTACCCTGTTCTACTGAGAGCAAAAGGAAAATTAGCAGTTTTCTTTTTCTTTTTAAAACAAAACTATCATTATTAAATGCTGTTTTTAAAACTAACAACAAGATCACAAGACCTGTTTCGCTGCTGTATTTTTAATGATCTATTATATAGCTGCTTTTTGGAGGGGAAAAAAAAGCTTAGCTGGTTTCTACAGATAGTTGAGATTTTTTCACTGCAATGCAGCTACTCCTGGACTGTGGGTAGTCAGCAGATCCCAGATCTCTCCCACTTTTATTTGTATACTTCTCGTTAATAGTAATTTACTAAAGACTTTTTTAATCAGACTTTTTTTTTAATTGCAGATATTTACCCTCTGCATTAACAAGTACATTGTACGAAGAAAAAAATTTAAACAGAAATTTCAGGATTCTTCAGCGTGCTTTTTTCCTCCCCTCTTAAATAGTAATGTAGATTGAAAAGAGCAAAACTGAAGGATCCCTTGGATCTTTTATAGGATAATAGAAATTTAAATGAACTTATTTTGAAACAGTATATTATTTTCCTTTGTATTTTGTTCTCCACATCTGTTTAATTGTGAATGCAGTAAACGTTTCACTTCAGTCAGTGAGTAATATGCTTTTTATTTTTATTATTACTATTTTTGTGTCTGTTCAGCTGCTGGGTGTCACTGGTAAGTGACACTATGGTTACTCTTTAGTATTTCTTCAATTATAATGGAAAAATAACCTGTCGTGTATTTTTTTCTCTTTTGCAATTTATATGTTTTGTTCAAAATGCTTCAGTTAATATAAAAAAAAAAAAAAAAGTGTGGCTTGCAAATATCCTGTGTCCAAGCAGATGTAACAGGGATGGTAGCAGTGTTCATTCCCCATCCTTCACTTGCTATCATGCTCCAGCCCTGACAGAACTGTAGCCTGTTCCAAAAATGAGCCGTGTTTATGTTCTTGGTACTTCCTCTACTAGCAGCAAGCCGTTTGAGAATATTGAACTAAGACTCATTTGTTTAAAACCAGTGAGCAACTACCAAATGAAAATAACTTTTTGCTACTAACCATGTGGTAGCCTAGAAGAAGGAGAAGACCTTGTGCTGCAGTGGAATAAATTGCTGCTTCTGTCAGTCAGCTGGACCGCATGTGAATGGGAGTCCTCGACTTGTCAATACGTGCTTATATGTACAAAAATGGAAAGCTGATCTTTTCATTTAGTTATTTATTTATGTGGGGTAAAGGAATATGAGGGTCAAGGAAAAGTTACCTTTAATGTCAGTTTAGAGGAGTCAAGAAAATCAAGATGGTTTTGAATGCTTCATAGTACAAGTGTTGATGCAAGATTTCTAGGACTATAAAAATGGTTACTCATATTAACTGTAAAGTTGAGCTAATAAAATATGATGAGGTGAACTGTTTTGTTTTACCAACTTTCGTGTTTCAATAACAGGTACACGTTGGATGAGTTTGGAACAGCCAGGAGGAGTGCCGTAGTCCGTGGCTTTATAGATGCTCTTACTAGAGGAGGTCTGGGAGGTACTCCCCGCCCTATTGAAATGCACTCCCACGATCCTCTGAGGTACAGTACTAGCAAGAATATATATGAAGTAACCCTTCTTTTGCCTACTGGCATTTTGAATCCCTGATACCGTAAACTGCCGATTGACACAGAAATGTCTGTCTTTATTTAGGTACGTAGGAGACATGCTGGCCTGGTTGCATCAAGCTACAGCTTCTGAAAAAGAACACCTAGAAGCTATGTTAAAGCTTGTAACTATTCAAGGTAGTACTAGTTTTTAAAACATAAATTGGAAAGTGATAGAAAGTAAGTCTGTGATAAATCAGAACATGTAATTAATTTCTTAGGTTGGGCTTCAGCTATGAGAGTCTGATCTTAGATTTTCCTGGAAATAATTTCAGAAGAGCTGACGGTTGCATCTTGCCAGAAGAAAGCCCTTAACAAAGAAGAGTATTTCGAAATGCACTCTTAATTTTACAGTGCTTATCATAGATGTACACTAAATTTACAAAGGGACATTTTAGACTGTAGTTGAGAGTTCAAAAATGATCTGTAATGTATATGAATACATATCTCTGTGAAAACATTGTCATAGGGTTGCTTATTGATCTGTTGAGGTTTTCTGCTATGCCTTGCTCATTTGTTTAGTAATTTTTAAAAATATAATTCATTCTTCATATAATTATTTTTCTTCTATGCTACAAGTACAATGGAATTTTCTTCTGTCATGTAGCATACCATTATAGGTTTAGAGAGATGCAAGTAGGCTGCTCATAGATGTGTGAAGTTTTTTAATATCAAAGCTGTCCTTCATTAACAGAACTACAGATTCTCATGCTTATTCTTCAACCCCTTTGCTCTGTTTTAAGTACACTGGACCTATACTTTAAAGACCTTTATCCTGTAGAAGCTGTAGGATGATTTGCCTCTATAGCTTCAACCAAAGACTTGTTTAATAGGTTAAGCATGTGCACTCAGTTATAAAAAAACTCCTTGTAAGAACTTATATTTGATCTGTATCTGGTGAGCTCTTCAGACTCTACGTCTTAATTGAGTCCCATTCTGGGATTTAAAGTGAATATGCATTCTCATTTTCCTTCCTGCTGGAAGTATTAATTGGCTTTCCTAATTAACAGTACATGAGCTAGGATGCTGTTTGGGAACTGTTGTAAATCAGACTGAAGAAATGTTCCTGGTTTTTAACTAGGTACAGCGTACTATAGAATGGAATTTAATATCGTTTACTGACAGTATCTCAGGCAGACATGAAATGTGGCTTCACAATGGTTTTATGGTAGAGAAAAAAACATGGTAATTCTTTGTAGATGATTGTCTGATGCCTTTGCTGTAACTGGGGAGTCCTTCAGGAAAAGCGGGCCACATGGGGGATGTTACTGTATCTGGTTCTGCTGTAGACTGGGCTACTGTTGCTGTCCAGGCCTGCATTCTGTTCTGAAGTTCTCTCACCTCTTAGTGTGGTGCTTTATTTAACTATTTAATCCCTTGGCCCTTCTGGCAGGATGTCAGACTGAGATGCTGAGATATCTATCTATCTAATTAGATAGATTTAGAGCATTTCAGCCATAGATCAGAGTAAACTACTTGAGAATACAGAGAATATAGATGTTTTGGGGAAAGATTTTAAAAAAAAATAATCATCAAGCCAAAACTTTTTTCCCAAGAGATTAGTATAAACAAGAGTCAATGTTTCTGTCGGAAGCAAAAATATGTTTTCCTAAGCACTCCAGAAATGGCTTTGCCATTACTGTTGTACAGTTTTCAAGAAATATAAGGAGGGCTTCTTAGCTTCATACTGGGAGCAGGAAAGCCTGGGAAGTGCTGTCCGTTAACAATTCCTCTGCATCTTTGGGAAATTTTTGTTATGACAAGGTTTGGTATGCGATATGATCCTTAAGACAAAACAGTACTGAATGAGATATCACTGGCTTTAACAAGAACCATTTATGGGAAGTGCAGCCTCATGAAGTACCTTGAGATTATATGTTTTATATAAGTACAGATCCCAAGTTGGCAGTGGCTAATCAGTGAGTACAGTGTCTGTGGTACTGAGACATTTAAGTTGAATTCCCTGTGCTGTCGTATAGTTTTCAGGTGTCTTAGTTGCACAGGCTACAGCAGAGTTAATTTCATTTAGCCGCTTAAAAAGTGGGCATCTTGTTTATTTGCAGTTATAGATAATGACAGAGATTTGCGTCTCCAGAGGGCAAATCTTCCCAACAAATGTTAGATTTAACATAGGCATTTCTGGAGATTTTCATCACAACTGTTTGTTTGGGTTTTTTTCTGTTTCCTATAGAGGGAGCCCAAGCAATTGCTATAGGTAAGACACCTAACTGGGGATCTAAAGTTAGGTTAGTCAAGTCTTATAACTTTAATTTCAACTTGAGTAGCTTTTTGCAGATGGAACTGCTTTTATTATTTTAATTCAGGTGTCTCTCTTCTGAGTTCAGATTTCTGTTTAAATTCTTCTGTAAGCTCTGTGTAATTTCAGGACTACGGACAATGTGGTAAATTGCAGCTTGACAGAAACTTCTTTAAAAAAAAAAAAGTCACATGTATAGCTATGGGTGAGGTAGATGGATTTGGTCCCATTGGAAGTAAAATTGTGTGAATGCCACATTTTTGGAGAAATGTTCTGATCCCAGTTCTTACTTTAAAGAGAACGAACTATGTAGGCCATAATCAAGTATTCAAGAATAGCTTTTAAAAAGTTTTAAAATTTTAAGCTTGCAAATGTTAACTCTTTGAAATTAATCTCCCCAAAAGTGCTATTAAATTTTTAAGCACTGAAAACACATCAAGAAAAGTTTTAACTATTTTGCTTTGTACTGGACAAGCATAGAGCATCTGGTTCTTTTCTCTGGAGCGTAGGTATTCTGCTAACAGGAGCCTTCCTGCCTTACAGAGATCTTGCACTTGAAGGGAAGGGAGAATTGTAGCCATTCAGTTTATAAGATGCAGCAGAAACCCATTTTTCATGGAGTTACAGGATTCCAGCTGGAGAGCAGAAGCCAAGCAAAGTCCAAGAAAGATGTCTCCCTTACAGAAGGATACATAGAGAAAAAAGATATGTGGTGTAGCAGGCAGCCAGAAGTCTATCTTCAGTAATCAAATGTTTTTTAAAAGTGATTTTTCAGTCTCTAAGAATTATTTATTCCATAATTATGTCAGTGTGATGTACTAATACTTGCAACAGTTATATAAACCATTGTGATGGAAGTTTGCTGGATCAAAAATATTCTAGTTGGAAACAAAAATATATGTGAAGGCACAGATATATCAAGATTGTAATTTCATGTCCTTTGGTATTTATTTCATAATTGAACTTGTATATTTTTGCAGCTAAACTTTCATACCCAACAACTCGTTGTTTAGTCAATCTGGTCTAGATACACTGTTTCAAATATGTGCTAGGTACTTGTTATATTGATGAACAGTAAAAGTGTTACTGTTCCTACTAAAAAATGTGTAAATTTTTAGGGTGTATCTGGGAGCTAGCCGTTACATAACAGACCATACGCCTTGTGGTTTGTAATCTTGCTTTCTTCTTTGATATTAGTACTCAAATGTATAAACATATTTTTATTATCGTACCAATTTAGTATGCTGAAATTCTTACAGCCACCACACTGAATTCAGTTGTGTCTCCTTATGTGGCTTTTCACGTATCTTGGTGTAAAGAGGCGTTGGCACAGATCTCTGATCTTTTAGAATTTTTACTCTCAGAGGTAATCTCTTTTAGTTTGAAACAAGATCTGCAAAATATAGCTTCAGGTCACCTGATTTCTATCACATGTCACAGTCAGTTTGTTTACTGTTCATTGCATGGGTCCCATCTGAAGTTGAACTCCTGTTGACAAGTTTTAAATTAGAATTAAAGTATTGCTTTCTCCATAAATCTATTCTGAGTTGTTACTGAAGTGAGAGCTTGAAGATCTGTTGCTTTCAGTTTGATTGATTTATGACAGTACTGGTTGCCATGCAACAATTCATTTGTGTTCCATGATAAGATAGGGCAATATTCTCTTTTGTATATAGTTATGTGAAAGATGAGTTTCAATTGCTGCTGGGGAGGAAGCGTTTGCTAATGCTGCAGCACACAGCAGTGGGGAGGTACATATGTGATTTAATTTGTAACGATGCCATGAGCGTGTCAGTACTGAACACTGACAGACACGTGTATTTACGGTGCAGGCTTTTCAAAATGGTATTTACTGTTGCTCCCTGAGCATCTCACTGGCCTGTGGTTTTTTTTTTTTTCCCCCCTGTTTAACTTCATGAAGTGCTAATATTGAGCCTCACTGTGACAGTTTCTTGCTAGATCATTTGTTCTTCCCCTTTCTCCTTCTCCCTCAAATCCCCAGGCACTGTGTTGTGCTAGGAAGCAGTTGCATAGCATAAGGTAATGACTCCCCAAGACTCTGTTTTGTCGTGCAGCTATTTCTTAATGGCTAGATTTGAAGTTCAGTGGAGGTGTAAACTAGTCTTGTGGAGAAAAGAACATGCAGTTCATAATGTTTTTTATGGAGGAATAGCTCCTACATTTGTTTATTTATTTCATAGTCTTGAAGAAAAGAGAATTACATTTGCATAATCTTAGCATGTGTTTGCATTAACTGTAGGTGTGGAAGAAAATATTCAAGAAGTAGTTGGGCACATCACAGAAGGTGTCTGCAGGCCTCTGAAGGTGAAGTATTTTGTTTTCTTTAGCATTCTAATTATAAACATTGTTCTGTCACATTTTTCTGGAACCCATGTCCCCATCTCGCAATGTATTTTCATTGCCCTTGGTTAAGAGTTAGATTCTCAAATTTGAGAATCATAAAACCCTTCAAAATTAAAGATTCCATAGTTCATAGATAGCTGGTTTAAGTAGTCATATAGTGAGAGATACTAGGATACTAAATCTGTATCTTGATTATTATTTTTTTACTTTTCCTAAGCTCAGGAGAGCTTATGTACAAAAATTTTGCTTTGGGATAAGTATATAGGAATGGCGGTAGTGGGTCAAATGAAAAATCAATTTAATTTACCATCCTGTTTTTCATAGTGACCATTAGTGTATGCTTAGGGAAGAGTGTACAGGTTATGCAGTCCTGTCATGATACTTCTGTAGAATAGTTTCCTTGCCTGTTTGTGGAGGTACTGAGAACTTACTGAGCCATAGCTACTGTCTTTGTATCTAATAGACCTCAATAGATTTTTCTTGCACAAATGTGTCATGCTGATATAAAATGTTGTTATTCACAACATATCCTGCAGGAGGGAAGTGCACAGTTTAACTGTATGCTGTGTAGAAAGCCCGTTCCTTTTGGCTTTTTTTTTGTTTGTTTGTTTTTTTTTGTTTAGTAACTCCAGCTCTTGTATTGAAAGAGACCATGAAAAATTGTTTCCTACTTACCATCTTTATGCTGCCCTGATTTGCTGTATTTTTGTCATATCCCTCCACAGTTCTCTTTTTCAAGCTACAGCCTTAGTCAGTTTAGGGGACCCATTTGATAGAAATTATTAATAATGATCCATCAAGGGATTGAGTGTCTTTTTTTATTGGATGTGCTTCACATAAGCTCAGAATAAAATAATCAAGGTGATGGAGCTGATACCAATAATTTCCTGGTGGTGCAGTGTATAAATCCAAGTGTTTTTAAAATCTGCTGTACTAAATACTATTATAATAAATTTGTCTTAGGCTGCTGTAGCTGTAACAACTGTGTCAAGTTGCCAAATACTTAAGTCTTAAATGTTAAGAGGTAGGTTCTGAATACTATATGTAAGTTCCTGATAAGAAAGAGATAAGGTCTGAAGAGAGGTGAAAATCAAGGAAGTACCATTTAGAATGTCACAGAATCACAGAAGGACTGAGGTTTGCAGGGACTTCTGGAGGTCATCTGGTCCAAACAGGCCAGGTCAAGCCAGGCCACGTAGAGCCAGTTGCACAGGACTGTGTCCAGATGGCTTTTGAATACATCCAAGAGTGGAGACTCCACAGCCTCTATGGGCAACTTATGCCAGCGCTCAGTCAACCTCACAGCAAAAAAGTGTTTCCTGATGTTCAGAGAGAACCTCCTGTGTTTCTCTTTGTGCTTATTGCTGTATAATTACGATCATTCTTCACAGACTTTCGGATTTGGCCTGTTGAAAAACACCTGCCATGTTACACAAATAAGCTAATAGCACAGGATTGGTTTTTTTTGAAGATATTTTCCAAGTTTTCTGTGTTCTTGCATGTTTTAGTTAATACTGAATGTAGATGTTTGAGTTCAGTATTTCTGTGCATTCCAACAAAGTCATTAGGGATAGAATCAAACCATTGTGTAAGTCAGAGGGAGTTTTGGTTTTGCTTTGAGTACTTGTGATTTCTACAGTTTGGTAAAAAAATATCTTTCATTTTAATTGACAAACTCTTTACGATTGTGTGCTTCTGCTATCTGTAGAAATATGTCCCAAAATATTGTAGGTAGGTAGTTACTGTGCTAATAAAAATGAAAAATAAATCTAAAAGAACAATTAAAGACTTCCCATTGTATTCTGTATTTTAATATAATGCAACTTATGTTAATTCACTGCTAGTCTAGACTTCCCAATGTAAAATATGTAGTAGTTATTGTTTCCCCTGGGGAAATCTTCCACAGCAATAAAGCAGAAAAAAAACCAAACTCCCAAGTAGAAAAGCCTTTATACAATCCAGTTAGAAAATTGCAAGCCATCGTGTTGAGAGGAACAACAAAAATAGACTTAGTTTGGAGGAGTCTTTTCTATAATACATTGTTCTTTCTGAAGATTGTCCACAAAAAGAAAAATAACTGCATTAATTTGGGGGAAAACATTCTTTGTTGTAGTTGTCTTGCACCACAGTATACTGCTTTTCTAGTGGATTTCTGCTGATGTTTGCAAACCTGTCACTTTGATTTGAGTCAATGCTGAAGTATAAAATAGCCTGATAAATACCTAGTCATAGAATTTCCGCAAGCACTTTTAAATACTTACAGAATTATGGAGAATTTTCTTACTGGTTTATGCCCTTCCATGCAAACGTACAGTATGATGCTATTTCCTTATTTTTGGAGCAGGAATATGCTTATACATATATATTGTCCACTATATTATAAATTGTCCACTTTTCTTACTGGTAATTGGTTTCAGTTTTAGGCATCCAAGTCAATCTTGAGTACTCACTAGTGGTAGTCCTCACAGGATTCGCATTTTAGATGGAAGTTGGAGGACCCTAAAAAACATTTAAATTAAGGTCCTCATCTTTTCCATAGCACATAAGATGACACCAAAACTAACAAAATATTTTTGATGCCTTAAGTAGACTTCAGTCTTTTATGGTCAACTGACTATAGGACACGTAGGAGTAAGAAACGGTAAGAGCTGTAAGTCTAGAACTTCCCTGAGCAGGTTAGGTGGAGTCACTTGCAAATTTTGGTTCTCTTGTGCAGTGAAGACTTCTCTGTGGGAAGTAGCAATGCTTCTTTTCCTGCTTTGTTTTTCAAGTTATCTTTTTTTCTTCCTAACCCTAAAATATTTATTGTTTGTTTATCTCCTCCTGCCCATTCTGTCTTTTTCTACTTCTTAATTCTTTTATTTATTTTTAGTTATTGCTATTTTTTTGTTGTTACTATTTTGATTTTCCTCTTTTTCCCCTGCCTTTCTTACTATCTTTTGCTGTACGCCTAGACTATACTCAGTATCTGTGCCCAAATGACCTTTTCTGCCACATTGGACATAAGTATTTGTGTATATATATATATATACACACCTTTGTATATACACATGCATTGAAGAGCGAAGTTGAAATTAACTTGGTGCCTAAGAGTCAAAAATTATTCTTAGTTTTTGGTCTCTGACTTAGATGCAAAGGGAGAGGATTGAGGAAGCACAATCTCAAGTTAATTCTCCCTGCAGCTGGCTCTGAGAAGAAGGCAGTGCTGCACATCGTGTTCCATGGAGCAGCAGACGAATAACTTGGGGAAGCGGGTGGCAGCTGGTGATTTGTGTGTAGCCCTTTCACAGGCAGGCACGTGGGAGAACACTGCAGTGATAAGTCACTGTCTGTCGCTGCCTCAGAAGTGCCCAGAGACTGACCCTGGGGCAGCCTTTTATGAGTGGATCGAGACTGTGTGTGCCATGGAGACAAGACGTCAACTGTTCAACTCTAAAGACAGTCAGCACTGTTTTGGTCTGCGTAGCCGGTATCTCCTGGTTGAGATAAGCAGTCAACATAGCTGATCATTAGTTATAAATATATATAATTAAATACCGGTAGGAGGTATATAATCTCTCTTTTAAGTGAAGGAGAGATTAATCCGGGTGAAATTTTGTCTTTCGGGTAAAATACATCAGATGTTCTGAATTGCTGCATGGTGCTAATGATCAACTGTAGTAGTTTAGGAATCTTGCAGCTTTGCAGCTGTTCTTGCTATTCAGTGCTGGGGAGAATTCCAGTGTGTGCTGGTATTAATCCGTCAAATGATCTCATTATTTTGAAATTTTCAATAACAAGTTGCAACAAAAATCTATAGGGAAACGGGCGTTTTTTACGTTTTTGGGGGTTTGTTAGTTTTTTTGTTGTTTTGTTTTGTTTTTTTTTATAGAATACATAAACCTGCTTGGTTTTTACCCAGAGGCTTGGCAACCAAGAAGCACTTTGGTTCAAGCAGAATGTTATAGTAAACTGGACACTCTCTTTCTATATTTACTTCTGGTCAGACCTGGGAGTCCTGGTGGACAACAGGATGACCATGAGCCAGCACTGTGCCCTTGTGGCCATGAAGGCCAGTGGCATCCTGGGATGCATCAAGAAGAGTGTGGCCAGCAGGTTGAGTCTTTTTTCAGTGGTGCCCAGTGACAGGACAAGAGGTAACGGGACACAAACTTGAACATAGGAAGTTCCATCTAAACATGAGGAGGAAATTCTTTACTTTGAGGGTGGCAAAGCACTGGAACAGGCTGCCCAGAGAGGTGGTGGAGTCTCCATCTCTGGAAACGTTCAAAACCCGCCTGGACATGTTCCTGTGCAACCTGTTCTAGGTGGACCTGCTCTGGAGGGGTGGTTGGAGTAGATGATCTCCAGAGGTCCCTTCCAACCCCATATCATTCTGTAATTCCGTGATTCTGATTAAAATAATTTTTAAAAAGTAAAGCATATTGCATGTAAAATCACAGAGGTTGGCTTTTGAATCGTATGACCTGAAGGATGCTTGTATGTCTTTATTTTGCAGGTTAGAATTGAGCAGGTGATTGTTGCTGAGCCAGGAGCAGTTTTACTCTACAAGATTTCTAATCTTCTCAAGTTCTATCACCATACTATCAGGTACACAAAATTACAAAGTATGTTAAAGATTTTTTTTTAAATTTGTATAATGTATAATGATTAATGTAGTAAAAAGAGTATTTTTGTGCCTTAGTTTTTGCTTTATGCTAAGGAATAAAGGAGAAATGTGATGTCAAGCAAGATGCCACTTACCTGTTGTCATTCCTCAGTTCATATCAAATATGCTTTGAAAGGTAGTATCAATTTGCCACAGAAACTGTTTCTTTATATTACTTGTATCTACACGGAACAATAGAAAAAAACTACACAGAACTTTTAAGATGACAAAGTCAAGCCCCCTTTGAGAAAATGTTAGAATTAAATTATCTCTAGTACTTCAGTTTTTCTTTTCTTCCTTAAAAAACTGTGTTTTGATGCCATTTTTCTTATTTATGCCCTTGCATTTTTCTGTTGGGAAAATGCTTGCCTCATTCCATATCTCGCTTTTGAAGGTCCACCAATCCCCTTCCAGCATTCCCGATGCCAGCAGGAGCACAGAAGCTGGAGAAAAGCCAGAACTGCTGGTTTTATACACTGTGGCATATGCAGTAGTTCATGTTGGTTAGAAACAGCAGCAGCAGAAAAATCTTCCGCACAGCCCTGGACTGAAGTGTTGAGAATTTGAATCATTAGTATTACTAGTTGAGCTTATTTTCTGTCTGAAAAGATGTTTAGATCTTGGGATAAGTGGTTCTTGGGAACCTCCCACTGTGGTTAAAGTCCTCAATTGTGATGGCACTACAGGTCTATGGTAGAGCATAGATAAGACCTATTTCTAATTTTATTGTTAAAAATACCTGAAAGATTTTTGCTGTCATTTCTCTGTCTCCAAAGTTACTGTTTCCCAGTGGTTACAAAGCTTGGTGCAATTGAAAATGTGATGTTGAAATGGCAGGTTTTAGGCAGTCTTACCGGTTGCTCTGTCTCATTAATGATACATTGTTTAAAGACCACTGAAGTACCTTCTGCCAGCCGAACAATTTCCTCTGCCTAGAGCAAGTGCACCTGACTAACGAAGGGAAAATGCAGTTTGAGGAATGATCTTTTAAATGCAACAAGATTATAATCTGAAAATCAAGATACAAGTTTAAATTAGTCCTATTATGATACAACGAATTTTTACTTTAATTTTAAAAGTTCTTTCACTTTAGACATCAGGTATGTCTATGAGAAGAGCATAGTCATGTGCCACTTAAGGTTTACGTGGTGTCTGTGCTGAGTGTAGTAGCTTGGCACTTGAATAGCAAGGCATGAATTCTTACATATTTGGAGATGCCTAACAGTGCAATCAAGAAAGAAGAGAGATGATGCTATCCCTAAAGGACAGTATGACAGAGTAGGTATAAGCCCTTTTTGTTTATGTAATCTGTGTTCTGTAACAGAAGTAGATTTACAGAATAACAAAACAAAAATCCAGTAAACTTTAGAACTCTATTAAAAAGTTTGTGCAAAGCTTTAGATAACCTGTACTTAATACATGCTTAATGACATAGTTGATAAAGCTTGTTCTCACAGTCATCTTATGAGTGTATCTCTTAGCTAATATGGAGAACTGTTCACTGCAATTATTTGTTGTAAATTTTCAACTTCGAAAATAATTGTGTTTTAAATGCTGTCTAAGGTATACGACCCTTCATGTTCCCCCCCTGGGTTATTTAATTAATCTTAATTTGTTTTCAGTGGTATTGTAGGAAACAGTGCAGCCACACTGTTGACAACAATTGAAGAAATGCATTTGTTGAGCAAGAAAATATTCTTTAATAGCCTGAGTCTTCATGCAAGTAAACTAATGGACAAGGTTTGTTAAAACACACTTTCATTTCCCTTTTTGCCTAGTAAGACTATTAGTTGAATAGCTGTTTTATATGTCAACTTTTCCCGAAACGGAGGTTTTGTAGTTTCTGTGTTTTAGAATCATAGGATAGTTTGGGTTGGAAAGAACCTTTAAAGACCATCTAGTCTAACCCACATTTTAGCTATGGAACTACATAAAAAACCCTTCCTATTTATGTTTTAATTCTTTTAATAGTTTTATTTTTGTGAAAATATGACTAATATACTGTTGTTAGCAGTATATGTCTACAGAGCAGTTTATATATTTTTAAAATCTAGAAGTGACAAAATGAGGAAATTTCCTTAACTGCGCTAGAGCAGTCAGCTGATTGAGCTAGATAATTCGCATTCATGCATCATCAGATCAATAGTTAATTACTTGTGCATAATTCCTTTCTTGAAGTTGTGAAGTATATTCCAAGATGGTAAGCTAAGTAAAAACAAAACTTGGGTGTTCTGTCTTTTATAAAATCAGTTTTACCATAAGAATGTTGCTGCCATTAAAAGCTGAATATACATTTGTTATACCCAACAACTGTACCTAAGACAGCATCGCTTTCCTGGTATCTTTTCCTCTCCTTCTTATGGCTTTGAACTTCCCATTGTTCAGTAACAAATACAGTTCTTTCCTAATTTCTTCCTTCTGTGTGCATATTGTGTTGCTATTGGTGGATCCGCCCATTAAATCTCACCTTTCTAAAATCTAAGCAAAGTCAAAGAAAATCATTAGGCTACACATCTGATCTTCATCCGGCATCCCTGTCTGAGATGTGATGAGTTGACTAGGCCCTAAAACCAAGAAGAGAGATGCCTTTCTTGATTCCTAGTTTTTGCGCAACCCCAGAGTTCAGCAAAGCTCTTCTATTACTGTTTTCTCCAGTTAAAAAAAAAAAGAAAAAAGTTTGAAAGTAGAAAACAACCAGTGAAGTTCTGTGAATGTATTTCTAAAGTATTTGTACTTAACCAACAAGAAAAATGCAAAAAATACATACATTTACAGAAACTATTCTTTGTGAAAAGCTTTGTAGTTCACTGACCCTTCAGTGGGGTTTTTCTGAGTTTGTTATTCTGCGGTCTCCAAGTAGTGTTCTCATTCTGTGCAGCTTGTGTCTGGTCCCAATTTCCTGTCTTCTTGCAAGAGCTGAGGAATGGCTTTCTCAAAGGAACAGTTGTTCCTCCTCTTCTTGTCTTCCGTATATCCCAGTGACTCTTTTCAGTGGTTTCATCCATTCGTTGGGTTACTCCTTAGTTGCTACCACCCATAGCCCATACATTAAAGTCCACTTAATACATTTTTTGTTGTCATGGGGTATTTCTGTTTGAATGTGGTGTCATTGCAATAGTGGTTCCTCTGCTACTAATGCTTCTTCAAGGGTCAGTTAAAGCTTGCATTCATAAAACATACAATGGACGGGGATAATATGAATTTACAAAAAAATAAATAAAAAATTAAGTTTACAGCTTGCTATGGGCATACGCTATCTGTGCGTGTATTTCTCAAAAGCTTTTATTTCCTAATACGTAAGCTAAAATAAAATATCTGTGTGGTTGTTCCTTTTATCATGAGAAATCAGTGATAAGCCTTAGCAAAAATATGTGACTTTGTTTGCACATTCTTTGTAAGTAAAGAGCAGTAATGCTTCAGGAAAGAAATTTTCTTGGCTTGAAGCTGTAAGACAGCTTTGTATCCACCTCTGTTGTATATATCCTGCTGGGTCTTATATCTGTACTCCGGCATAATTTTTCTGCTCACGTAACTCACAACCTTTGTACTTTTGTTTTGGGTGGTATGCTGGTCTCAGTTTGGAGACACATAGAATTCAGAAGTAGAAGAAGGAGTGATAAAGGAATTGTGATCCGCCAGTTTATAGTGTGTGTTCTTTGTATTGTCACTATGGGAAGGTTGAGCAATCTTCTTTGCCCTCTTAGTTCCCCATCCCTCTGCCCCCAGCCTGGATGTAACTGGCTCTAGATGCTGTTATTGTTTTATAAAGGAGTTGAATTTGGTTTTACTGATGTTAAATGAAGCCGATGATTGCAGTGACACCTTCAGTGGTGTTTTATTACAAGTAATGAATGGCGTACCGAGCCTACCATGTAATGTAAAAAGATCATAATATTGCTCTTTCTCATAAACACATTTTACAAATTAAATCTGAAATGTTGACAATTTTACATTGCATATGTGCCCTATGAAGATCTTTCCTCTGGATATAATTGAGGTCAGAAGCTTAAAGAGCCTCAGAGGAGGACTAGATATATGAGTAATAAAGGCATCCACAATTATTTATTAATCTCTGTGCTATGGGAGTTAACAATGAGGTAAGTCAGTGGCTGAGAAGGAATCTTACTGTACTGATCTGGAGTTCTTGTTACTGAGAGATTTAGACAGTCCTTTGAAGCACCTTGTATTATTACCCTTTCATGAATGGACTACTGTATTGATAGAATAATGTCTTATCTCCTCATGATTAAAATTAGTTTTACTTCACAAAAAATACAAAATTAATAGGCTGATTTACACTCAGACAAACATTAGTTTCCATGAGATAAAGACCCTATTTTATCATAAATTTAATTCTCGTGTTACTTAGTTCATCGTGTGTTAATATAGATAACCAGCTTTTATGCCTTTTCATATGTCTTTGTTAATTTAGTAGTGAATGTCACAATGCTTTTACATTTTGAGAATCTCAAGGTTGCTTTTTACCATCTTTTTGTATTAATGTGTGTTCAGACCAGAATTGTGTGTATGTACTAGTAGGATTCTCTTCACATCCCAACCTTTTTACCAGCTTTTTGCTAACTATGTATGCTTCCAGATATTTTATTTTTTTATTTTCAGAGAAGATTAAAGCATTGGAATACAGATCCTTTGCACTTACATTTGTGATTGCAAAGGCTTTGTTGCTGGTCCTGTTATGCGCAAAGAGAATAGTTACTTGTAATATTAGTAAATTACTTTTCCCTTGGACAGTCTGAAAATCAAGGTTCCTTATTTCCACTTATATTTTGCATTTTACGACATTCATAAGCCTGTTTCAAAGAATATCAGCTATCCATTACTTTTATTAAAATAGGATTCTTAAAGCAATTTAAATAACTTTGGAAATAGATTAAAATACTAGTAGGGTGTTCTTAAATAAAAAATACTTTTATTTCTATAAACTTAAGTGCCTCTTTTGTTTAGGTCATTGGAAATTGGTGAATATAGCCTGTGGGAGTTACACCTTTATAATGATAGTATTCTCTCAGTTTCATCAGTTGTTGCTGATAATCTGAAAATCGTAAGCAAGAAATTCTGAATGGAAATCAGTTATACAATTTTTATTTAATTTAAAGGGAATTTAAGTGTTTTCGTAATTGCTGCTTGTAGCTACAAAATTCCAGAAAACTTAGTCATAATTGCCAGGGAATTTGTAACTTGACAGGAGTTTCTTTAGCCCTGCGCGGATTCTCTTGTGCTGTAGCGTGGGTAGAGCTGTCTAGAAACAACTGGTGTGTTACTGTGTCTTGCTGTGGTATGCTTATGCTTTCTTCACATCTACAGTCTATCTAGTAGTTGGTAGACCAGAGTAGTATTTAGGCAAATCTTTCTCTTAAGTATACTAGTTGGGAATTTTTTTTTTTTTTTGACAAAGCAGGTTTCATTAAATGTGCTAACTCCTTAAGTTCCCTTCCTTTGGATGCAGACAAATGACAGGATGGTTAATTTGACTCTGATGTCCTCATCACCACAGACAATTTAATTCCCATCGGTTATGGATTATGCTTAGTTGAACATTGCCTTCAAACTGCCTGGGATTTAATTTCTGAAGCATAATGGGAAACTGAGACTTCAGGCTATTCTTTCTAGGACAAGGAAATAGCTTCCTCTTCACACCGATTTTTCAGAAGAGTCCCATGTTACATAAGGAGTGTCACAAGCACGGAGCTGTATGGAAAATTAAAGGCAGTCTTAGATCAGGATTGTCCTTCTTGGTTGTCAAGCCATCGGTGTAAATGATACAGGGACATCCCTGGTTACTTCAGAGTCCTTACTGGCTTGCTCAGGACCACTTTCCTATGAACTTTTGTTTTTCATTACATCAGAAAATATCAAGCATCCTGGTTGTAATTTGAAAATAAGGTAGTCAGCAGTTCTCACAAGTCCAGACTCTTCAGTCGGAGAAACCCTTTCTGTGGTGTTCTCGTTCAGACTTCTCAGGTAGCTCTTTACCATCTGAAATCTATGTAACAGAAATACTGAGCGTACTGCCTGAAGGAAGCCTATTGTTATGAAAGAAAGACAATACACACGGGAGTGTCTTTGGCTCTGATACTCCTTGAAACCTGACGTGAAGCTTGGTAGCTGAGTCATTGCAAAGCCACTTTGTTTTCGGGATTTAAAATGCCATTCACAGCTTTGGGATTCTCAGATCATTATAGAGCTCAACACCGACATTGTATAGAAGCCGTGCATAACCACCTTTCTCCTGTGTAACTAAAGGTCCAGTGCATCGACTTTTACTGCAAATGCTGTCTCTGCATCTTACCCTTCAGAGACAGTGTTGGCCAGTCTTGCCAGTGCTTTCTAGCTCTGGTAACAATTTGTTTGTTCTCATAGAACCATAGAATGGTTAGAGTTGGAAGGGACCTTAAAGCTCATATAGTTCCAACCCCCCTGCCATGGACAGGGACGCCTCCCACTCAAAGCCCCATCCAGCCTGGCCTTGAACACTTCCAGGGATGGGGCATCCACAGCTTCCCTGGGCAACCTGTTCCAGTGTCTCACCACCCTCACAGTAAAGAACTTCGACCTAATGTCTAATCTAAACCTCCCCTCTTCCAATTTAAAACTGTTACCCCTTGTCCTGTCACTACACTTCCTGGCAAAGAGTCCTCGGGCTCTCCTGTAGGTCCCCTTCAGATATTGGTAGGTTGCTATGAGGTCTCCCTGGAGCCTTGGTACATCCCAAAGGATTGTGGTCAGTGCCCTGGATACTGGGAAGAGTTAAATCTCCCCTAAGTTCTAGCCTGTGAAGTCTAATCTCCCCCCGCCCTTCAATTTCAGAGGGTATCAAATGACTTACTTCTGAATTTTTTCTTTATTGTGCCCACTAAAAAGCGAGTGCAGTGTCCTGGGGACAGAAAATAGTTTTTCATGTTCCGGAATGGTCATATGTGTTTGTTTAATGCATAATAAACAAAATAATGTTTGAAATTTTATGTTAGACAGTATTTAAAATGTAAGTTAAAATATTTATCTTGGAGGCTTCAATTCATTAACCTCAAGAGCACTGTTTTTTTCCTTATCAGTTTTAATTTGCTTGTCTTTTTCTGGTAAGAGAGAGCGCTTTGCAGCGGGCAGATGAAGAGGAGGAGCAAAAACTGTTTCAAAACAAAGTGAAGCAAAAAATAGGGGCTTCTTGTGCTGTCACCAGAAGCGTTGTTAATTCAGATACAGGCGCTACTATCAAACAACAAAAGAAAAAACAGGTGGTTGATGAAACAGTCGACAGAAGAACAGTGTTTGTTGGAAACTTGCCTGTCAGCTGTACTGTTCAGGTATGTGAGTGGATTCTGTCAGCTAAAGGAAGTAAAAGAATTACAGCAGCCCTTAAATTGAGAGGATTGTTTCTAGCTGAGAAGCCACATGCATTTGTGATTAAAGCTGCTTTTTAGGAAAGCAGGAAATAACGCTCATTGTCAGAAGTCATTAGAGGCGATCTCTTTTGTTTTACTGAAGTTAGGCTTTTTTGCAGCAGTGGATGCAGTTGCTGTTTCTTTAGTAGAATTGGTTAGTTTCTTTTTCAGTGTTTTGAATGCGGATAAGATTTTTGATTGATGTATAAAATATGTTGAATTTATACTTTCTTAGTAAGGGGTACGAATTCAGTTTTGGTAATCTGTAGAATAAGAAGCTGCTACAAGAAACACAGAAGCAGTTACAAATTACTTGCATATTTTTAGTAGCCCTTTAACAGGCCTTGTATAAGTAAAATAAAAATAACGGGGAAAAAAAATCTTACTTATAAATATTCAACATTAATTGTTATCACCAGGATGCAAAAATGTATTGAATATTTGCAATATCTTCTGTTTAGGCGCTGAGATCTCTTTTTAAAGAGTACGGACAAATTAAATCCATTCGATTCCGGTCTTTGGTAGGTTATTTCCTCTAATTACGTTTCTGATCTTATAGGGTAGTATTCATTGGTTCGGAAGCAGGTTTGGGTGTGTATTTTTTCCATGAGAAGAAACCTTGCAGATTTTACCACAGAGGCACCACAAGTGCATCTTCCCTTTCATTGTGTTTTACTCTTCCTGCAGCAGCAGTTGGTACTATCACAACTGTATTTTCTCTGTTAAGAAGAGTGTTTTTATTGTTGCTCATTTAGCTAAGGTATTACTTACCTGTTTCTAAATCATAGTAGCAAAGACACATTGATTGTACATCAGTGTACTCTGTAAAATAGTTGAAGAGAGCGGCCTTGGAACACAAGAAACGCAGTAGGTGGAGTCAAAGCAAGCTATCTAATTCTGAGGTCTTTCTAGATCATCTCTGGGAATAGCCAGTTCCATGGTTTGCTCACTGTACTGGCCACATTGCTTTGGGTGGGAACGGTACATGTTTGAATTCTTTTTTTGTCTTCGAAAACAAACATTGGAGATAAATTGACAGCAGGCTCACTTAACTAAAGTTCTTTTTATCTTAAAGGTTCCAGCAGAAGATGTTTTATCCAAAAAGTTAGCAGCAATAAAGTAGGTTCCTCTTGTGAATTTTGTGCTTTATTTTTCAAGACAAAAAGAATTTTTTAGTGATGGTTGTTAGATATTTGGCTATATTAATGTTTTAAGTTTGTGTTTCTTTGACTTTTGTATTTACCTCTGTGTGTATGTAAATTTTCTTGACAAGTGCATAATTATGTGCCCAGTATACTAGTAACGTAATTCGCCATTTTAGGTTGTATTTACTATATTTTAGGAAGAAGGAAGATGCTCATAGTCTTTAACTTCTTCAGGTGTATTTATGAGTTGAGGAAGCTTATGAGGAGTGCATATGCAGATTATGTAAGATGCACAGTGAGACTCCCTTGGACACAAGGGTCTAGTTTGGCCTTTCAGAGAAGTGAAGTTGTTCCTGTGCACGAAACAAGAGGAGGCATAAATGTGTTTCACAAGAAGTGCTTGTGCATTGCACACCACCAGAATGATTTAAACAACATGTGTCTCTTTCATGTTCCAGGCACAAGGTGCACCCTAACGCGAAGTTCATTAACGCTTATGTTGTTTTTAAGAATGAATGTGATGCCATTAAGGCTCTAAACGAGTAAGTCTCAGTTTTGTTCCTCATTCCCTGTTAGACTTACAGAGTGTTAAAAGTTAACTACCTCCTCTCTTTTGCTTGAAGCAGAATAAAATGTTTTTTCAAACTTAAGAGTAAACTTGCTTTTGGAATAACACTATGCAGTGACATTGTAAATTAAATAACACTCATTTTGTTTCTAAAACTTTTTGCTTTTGGCTACAAAAGAAATGGAACAGAATTTGCTAGTGGATTTCACATCAGGGTTGACATTGCATCAAAAACCAGCTCGGTAAGTAAGATATGTGACTAGAAACCCCCTTTTCTGTTTTTCTTTGTTTCTGTAACAAATAACACTGTGTTGTGTCTCTTGTTTTCTTTAGCATGACAATAAGCGATCTGTATTCTTGGGAAACCTCTCGTATGGTAAGTCTAAAATGGATTGTTATGCATCATTACTTAATATTTATGGAATATGTTGACATTTGGGTTTTTCTGTTTATTGATGTTTAGGGCAGCACGTTTAGGTAGCTAAATACCTTGCTGGAATTCATTTTTTTAAATAGCAGTTTTATCTTTTAAGTGAAACACCAAGAGGGGTTGTGAGTTTTTGGCAGGTTTGGCAGATTGTTTTCTTTGTTGTAGCTAGAACTGCAAGCACTTTTAGTTCTTCTTGTCACTTGGAGTTTTTTAAGTAAATATGACTAAACTGCATAGGCTGTAGCTTTCTAAGCTGTTAAATGTGTACTGGTACCTGCTTGTGAACCGCTTCCAAGTGATACACAGTGGTGGCTTCTCATTTTGATGCTCTCTGTGAGCCACAGGATGAGTGCTATTGGCGACTGGTTGTTACTCATGTGGAGGTGCTGACTGTACAGCTGAGGTCAGTGCTTGATGAATATTCATCTGCTTCTGAGTAGATGGAGGAATTGCTGTCAGGTGTGGTCCATGTGAGGGTGTCAATGGAGTCGGGGTCCTTGGGACGAGCACCTTGCATGGGGGTGGTGGTGTGGATGTGGATGCGTAGATGCGTGGGATGGAGGCACGGCCTGTGCCTGTGGCCTGACGCAGAGCCGCTGTCAGGGACTGCTGACATCAGTGCTGAAACAAACAGGCTTTAGACTTCAGCCTAAAACTTGACCTGTCTGAAAAACCTGGGTGGGTGACAAGTCTGGTTGAGGTGATGTTACTAATGCCCGTGGTGTAGAGCTTGTGTCAGTACTGTACGTTGTCTGGGGATCCTGTAGAAAAAGCAGTTTGGACATTTGCAGTGCTCTGAAAATCACTTCAGCAGCTGGAACCTTCCTCAGCACCTCTGAGTCCTACTGCTGTAATTAAAACTGTGCTGTTAAATTCAGCTCCCCCCTCTTAGCACATGATGTCTGTCTACAGGGATGTACCATAGTATGAGGCGTACCTTTACAGAGAAGAGAATAGCCTGTATTTTTCTGTTGGTACATCACACTTGTCTGTTTGCATAGGTGTGAGACTGACAAAGCTTCACACGCCCAGCCATTATCAGAGCAATCGAGTAGCAACTGTGGTTGGAAACTCTAAATCCTTTCTGGTCAATTCAGCTAAAATTCAGTGTTCAGCCAATGAGTACTAGACTTCAAGAACTGCCAGCTCCAGCTCATTATCATCAGCGTTAATTCTTAGAAAGAGATTCTGGCATAAGGAGGAGCTACAAAAATGTAGCAGTAATCTTAATTTCCACTATGTTCAAACCATAAATGAAATTATTTGAAAAATTTATTTTGGTATTTGCCTTTATTCTTCTTTGTGTTTTATGGTGTGCTCTTCAAAGCTAGGGAATCAGTGACTGTCAAAGTAAGTAACAATGTAGGCTTTATAAAGGGATAACTTGCTGAAGTTTTTCTGAACCACTAAGATATCTATATTTATATATTTAAATACATATGCTTGTGTACGTGACTTGGTGGTGAATATAAAATATTTGTACTTGGGCCAGCCTTCTAAGGCTGTGTCTGACTGAAGCATTGTGCTTGCCTGCAGACATCAGTGATGACTCTGTGCGAGAACACTTTTCTGTCTGTGGAGGTGTAGTAGCAGTGCGAATTGTGAGAGACAGAAAGACTGGCTTGGGTAAAGGCTTCGGCTACGTTCTCTTCGAGGTACGTATGAATGGCGTGCTTCTGGACACGGGGAAGTCTTCAAGATCTGAATTGAGATTTGCCTTCATAGCCTTTAAAACTTTTTTTTTTTTAATTTTATTTAAGTTATTTTTTCTTATTTGTATAAGACATTAAATGGTAGCATTGTTGTGTATGTTAAAAGCAGCTTGGAAGACCAGTTCTGTGGAAGCAGATACAAAGAAAAGCTGTAAAACATAGGGATGAAAGACATTAACTTTAAGGGAGAGACTTAAAGGAGGGTCAGATGAGTTTGCTTGGTATAACTGCATGTCCTCCCATTTCTTATGAGTCGAAATATGAGTGGAATTCTTTCCTGCAGAATTTCCCTGTTTCAGGTTCAGTAATGCTTTGTCATGGCAGTCTCCCAGCCTCATCTTCCTTAGTTTGTTTCCGGCAGCCCAATAATTTCTTTTTCCTATTTTCTTCTTCGTCTCTCTCCCTCTGTCTTTCATGTCTCACATAAGCTGTTTTATAGCCCATTTTCAAGTTCTGTGCCTCAATGCGTGGGCACTGGGGGTGTGCCGGTGTTTCTGAGCAGAGATGTGTCATTCAATAAATAGAGCAGTTTGAGCCCTCTTTGTCATAAAATCTTGCTTCAAAAATTGAAGAAAGGCAACTATTTATTTGAAAGCAATCAATTGGAACTAACGCTGCTTTTAAACTGTCTGTTCTTGTAGAATACGGATGCTGTACATCTTGCTCTGAAACTCAACAACTCTGTTCTGATGGGAAGAAAAATACGAGTGAAGCGGTGTGGAGAGAAGTGGAAAGCACCACAGAAAAGTCACAATCAGTCTCGTGTTCCTAAGGACAGAGCTGCTACCACACTAAAAACCGGGAGGTGCACTAATGATTCATTTGTTGGTGAAAAAGCAAACCCGTTAAAGAAGAACACCAAGTCAAAAAGACTAAAACCTATTCCCAGAAATAAAGCTGGGAAAAAAAAAAAGTCTTTTGATAAAAATCAAACGTATAACAGTGTTCATTATTCTTACAAAGATTGACAGAAAACTCTTATATACATCATAAATTTTGTTTGCTAATACAGCTGTAGTTGTTCTCAGTGTTTGCTCCAGAGTGTTTGGCTTCTCCTGGAGACAGGACAAGATGCATGCCTGTACCCTGCTGGTGGTGCCAACGCTGCCCATGTTTGTTTCTGTGTTCCAGGGCTGGATTTCATCTAGCTGAAGCCCTGCTGCAGAAGTTAATGCAATTCTTTCTTCTGGAGTGGTGTGGAATTACTCAAAATGGCTACAGAAGGGGTAGCTTGTCTGCAAGCTTGGCCTGTCATGATGCATATTATTACCTCGGTAGTTTGGTGGTTTTTTTTAAATGTTAAGCTGCTGTTTACAAGAGTGCAGCTGTATGCTGCTCTGCATCAAACAAAGCCTGGCCAGCAGGTTGAGGGAGGTGATTCTGCTCCTCTCCTCAGCTCTACTGAGACCCCACCTGGAGTACTGTCTCTAGCTCTGGGGCCCCCAACATAAGGAGGACACGTGGACCTGTGGAGAGAAGGGCCGTGAAGATGATAGAGGACTGCAGCTCCTCTCCTGTGAGGACAGGCTGAGAGAGTTGGGGTTCAGCTGGAGAAGAGAAGGCTCCAGGGAGACCTTATGGCAGCCTTCCAGTACCTGAAGGGGGCCTACAGGAGAGATGGGGAGGGACTCTTTATCAGGGAGTGGAGTGATAGGATGAGGGGTGATGGTTTTAAACTGAAAGAGGGGAGATTTAGATTAGATATTAGAAGAAATTCTTTACAGTGAGGGTGGTGAGACACTGGCACAGGTTGCCCAGAGAAGCTGTGGATGCCCCATCCCTGGAGGTGTTCAAGGCCAG
>JAOXNO010000001.1:182797280-182824918 GCA_028565335.1 Limnodromus scolopaceus | reverse complement strand
CCAGTGTCTCACCACCCTCACTGTAAAGAATTTCTTTCTAGTATCTAATCTAAATCTCCCCTCTTTCAGTTTAAAACCATTACCCCTCATCCTGTCTCTACACTCCCTGATAAAGAATCTCTCCCCATCTCTTCTGTAGGCCCCCTTCGGGTACTGGAAGGCTGTTATAAGGTCTCCCCAGAGCCTTCTCTTCTGTGTTCTGGTTATATTCTGGTTACATTCTGGTTTAACCAGAATGTCTTTTGGCCAATGTTAGTTTCCCTGTGCTGAAAAATTGTGTTCATATTTGTTTCTTTTTAGATTTCTTGGACCCAGCCATGGGTCTACAAGCTGTGCTAGTAAAGCAGATTGGAATTATAGGTTCAATCTTTATGTATCCTTTTATATGTTTCCTTGGACCCTGCGCTAATAATTCAGATGTTTAGAGACTTGGGATTCTACTTGTGTTACTCATGGTCTGGATCTAACTAAGAACAACCTGATACAGATTACCATTTTACAGACGATGATAAATCTAGGAGAAAATAATGAAAGTAATTATCAGAACAACAGAAACTGTTCCAATGAAGCTGGAAGCAAAGTTCAAAGCACCTAATGCACTGGAGCAGACAGACTGCTCTTTCAGTTCTCTCATATTGAGAGGATTGTCATTTAAAATCATGAGTCCACTGGTGAGGCATTTTAACAAGCCTGTCAGACTAACCTGTGCCAGCATGTTTTATTTGACCAGCTAATACATTTAGAGAGTGGGAATTTTCAAGCACACCTGTCCTTACTCTGGCTTCAGTAGTGCTCCAGAACAATTAATAACGGAATGAATAATTGCAAACATTGAATTAAATGGAATGAGAGTTATAAGGGTACTAAAGACAGAGCAGATGACAGGTTAGTTTGGAATAATATCTGAGCTGTTAGAAGACTATTGGTAAAGTACCCCAAATCAAGTTTTGGGGTTGTTATTCCTTAATGCTGTTCTTTTTAGAGCAGATGTATTCAAATTAAATGCTGTGATTGCATTATCTGTCACTGGGAGAGGTATTAAAACATTTCATGGGAATAACTGTAAACTTCTTCCTCATAATTTGATTCCTGTCAGAATGAAACCTGTTAGGTTTCAGGGAAACCAGATGTGGGGCAGATTAAATGAGACTGGGTGATGTTGCGATCTGAATGCTGTTGTGGTTTTGAATGGCTCCATGTGAATGAAGCAAAGCTGGCAAGATCCTTTGTATTCTCTTTTCTTCCAAGACCAACTTGGTAGCTGAAAAGAAAAGCAAGCCATTAGGCATTCTGCTTTGTGAACTCTGTAGGATCCTAACAGGTCTCAAAAGAGCTTAGGACACCTTCTCTGAAGCTTCTGTGGTAGACATGCACTCAAGTTCCTTTGACTGCTACTTAACTATGGTGAATATTGTCTCAATTTGTAGAATGAACTTGTGTCGTTGATACTTATCAGTTGTAATTGACAGGATGAAACATCCAGATACCTTTTTGAAAGGTTTCACATCTGTAGTGCTTTGTCTCCACCCCCTGCCAGGGAGGTTTTTAGAAGACTGTATTAAAAGCTGATTAGAGCCTTAAAAAAGCCATCAAGCTTTTGTTTGTCACTCTAAGCAGTGCTTTCTCTGAGGAGATCTGTGTTTAAAATTACCTTCTTGTTTTATTTAATACTAGTATCACAGAATTACAGAGTGGATGAGTTCAACAGAACCTCTAGAGGTCATCTAGTCCAACCATCCTGCTCAAAGAGTCTCAGCTAGAGGAGGTTACCCAGGACTGCTTCCAGTTGAGTTTTTAATGTCTTCAAAGATGTAGACTCCAGAACCTCACTGTGCAACCGTCTCCAGTGTTTGACCAACCTCACAGAAAAAAATTGTTTGCCCATCTTTCAGTCTATGCGCATTGCCTCTTGACCTGTCACTGGACACCACTGAGAAGAGTCTGTCTCCCTCTTCTTTATCCCTCCCATTAAGGTATTTATACATGTTGGTAACATCCCCCTTGAGCCTTCTCTTCTCCAGGCTGAACACAGCCTCTGGTTGTGTAGGAGATATTCCAGTCCCTTCGTGAACTTTGTGGCCCTTTGCTCGACTTGCTCCACGATGTCCATGTCTTCTGTACTGTTAAAATTACAGTATTTTCAGTTTTGCAAGTGCACATATGAGCTTCTAACAAAGCTGCTCTCCTTAATAGAATTCACTGTCTTTAATAGGAATAAAAGTTGCACTTTTTTTTTTTTCATTTAACCATCTTTGTAAATGAGGAAAGGAAACAATTAACATAACATACATACATGAGCTCTCTTCTTGACTCTTGATGCTGTCTTTTCTTTTTCCTGTATTTTCGTTTGCTGTTTGTTAAATCCTTCAAGGCATCCTTTGAGCTACTTGCTCCCATAGACAGAGAAACATTTTCTGGGTTGTTTATTTGGAGGAAGATTACTGGCTCAGTAATTATTTCCCCACTGATTGGTATACAGAACTTTAAATGAAGATGCAACCTTTTATACTAAACCTTATGTACAACTTTTATCGTCCACTGTAATTTTTAGGAGAATTCGTTTCCTTTTTAATTCTGGAAAAAAAACCCACCAATCTATATTCATGTGCAAGAGTTAGAATTTTTCAAAACGAATGTAGCACTGCTTTAATTTTCCTTCCACTTAGTGATAATTCTGCCTGTATTGCAGTAGTCAGGAATTTCATGCTAACCCTAATAGAATCCAACATTCTTAGTCTTTTTTCCTTGCTGTGTTTTCTTCTTCTGTAATGTTGTTCCTTGCTCCCATCTAGAAGACGGTGTACTTTTAAAGAACAGATGAAATGAAAGGTGAAGCTAGTTTAGAAGCTTCTAACCATCAGCTACTTAAGGAGACAAAAATTCTGTGCAAAGAAGCCTGAAATTATCGTTGCCATGATCTGTGTGTGTGTGTTGGAAGTGAAACCCCCATCAAACTCTAATCTCAAATTAATGCCAAAATATCCCTGAACACGGTCCAGTTCGGGTCTGAGAACAGTGTGTTCAGGGCGCAATCAATACTCCTAATAATAACAAGAATAAACAAGAAGAAAGTCACTCAGTGCTATAAATTTCAGTAAGCTTTACTACTAATCAGCACTGAATAAGTGCCTCTTTCTGAATTACTGTTACTTCATTGCTAGAATATTTGTTTTATGCTTTCAAGTCTGCTTAGGCTGAACAGCAACTGTTCTCTGAACCTGTTAGATTTAGTTTTTCATTAATTCTTTGAATTCAGCATACTATCTCTTGGAAAACGAGAATAGAGGAACACTTTGTATTCAGAAGGATGCAAAAAAGTTTTTGTTTGATCTGTCTTGGTAACAGTGTGGGGACATGGACAGTATCTCAAATGTTCCGAAACACACAGAGTGTGAAAGCCAAGCCTGGCTCCAAAGAGAGAGAGTTGTTTCTTCTTTCTGTGGTGGCATGTTCCTTAGGTACACGTTCGTTTTCAGGAGGCTCTGAAATGCTCCACTCTGAAAATGCCTGTTGACATTCTCCTTCTTGGGTTCTGTAGCCATCAGCCTATGCCCCTTTGATATTTTTTTTTTCTTCCTTGGAGACTCAGACATGTACGTTATTGTGCTATTAATCAGTAGTTCTCACTTCAGAAGGTCTGGAGCATGTTACCTGTGGCTTGGGGCTCCGTCCAAAGCTGCCGCCTCTTCTTGTTGAGATGAAGTCTGAAGAGCAATGCAAAAGTGCACACTGCCTTGCTCTGCTGCACCCAAACACCAGTCCTGGACAAACTTAGTTCTCCCTACATCCTTCTGGAAAGATATTATGCCTTGAAGCATTAGGTTATGCTTTATTGCTGGGGGCTTCCTTACTCCCACGTGATCCAGCCGGATTTGTGTTTGCCCTTGAGTAGGCAGGAGGCAGAGGAAGGAGGGGAGAGGATCGTTGGCAGAAGGAAACGAGGCCAGCAGCCTGGGTTGTGGTAAGGCTCTGGAGGCAGCAGGAAGCCAGTTTGAGGCAACACTCAAGCCAAGAAGATGCAACTGTCTTTGGAGTAGAGGCTGAGGAATTCGGATTGGGAGAGACGTGCTGTGTTTTATCTTACAGAAATGTTTTATGAAGCATTTAGTGGGTATTTGCCTGTTATGAAGAAGGGCTAAAGTTTGTGAGCCTGTGTTAAAAATAGCATAGAATTTCAATCTGTTTCAGTGCTCCAACTTTTCATAGTTTGACTCAGAAATTGTGGGCTTTTTTCCTCTTAAGACTTACAAACTTTTATTCTTTCCGGTTTTTAAACATCTGTAATTCCTACTTCTCATCTTTGGGGTAGGCCTGCATTCCAGTTCTTGCAGTACCTTTGTGGTTTATGGAGATGTAGTTGGGTTCGCTTGTGCACAGTTCATTTGTGTACTGGTAATCTAAGGTACAGACTCGTTAGCGATTGAGACTGTTGCGTCTGTGAGCGCAGCTCTCATACTCAGCGTGACGGGGCTGTGCAGCCTTGTCAAGAAGATGACTTTATTTAACTGCTGCCGTATGGCCCTAATACCCCTCATAAGGGAGCTCTGCCTGCACTAGATTCTGGAGGGTTTACAGAAGGTCCTGCTCAAAGTGAACTCAGTAGCTCCAACAATGTGGCTATTCTTTGGCACCTAAGCTAGCCAATGTGTTTTTTTTTCTTTCACAATCAAAACCAGTAGTGTTTGCGTTTCTCCAGATTACAAAATAGGCATGATCTGAACAAAAGGAGAAATTAGGTTTTGCTGAATTGGATGGTTATGCTGAAAATTGCAGGCAGTTACTGTTGGAAACATGCCAGATTTGTCCTGTGTCAAATTAAAGTTCTTCTCTGCATGGGTACATGTAATTTCATTAATAGCTGGTTGCATTTGTGCTAACAGGTTGGCTGGTGTTTTCTGTAAATGAAATTAGAAAAACCCCACAAACAGATAATCTTCTTGTTCTTCAGGTTGAACTCCCACCTCCTGATCTTGGCCCAAGTTCTGCACTAAATCAGACACTTAACTTGCTCCGGGAGGTTCTGGCATCTCACGATTCATCCGTTGTGCCACTGGATGCCCGTCAAGCTGACTTCGTGCAGGTATAAAAATGTTTGACTGCTCTTAAGAGGAGGGGAAAAAAAAGAAAAGTATGTGTATGTTAGTCTCAGTACACAAAAGATGGGTGAAACATTGATCTTTTTTGTCTGGTCCCATTTTGGAGCTTTCTACCAAACCCAAGTTTGTAATGTGAACAAGAGAGTGACTAACAAAGTGGATAATTACAGTACAGTATGGAGTGCTACTCTTAACGCAGCATCTGAATTCTGTTATCCAATTACTACTCCATTAAGTAAATACACTCTTAAGATTGCACAATTACCAATTATCTAATCTGGGTTACTCTTCCTCCTGCTAGGTTAGAATCTGTTCTTCTCAGGTTTTTATACTTTTCCCATCACTATGGTAGCTGATCACCTGCTGACAAATCCAGTAGAAAACTGCTTTCACAGTTGGAAACTCTCATTTCTCTTTATTCTGCTTTGGGAATAAATACGTGATAGAGACAGAATGAGCTTAGAAGCCTTGTATGACATTATTTCCTCCCTTCCCTCCCTCTTTTCTGTGTGTTTTCTATTTCAGGTTCTGTCTTGTGTGCTAGATCCATTGTTGCAAATGTGTACTATGTCTGCTAGTAATTTGGGCACAGCTGATATGGCAACCTTCATGGTAAATTCGCTTTACATGATGAAGACTACTTTGGCTCTCTTTGAATTTACTGATAAACGTCTAGAAATGTTACAGTTTCAGGTAAGCTTTAACAGCCCCAAAAGAAAGTGAGCTTAATACTGATTTTTTTCAGACTGTAAGTTGTGATGTGAACATATTTATTTTCTGTAATGTTGGCTTTGGGTCAATTCTAAATCAGGGAAATGGGATCAGAGACCAGAAACAAATAGCAGGTATCAGAGCTTATGGTACACAGCATCTTTTATTCTAAACAGATAAAAAAAATGATTAGAAGGTTTGGTTTGGTTTAGTTGTAGATGAACAGATATCAGTATACATTTTCATTGTCCTAATTATTCTAATATTTATCTGTAAACTCAGAGAAGAAGCAAATGGATGTTGAAAGCTTTAACAGTGAAATGGCTGGCAGTATTCCATCATATAGTTAATAATAGATCATCATCTAGTTTATACTAAAATGTAGTATAGCTGCAGTTACTACTTCAGCCCTTCTTTCAGCCTTTCTTTTCTCATTTATTTGGTTTCACCTAGTAGTGAACCATTCATTTGGTTTCACATAGTAGTTCCTATAGTGGTGCCATTTTGAAACAAAACTGTAGGTTATAAACCCTTGACTTGGGAAAACATAGACACTGCCCATTTATAGTTTTGCTACATGAATATCTCTGCAATATATCTCAGGAGAGCTTTCGGAGCTGGGGGGCTTGGAAAAAAGTCACAACTTTTTATTTGAAGATGCCAGTAAAGATTGGCTGCAAGCCATTTTTTTGCTTTGTACTCCTAATTAGAATTTCTAGCACCTTTTAGCACTGAAACAAACAAACCGACTACCCCAGCAAACTGTCTGGGGCATTTCTAATTTCCATTATCAGTTTCTTTTTCACAGTAAATGTTGCAATTGATTTATTCTTCAAATAAGCAGTAGAACTGAAGGTTATGCATTTAATACCATTTACTTTCTTAAAACGTTTTATAAATACAGGAACAGACTGAAAAAATATCTTTAAGATTATACATAAGTAGGTTATTAAAGTGGAGTTAGAATGGCATATTTAATAAGAGAAACATTTTTCATAGAAAAAAGAAGTCTCTGAGACAGTTAAAATCTCCAAATTGAAATATTAAGATTTCCCTCCTGATTTAAAAAGAAAAGTGCATTTTTCTAAACAATTTTAGGGAGTAAAAAGGTGAACTCTTAAAATATCAGACATGGAAGTCTTACATTTCACTAGGGTTTGATATATTTTAAATTTTTGCTTTTCTTTAGATTTGGAAGAAAAATAAATGAAATGTGAGGTAGTTATCTGTGAAAATTAAGTAAAAATTGATATATATCTAAATATCTTTCCAAGACTACTCAAACTAAAGAATGATTGCTGCTGCTGTGACTGGATTTATTGATTAGGTTTCTCTGCAAAGTGAAGATTATACTAAGAATGGAAAATACACTTATGACTTTTTTCATGATGAAGATAATTAAAATTGATAGCTGTAATTTCCTCATCAATTGTTTATTCAGTTAACTTTTTTCAAATAGATGTTTGTTAGTATTGAATTTAAAATCACTGCTGATTATGATTTAGTTTCAGTTTTATATTCCTTGTGAAAGACTGTCTCTTTCTCTTTTGTATTATAAAACTACCATGCTATTGTCAATATTTTCAATAACAGTTGGATTATTTTTATCACATATTTTCAAAGAACTACAGCAAAATAAAATTATAGAGCAATTTATAAGATGAGAGCTTCGGTATTCTTAATTTTTGGTGATGTTGAATTTACAAATACAAAAAAAAATTAGGTTCTTCTGTTAGGAAGAAAGAATTTATATATTTATTATTCCTCCTTGCAATATGCAAGATATAAATGTGTAAAATAATTATGCTGAATATAGTTGTGGTTTTTCCTTGTTTGTTGATCACTCTCGTTACTATTTGTGGGTTTTCTTCTTATTTGTATTTCTAGACCTTTTAACCCCAGAGCGTGTTCTATTTAATATTCTCACGTGCAATTTATAAACACCTTATGCTTAAAATTTCAGATTGAAGCTCATTTAGATACACTCATAAATGAACAAGCTTCCTACGTGTTAACAAGAGCTGGTCTAAGTTACATTTATAACTCTCTGCAGCAACACAAACCGGAACAGGTAAGCTTGTATCATGTACACGCTGAGGAAGTACTGTGTACTTGCCAACTAGAATCATTTTGGCACCAATGTTTTTGCAAATTAGGCTTCCTCTGAAAGCAAAAGCTCAGTAATACGTATTGATAGACCGGGACTATTAGATAAAGGCTCCGTGCAACTCCATACAGATTTCCCCCGCCCTTCCCCTGCTGCCTGTTCAGCAAGCCTGGCAGGTTTGGCGCGCAGCAATCTTTCTGTGCCGCTTACCTGTGTACCATCAACAGGAGCCATACGCCACAGACGTCCCGTACGTTCTCGGAATAGCTGTACAGGTAGTTCAGTGTGGCACAAAAAGCGTCTCAGAGTCAAGCTGGCTCTAAAACACAAATACTGACTGTATATGCCACTTCTAGGACATCAAGAACATATTGGACTTAAGAGTGCATGTAGCATTCAGGTTTCTTCCGTTGTGTGCTGTAACACTGTACCCAGAGCGGATACCCTGCCTGCATTAGACAATTACTACATTTTTCTTCTGTAAAAAATTGGCAGATGAGTTTAATAGTAATTTGAAATAATTTTTTCTTTTGTCTTTATTCATTGCTCTAGCTGTTCTGGGACCAAGACAGTGACATTCTAAAAGTGATAACTTCAGATTTCTTAGAACGAGCTGTATAGTGGAATTCAGAGATCACGTTCTTTCTTTCTCATGAACCGTGGTTGTTATATGATAGGTGTTAGTTAGGTTAGGTTAGTACAGCCCCTCTTCCCGTCAGCTGTGGCAGTGTCCCTTTGTGAAGGTGAAGAACAGTGTTTTCTGCAGAAAGCAGATCTCTGGTGGAGAGCTTTATGTTGTTTCTTCAGCCAATAATTTTGCATAAAGCGCCCAAACTCAACAGATTTTTATGTATAAAGATGAATAAATAAATGTTTAAATAATCCGATTAATAACTCGGTTTGGATTCCTAATTCATGAGCCTCTCTCCTGTTTTAAAACCAATTTCAAATCGACCAGGGCAGATCGTTTAGTAGAACGGAGCAATTTTCATTTCTGAGGTGGCGTTGTCACAGGATTTCCTAGGGGATTAGGCAGCATGTGTACATCGTAATGCCATACCAGCACAGTAGATTTACTGGGAAGCAGTCTTGAATTCTGCACGGTCCCGGAGCAGATGAATGGAGGGAAGTTGTGCTCTATAATTGTGGAACACCAAGGGGATGTGGCCAGTTTGCGGTTCAGTTTTTATCCTAGGCCTTATAGAAGGCTTTATGGGGTGTTTATTATTTAATGGTGAAGAAGGAAGAAAAGGAGTCAAAAAGACATATTAAGAATGCAGTATTCTGAGTTTTTAATTTAGGTGAGCAGTAGAATACAAGTGAACTTTTACGGTGTCTCAATATTGACAGTTTCCAAACATTTAAGATCCTTTAGCAGGACCAAATAGTAATTTAGTACTGAACTGTTGGCAGAATGTATTTCTTATCTTTTTCCATATGCTAGTATGACCTTTCTTTTTTTCCCCCCCTCCCTTTGACTACTGATTCTTAGGGTCCTCTTTCAAATTTGCCAAGTATGGATTCCGTGTCTCTGAAGGTTGCAATGGTAAGCGTTTTATAATGTCATGTTATGGTGGTGATGCTGTGACATGGGAAAGAATACTGTTAATAATGTGATGTAGTAGATGCTCATCTAACCGGTCATACTCTTTAAGAATAGCTAAATTTTGTGTCTGGGAATACTTTCTTAATTTGTAGTAATTTGACCACTTGAAGTAATAAATACATAACTTATTTATGAGCAGGTAGTAATAGAATATTAGTTTCTAAGCCTTGAGAAACAGAACTTTCCTTACAAGAATGCTATCCCGTGAGTCATCTTAAATTGCTAAAAGCAAATACTTAGCTCTAATTAGTTTTAATCACCAAAGTTTCTTTTTTGCCAGTATGCTTTGAAATATAGGTTCTGCTATCATTTATAATTTTAGTCCTAAGGCTTTGATTTTATGCAAATAGTTCAGCTAAACTCAGAAGTTAGGTTATTTCACAGTTATATTTTTTAAGTTGAAAGCTACAATATATTTTAAAACAAATTATCAGCTGATATTTTTTTCTTAGTGTATGAAGGCTATTTTGCATAGAGATAGCAATATCACAGTTCAGTAGGCAGTAATATATAATCTGCTTCTTCTTGCTTAGCCAAGTTTAGCTTTATTGTGAAAGTTTAACTGTAAATAAGGCCCGCTCATCCAGCAGTACATGTGTACCCTCATGAAAACAAAGGTCATTTTAAAATAATTTTTTTTTTAAAGATTTTTTTTTCTTTTAAATTGTTTATTAAATCCGTCCTAATTGTGTCAGTGAAGCCTGTTTTCCTCTGTTCAAGTTTTAAACCAGCGATTCCCAAGCCGGTTGGATGAACAGAGCTCTGGCACAGAGCACTCAGTGATTTACTCAGATCAGCATGCATTCTTATAAATATGTATAAATTTTGCATTTAAAATATTTTCTATTTATCATGGTATTGTAGACCAATGAGGAGTTTAAAGACTGTAGCTTGGGGACCATCTCTTTAAAATACGTATAAGTAACTCTGTTGTCTGTAGCAGTACATAGTCATTTCACTTGAATATTTAAAGAAGAGTCCAACTGTTTTATTTTCTTCATTACTTTGTTTAACGCCTGCTTGCGTGAACACTCTTTAACCAGAATGGAACCCACTATGGTGAAATCAAACCCACATCTATCAGCCTAATCTGTTGGCTTCCCAGGATTTAAACCACGTGGAGGGAGTATTTGCAGGCAGATTCACTACCTCCCAACTTAGCTGGAAAGATTTCCAGGTCCCAGCCTTTTAAATTGTTCAAATGTGTTTGCAAGTGCCGTTCTAGTAAAGTCCAAACCTTTCTCTCAGCTAAAGCTCCCTTGCTTTCCAGACGAGGTCAGATAACCCACAAAAGTTAATTCGTGAGAACTGTAAGTAACTTCGTTAGTCATTTGTGCCTACTTTTTGCACATTTAAATGACGGATGGGTGTGGATTTTAGGGTTTACCAACTTAAGAAGATTCATGGAGTGTTCAGGAAGGTTGCCATCATTAGATAAAGTATCCTAGGGCCTTACCTGAGTGAGTAATTCCAAGGATGGAGATTATACAGTTTTTCCGGGTAACCTGTTCAGTGTTTGGTGACATCCCTGGTGAGAACTTTTTCTCTTACTATCTAATCAGAATTTTCTTTAATATAATATGCATCCAGTATCCCTCATGTTTTCACCTGTGAGAAGACCTGGCTCCCACCTCCCCTCAGTCACCCATTTGACCATAGAATGGTTTGAGTTGGAAGGGACCTTTAAAGATCTAGTCCAATCCCCCTGGCATAGGCAGGGACATCTTTCATTAGATCAGCTTGCTCAAAGCCCCACCCAACCTGGCTTTTAACACTTCCAGGGTCCCTTGCACTTGTTTTTTGCAACGTAAGTGCTCATTAGATTATTAAGCAGTGATTCCCTGCCAAAACGTAAAAAGAAATACGTAAAATGAAATGTGCAACGTGTCTAACTTGGGCAGACTAGATTTCTGTCTGATGGCTCCTGTATTGTCTCTGCACTGACTAGACTAGGTCTGATTTTGGGTGGTGCATGCATACACACCCCAGCTGCATAGGAAACTTAGGTGGGTAATTATGGGAGCTGGATTCCCGTAATTTGCCCCTTCACTTATACTCCTCAGAGTCAGAAACTTAAAGTTTTGGTGACAGAGGTGAAGTGAGACATTTGTTTTGGACTATTAAGTTCTACCTTAAACATTTATATATTATGTTAGGCTCTAGCCTAGAAGGGGCCATTTTAATGTGATCACTTTTCAGAGATCTATATTTTTACCTATTTTCATATAATGGCAACTTCATAATATGTTGATCGCATCTTCTCTTTCCCCCCCCCCGCAACCCCTAGGCTCAGTTTGATCGCTATCTGTCTGCTCCAGATAGTCTGGTAATGTCCCAGCTGAATTTCCTTCTGAGTGCCACTGTGAAGTAAGTATCTTACCTTTGAATTCCTATTATGCCTGCATAATGATCACAAAGATGAATTTGATTAGGTTTTAGTGGATCATGATGAGAATTCAAGTTATCAGCTTGCGATCGTATTTGCATTGTCCTTCAGGTCACAATTCAGCTTTGTTCTGACTCTCCTCTTTTTGAGCAGGCAGCGAGGAATATGTAAATCTGTAACATTCTGAAGTAGTTACTCTTGATTTAACGGACACCATCAAAATGAATTATATTAATCTATTTTGAACATGTTCCACTGTGTCAGCAGTTTTTTGTCAACTTAGTTGTAAATCATTTTAGAACTCTTTTGTAAGCATTCCAAAGACAGATGAAACATGTAACTCTCCACTCAAGATTTCTTTTATCCCCGCTACTCCGTCAGGTCTAGAATTTTCAACTTTGTTGTCTTCTGCTGTAGAGTATTGGCATTCTGTCTCTGAATATTGTGCTGAGATTACTTTACTCTTCACCTAATATGTTTTCTTTTTTAGTGATTTCTTTTTTGAAGCATGGAATGGAGAACTTTTATTATTTATCTCTTGGTTTTTGAATATAACTGAACCCTAAGGCTAGGGAAAGTGACATGAATTTCTTTCCTCTAAAAATTCAGTGAAATTCAGTCTAGCTCTGGGCAATCCTGCTTTGGCAGGGGAGTTGGACTAGATGATCTCTATGGTCCCTTCCAACTCTAAAAATTCAGTGAAGACATTTTGTAGTACTTAAACTCAGAGAATTATATGCTGCATTGGTCAAACACTTTTCTTGACGTTATTTGTCACACTTTTGTGAAGAATGCAGATTACAAATATATGAGAAATTGAGACCAGTACATCACATTTTATGTAAAGCAACAATATTTGGAGTGTCATTACTAGTACCTGTCCTCAGTGGGATTATATTACTTTATCTTGCAATTAGAAAATGATGTATGTCAAGGGAAAAATATCGATTGTTGAAAATTGAATAGAATAGTTCAGTTGAAAGGAACCTACAACAATCAGCTAATCCAGCTGCCAGGTTCTCCTGCTGTGTTGCTCTGGTCTCCTTATCCAAAGGCTTCCAGTTCCACGTCATATGCCTGGTGCATGGCTTGGCACGGGGGATGCTGGGACTTTTCAGCAGTTTGTTGGGTCCCTCTGCTGGGGTTACCCTTTCCACGCTCAGCCAGCAGAGCTCACCCTCTTGTGTGGGAGCTGTTCTGCTCCAGTATAGATCAAACAGGGAAACTTGAGCAGTAACGTCAGTGAAGCGTTGCAACTTCTGATTCTAGGTGTCAAGCTATTAAACCTATATTTTAGCTCTTGGTATTTTTTTTTAATGTAGGTCTATTTAAAAATCATAATAACAGTAAAAGTATTTTGAAAGCCTCAATTTTTCACTGCTAACACAGAAGCAATTTTTCAGAGGTAGACTTTACGCTACCATAAAGACTCAGGCACAATGAAATTACTCTGACTTAATCATTTCTCCTGTCAGATGAACCAGGATAAGCTGGTTATGTATGCACTCCTAGCCTTGTCCTGTTGATAAGCTTTTTAAAGCTCTCTTATCATGGTTTAAACTGAATTCATGTTGTCTTTTGAAGTTAAGATACCTGTTTACAGAAATGCATGCTTGTGGAATCACAGTCTTAATAATCAATATTTTATATACTAAAATTCAGAAGTTGCTCAAAACTCATGCAAAACATTTATCGGGTACTATAATTTTAATCTCTGGCTATAGTAGTTGAAATTTTCAAGTTAGTTTTGCAGACGTTTGATGTCAATTTTGAAGACATCTTCCTGGAGATCACATAATTGTGACCCACTGTTACAATGGTTGAGCTGGAACCCAAGAGGTCTTTGGCTCTCAAAATCAGACCACGTGCTTTTTGTAAGGGACCAGTGTATGATACACTCACTGGCAATATCATTTAAGCTTTACAACTATGAAGAACATCCCTTCCAACACTTGCCAGTGCCTGCTCTTGTTTTTCAAATTCATTTGCTCATTTAAAAAGTTTTAAGCTATTTATTTATGTGGTTGTTGGTCTTGAACAACTCTTTTCATTTCTTTTAGATCACAGAAACTGAGTGCTGGAATTACTATTTTTAGAAAGTGCTGCCATTTGTGTTAGTGATAAAATGTATCATGTTGTTATGGCAACTGAAATCCTAATGTACTGATTAATGACACTGGCATTATGTGATGGAAAGACTCATTCGATGCTGTTCAGTCCTCTGGAATAGTGTAATGAACTTTTTTAAACTTTAGTATTATTTGATGCAATGCAGTTTGTTTTATATGAATTCTATGTGCAGTACTCTCTTAAAAGATTGTCATGTTACAGTAGCTCAGTGATCCCAGATTGTGATCAGAGACAGTTCTTTTACCTGAACACTTTGAATGTATTTCCCTTATAGTGTTTCTAGATTTGCTAATAACCTAGTAATATTGGCAGTTGGTCCTGTATATTGAAAAACTGGATACTGTGCATCAGAATGAAGTGCAGGTTTTATCTCTTAATCTTCTTTCTCGTTGCTTCCATTTCTTGATATTTTCTTAAAAGATGAAGTTCTACACACTTGGTCTCGAAGATTTCTTTAACTTGCAGATTCCCAGTACTGCCTTGATGTTAGTGGATGCAGTTCCGGTGTCTTTGTTCCTTTACTGCATATTACAGCAGGGCTGAAGCTGGATTCTTGGTTACCTTGGTTTCCTCAGCTTCTTCTGGTGTTCCACTTGCATGGGTTTGGCTGCAAAATAGTTGTAGCTACTGTTCCTGATAGATAAAAATGCATCTGCAACTGTAAACACATCACCATGGTGATTAGAGTAAACTGATTTGGTGGGCAATGCAAAATAAAAATATTCATTTGTCTTCCAAAAATATTAAACTTTCCAGTCAAATTTTGCATCCAGTTTCTGTGCTTTGATACTCATTCAGACCCAGAAAAATAACAGAACACAGACTTCATAGCATTGTTGGTAAAAGGCTGTGGCAAGTTTTAGATCTCTAACCAGTATCACTTTCAGCTCTTCCTTTTTGACTGATTATGGAATCAGTTACTATCAAGATAAAGCAAATAGAATATATTTGCTGGTAGATGGGAGAAAAAAAACAGTATGTGTTTTTACAAAGGACGGCGAGAAGCCACAGGAGGTAGAAGGTAGATCATTAAGATTATCAGTCTTTTAAAAGATACAGGGGAGTGCAGGTGAAAAACTAATGTATGCAGATTAAATCCTTCTGCTGTTATTTTCATGATTGCAGAAATAAGGAAGGTGATTTCTTGGTTATCTAGATCATATATGTGAGTTTATCTGTGTACAATACAAAGAGATGAAGAAGCCTTTTCTTTTTCTAAACTTTAAGCTGTTTTCACAGGTAAGTAAAAGGGCGTTTTAATGGAACTGGTGGATTTTTAATGTGTATTTTTAGTCTCTATTTTTAATTCCTTGTATGTAGCACAGTTATATTCACTACAATTTGCCAATTATGCCTTTGTTTTGTTTTTTAGAGAGCAGATAATAAAACAGTCAACAGAACTGGTCTGCAGAGCTTACAGTGAGTTATATGCAGCTGTGATGGATCCATCAAATGAATATAAGGATCCGGAAACCATACTACACAGATCTCCTCATCAAGTTCAGGCACTCCTTTCATAGTCTTGCCTCTCTCAGATTTATCAGAATCTGTAATTCTGTATTTGTTGAGCATTTGCATCGAGTTATTTTTCTGTTTTGAATTCTGATGTGTAACTGTATAGTTAAAATATGTAGGAATGTGGTTTTGTTTAATCTGCTTGGCAGAAGTCTAGTGTCTCCTGTGTCTTTGAATACCTTCTATAGGGCAGCAAATAGAATATAGATTAAAAATTATTTTAATGTATTCCTTTAATCGAAATGGACCTTGACAATATGCAGTCTATTTGAAAAAGGAGAAAGCAGCTTTTTACTTGCTGTACATAATCATTTCAACTAGAGGTTGAACCAGTGTCTCACAACCTCACCAATGTTTTTATTTGCTCTTTCCATGTTCTTTTACTCTTTTTTCTCAGCCTATCATCAGTAAACGCTGATAAGTGTAATTTTAATACAACTGATATACTTTGAATGTCTCAAGCACGTCACTTCTACAGCTCATTTCAGAATATTTGATGCTAATTTTCAAATCCTGTTGATTAAATCTTTGAGGCAAAATTTATGTGCTTTTTTGGAATCTGTTATCGCTGTTGGTAGTTCTGGTATTTTCTGTAAGAAAAAGAAATATTTGAACTACATGCATGTACATAACCTGGAACTTAATGCTTTAAGTTATTTCTATAATTTTGTTTCACTGGAAGGAATTTATTTCTGTGCAATCATTCTTTAGGAATCCTTCTATCAGTTGAAACTTGCTGATCTCGTAAGGCTGGGACGAGTAACAATCTGGGTTAGGAAAACGGTTTGCACAGCAGTATGGCCGTTCCTCCTTCACGTGTATGGGGGCTTTATTTTGCCTTTTTTTTTTAAGTACAGAAAAAGTCCATCTGCTCTAGTAAAAGCATTAACTCGGTCAGTAATCCACCAAGAGATTTTCATGGTTTACATGTCTGCAGTGATGCCCCTAAAAAATAATAGTTGAGTTCACTGTGGCAGCCACTGATTGTCCTGGGAATTATGTGGGAGAGCTGGGACGTGTAGTTGTTCCAGGCTGATGCGTAGAAGGCCATGAGTGAAGGTTTAGTTTCTTTCCTCCTTCAGTGCAAAGCTGAACCTGCTCTGTGTAGAAACCCTAATTAGATAGAGACTTAATGATTTAGGGGACCTTTTCTGTCAATAAAAAAAGGAAAATAGATAAGTAGGTCACTTGTTCTGTGTTGGGTCTTAGGATAATTTTCTGCAAATTCCTTAAACATATTCTTATTTAAGGAAAGCCTTGTTATAGAGGAACCTTCAAGAAACTAAAAGTAAAAGGAATTCAGGGTGTTTGGGGGTTAGGTGTTTTGTTTGTTTTTTTTCTAAAGGATAATTCAAGGTGACTGTTTCGTTGGAAGTATTTCACTTTGTTTTTTGACTCTATGTTGTTTCATGGGTGCCACAATGTTATTACAGTTGCCTGAGTTTACACTCACATTAGATGTGTCTTTTTTATATACATCAAGGGGGAGATGAGCAGTCATTCATATTGAATAACTTAACATATTTTATTTTTATCAGTAATAATATTCCCCCCATATAAAATATGTATTTAGTGGCAGACAAGTCTGCAGTTTAGTGTGTGCTTGCAAAAGACTAAGAAACAGAGAAGAGCAGCAATACATTTATTATAGTCTCTCAGAAAACTCATTGCACAAGATTTATCCAGTGCACTCAGATTCCTCGGTAATACCACAATAAAGCAATAGGTCCTTTTCCAAATGGGCATAATTTGTTGGTATAATAGAAAAAGATTTGAAAGTCTTAAGCGTCACTGCAGTTCTTGGATCAGGCATAAATTCTTCTGTAAATGTGACTGTTATATTTATTCTATTTAAAAACTCCGGACCTGTAAGACAAAAAAATTCTGGAAGCTTAGAAAAGCTGTAATGGAAAATTATGCCCTTTTACTAGGTAAGGCACTTTAAATTACTCAGATCTTGCATTACTGTAGTATATCTTCAGAAGGCTGTCCATTGTTGTTTAATAATGTTAATATTGCTTAATATGCCTATAATAATGATCTAATATACGAAAATTACATCAGTTATGAAAGGATTATAAATTAGCTTATTATTAGATTAACATACTCATAGGAATGAACTTTTTCCTGAAATTGCACTCGACCTCAGTCTCCAGTAATCAGTCAGTAGTTTGCATGAGGATTAGTAAAAACTTACTTCCTGTCTTTGAGTCCGTGGAGAGACTTATCCATGGTTTTATCTTCTCTTAATAAAAATGCAAAAGCTGTAAAAGCTGTAGCTTAAAAAAATTAAAGTCAATCACTAATTTTGGTCTGTGCAATTAGTAAATGACAAAGGGTCACAAATGAGGAAGAATGTCAATAAAAGCATTTGATTTACTGACTTCTGTCTTCCATGTTGTTATTTCCTCTTGCCTGACTTCCGAAGAGGAGGAAGGAAAGGGTGATTCGATTTTGACCCGCCTTTTCTAGCTTGGCATTTCTAACCTTTTTTTTTTTTATTTGACAAATTCCCATGTTTTCCACACCAGGAACCGTGAAGCTCCAGTCTTCTAATTGCCGAGTTTGAGGGATGACCCAGAAGTGTTGCAGTAAATGGAATCACGCTGGGGGTTGGGTACCGGGTCCATATCCAGACCAGTCGCTGCAGGTCTGACTGGAGCATCACGGTGTGTGAGGAGATGCTCACCCGCCTGGGCTGGTTAGTCAGCGCTTCTGCTGGTGGTCCTTAAACACTTACATACGGAGGGGCATGCCCTCAAAGAGCGGGTCCATTACCATCAAAGAGCAGGCAGCAATGTGCTTGGGAAAAGCCGGGTAAGAGAGGTGTTTGAATGCTGCCTATCTCGGCATTTGACACCCTGACAACCCAGTTCTGGGAACAGATGCGTAAAAGGCCACGTTTTGCATCATTTTCTGATGGAAAGAGCACTTCTGTGGTAAGTGGGAGAGCTGGGTTCCAGGCCAAAGGAGTTTGGAATCGACATCTCCCGCCTTTCTGGAGAGCAGCCAAACCCTTGGCTGTTGGGTAGTATGAGAAGGGGCAGCCTGTTTCTTCTCTTCTGAATTTAGCAGCTGTGCATAAATCAATGCAAAATATGGGGGGCATGAGATGGAATAAGCATGGAGAAGTTTGGCCCCATGAGGACTCTGCTGAGGACTCCAAGGCCTAGATCTTCCTCTAATTGCTAGGTAGGGGCCTTATCTTAGATCTCCAATACATGAGTCCCTGAAACAGAATGAGGATCCCAGGACTTCACCCCCCACAGATTTTCCAGCAAACAGCAAGCTACAGAGTTGAGTTTGGGTTGGGCCTAAGGTTGTTCAGCTGCGCTGGTGACAATGCCTCTGTGTTTGATCCTGGGTGTACCATTTTCTCCTCCCCTCCTTACAAATATGCACACCACTATGAAAATAAAATATAAAAGTTATTTTAATTATAGCATGCGCACAGCAGCCCAGACACAGTGATTTTTTTGCTTTCTGTTCTAGGAAAAAAGAAGCTTAAGGAGGTTTGGAAAGGTGATAATGCATTTGTTTTGCAGCATTTCAGAGTGCTCCTCCCTATTCTCTGAGATTTATGACTCTAGCCCTGCATTTTGTCTGTTGATAGACTCAGCTGTAATTATTTTTATTAAAGTTTTTGAAATATGTGTTGGAGGAAAATACTTTCAGAACCGCTAAACTTTTCCATTCATTTAAAAAACTCTGGTTGTTCTTTGATCCCTTTGCTTGCCTTGCTGAGTCACTTTGCAGGCAGCCCAGGGGGTGGGAAGCTTATAAAATTTTGAAAATTAAACGAAGGGGTTAGACATATTTCCATGAGAAAAACACACCCTCCAGAAGCAGCACAGACATGGGTGTGGGTTTGTTTGAAATCTCCTGCCACCTGCTTCTGAGGGAAAAAATGCAGAAAAAGAGCCGTTTGCTTATGACAAGGGCACCGATCCAAAACAGCCATGGTAGGGTTAGATGCTATAAATTGATGTTAAATTGACGTTATGTTTGAAAAGTTTGAAGACTTTTCAAAATGCAGATTAGGAGAAACTGGCAGTGGAAGTAAAAGGTATGTCGTATAACTGAACTCCCTCGCGTATTGGATTTCCTTGTTAAAGGTTTCCAGAACCTCTACAGTCTTTTCCCCACTGCTCTTAAGCACTTCGCAAACTCAACTTCAAGACAACCCTGCAACAGTTCTAACCCTCGGGTAACTCAGAGTAAAATGAGATGCTTTGAGTCACCCAGTGACGTACAAAGCAGTGGTTGAACTCGGAGCCAATTTCTTTCTTGAAAGAATTCCAAAACAAGGGAAATGAATCTAACTTGAACTTGGGTATTTGTCCTGAAGAGTAGGAGAGGCAAAATGTCCCTCGTATGGTATGGAAGGTCTCTCCAGCTGTCCGCTGCATGGTAGGGAACCAACTTCAGTTTTTCAGACTCAAACTAGTTCTTCAAAAGTTTTTTAAAGGCTGTTTAAAGGTGAGCGTGTGCTCCTGTGCTGTACTAAACCAGGCATTTGTTGCCCAGCTAGGTTGCTGGGCTGGTGGTCCAGCAGTGATGTTCCCACTAGCCCAATAGTTATGGTTACCAAATGCTCAACAGGTGCCTGAATCTCTTGTCACGAGAAGGTGGTCTTCTGATATTCCCCCAGCTGTCTACATCCTCAAGTAAAGAGCCACTTCATACAGAGGTGGTGGGAGGAGAAACGAAGAAAACCCAAGACATTACTTCTGGCTTGGTCTTGACCATCTGTTCAACCCCTCAAAGATGATGCAGGTGAATCTTCAGTGATCTGCAGAATCCTCTAGTGCCAAGCTATGGAAAGACAAGGTGCAAAGGAGCCCTTTACACCTGAAAATGTACACTTACCCCTTATGTACCTTAATGTACATATCTTATGTATACTAAGGCCTAAATCAGGGTATGACCTCCCTCAGGCTAAATTGTCGCATAGACTGCATACAATGAAAAGATGAGCCACAAAGGCTTTTCTCTTATAAATATTAAAAAAAAAAAAAGTCTATTTTGACTACCTTGCTTTAGTAGTAAGGAAACCTTGATCGAACAGGATATGGCTGAAAGGTGTTTGATAGATTATGGCAGAGCAGCTGACAAAAAAGGAGAAGACTGTTGCATGTTTCGTATTCAGACAATGAAGCTTTCATTTGCAGCCTAGTTCACAGATGTGGCATTGTCAAATTGCAGGAAAATGCCTGGCAGACGGTATCATTGACTATATTTAGGGGAAAAAAAAATTCAGAACACGCTATTTAAAGAAGCCACACAAATAAGCACAGAGTTCTTATCAGCCAAAGATAACATTAGTCGTGATTTATCAAAGTAATCTTTATTTTATGGAAAATGGATAATAGGGTGTAATTTAATCCTTTGTGAATGTAATGTATATTTCAAAGGGTTCTTTTTTGTCAATAAAACCATTTGTTGTACTTGTTAAACTAATTAGTCTTGTTAGTGTTGCTTAGGACAGGATAAAAGATGCCCGTTAATGAAAATGGGGAGGAGAAGACGGGTTCGAAAGTTTGTGAAATATTTTATACTCCTTGCGAGCCAGTTTTCTGATCAAAACAGGTTTCACCTCTTTCCCTGTGAGCCAGCGTGACTGAGTCTGTGCAGACGGTACATTTTCTTTTTCTTTTTTTAATTCCAAAATGGATTACCCCAAAAATGCAGCTCATCCCTGGGCAGTTCACCTGCCCCAGGCATCAGGGGCTCCTCCGGCGTCCCCGGGTACCGACGCTGGCGTGAGCCGCCGTGCCTGCCCGCCCTCGCAGGGAGCGCGACGTTCCTGGCTGCTTCTCCCTGTCCTTTGCATTTTTTCCACCATGTGCAAACACATTCCAGCAGTCACGGAGAAAGCGAAAAGGGAAGAAAACAGAGCTACCGGGGCACATCCCGCGCCGGTCCCCGGCCGGCCACACGCCTTTCACTGGGCGAGGGGCAGGTTCCTCAGGGGCAGAGCGTGGGGCTGAAGCTATGCCTGGTCTTGGCTCCACAAGAGGTCCCGGCAGCAGTGCCAGCCTGCAGAGGCAGGACATGAGCTCATTCTCTGGATCTGCAGTTGACTTTGAAAGATCAGAGACAGAAATGGGCAAAAGTCAGAAGAGGACACATATTTTATTCATATTTTATTATATTTTTTTTTTCCTTAATGTTTCTTGGTGTCCTTGTTTGTAGCCTAGCAGCCTCATGAACTTTTAATAGGAATTTATGAATGATTTTCAGAAGATGACTCTTAAAAGACTGGATAAACTCTTTAAGGTCCTTCTCCCTTAGAAATAGCTCAGCAGATGTTCCTCAGAAAGGCCGAGTTATGGAGAAATCTTTAAAGAAAGGTCTTGTCCCTACTGTCTGTATCAGTTCTGCATCGTCATCCCAATTCCTTGGTTCTCTTTATACCCTCTGTTGTACAAACTGTCCAGATACAACATTTCTAATCCTGAATTACTGCTCCAGAAGTTTCACAGGTTTTCGAATCTCCGGGACACAAAGGTAAGGAGAAGCCTTGGTCATGCTCCAGCTCCCATGGCCCCACTGGAGAGATCATGGAGCAGATCTGCCTTCTCCAGCCCTTCCTCACCTCACTCTGAGGATACCTGCATACTTCAGCAGAAGACTTGTCCCTGTTCAAGAAGGACAGTGCTTCTGCTGCCTCTGTTACTGCTGCCCGGAGCACAGAGTGGTGGGCTCACAGCTTGGGATAGGGCTGTCTGTCTCCTTCTTGGCTGAAAAGAAAACAGACAAGTTACCAGCCAAGCTACTTGGTTTGTGTAGATAAAATATAGACTTCATTTCAGCAAATGCTGTCAGAACTTTGAGTGGCATGGCTGACCATTCTGCCTTTGGCTTATGTGGCCCAGCTGCTCCATAGCTAAATACTATGTGGATCCCTGTAAGGATCCATCCCCACTTGCAGCTCAGAGAGAAACCTGAACATCGGGTCAGGTGCTCCAGTCCACGACAGCAGAATGAATTGTGAGTCTTCTTACAGCTGCCCTGCTAATGCTGTGAGGAGGAGCCGATGTGCCCCAGGGACTTCCAGGACAGTGACCCAGGCAAATTCCCGGAGAAGATGAACTTGCCAGCACTTTGAATTGGAAAGGGCTCTGAATCTGAGTATGTCGTAGCAACATTGTCCTCTCTTCAGTTTCAGTAACAAATTGTACTTGAACACATACTTGCACTGTTTGGTTTGTTTATAAAATAGATGGATTCCTTTGGATCCCCTTCCCCAGACCCTCTTGGCAGCACACAGGAATATCACAGCAGTGATAAAAATGTCAGCTATCTACTTAAATTGGACAAGTTTAGAGAGCCCTTTGTGTTTTATTTTTTATATCCAGAAGGACTGAAAACTGTTTCACAAACAGTGTATGAATTAGTCTGCCCTATGAGAAGTGCTGCCAGACAGTCCTTGTTCTTCTAGTGAGAAGAGATGTCAGGCGATTTTCAGACCACGTGGCTTCGGGTATGCAGCCCAGGTATGGCAACACCTGAACATAAAGCTGTGGTTCAGGGGATAATTCAGAACACTGAATTACACCGAATACAGAGTGGATCCTGGCATCTTGTCAAGTCCACAGAGAGATCTAGGTGGCTCCTGGAGGCCTCTGAAGGGTGTTGTTGTGGGTCCTCAAAATAGCAAATCTGCTTTTTGAGTGCCAATACCATAGCAGAGCCACTATTGCTGCACAAAGAGAAACTCTGTACAAGGTACAAGCACCTGCTGCCAGTCCAAATTTTGTTCAAGAAAAGTCACAGGGTTTTGGAGGGCTTATTTTGCCATGGCAGATTTTGTACTGGATCAGGTTGTTCTCATGCCTCCAGAGGTACTCCACTCTTGTGAGATCCCACCTGGAGTACTGCGCCCAGCTCTGGAACCCCCAGCATAAGAACGACCTAGACCTCTTGGAGCAGGCCCAGAGGAGGGCTATGAAGATGATCAGAGGGCTGGAGCACCTCTCCTATGAAGACAGGCTGAGAGAACTGGGCTTGTTCAGCCTGGGGAAGAGAAGGCTTCAGGGAGACCTTATAGCAGCCTTGCAGTACCTAATGGGGGCCTACACAAAAGGTGGAGAGGGACTCTTTATCAGGGAGTGAAGTGATAGGACGAGAGGTAATGGTTTTAAACTGGAATAGGGTAGATATAGATAAGATATTAGGAAGAAACTCTTTACTTTGAGGGTGGTGAGACACTCCTCCCTGGAAGTGTTCAAGGCCGGGTTGGACAGGGCTTTGACCAACCTGGTCTAGTGGGAGGTGTCCCTGCCCATGGCAAGGTGGGGTTGGAACTCAATGATCTTTAAGGTCCCTTCCAACCCGAACTGTTCCATGATGCTATGTCTTTTCCTCACCTAGATGCAAAGATTCTTGGAAAAGGATCTGTGCTGTGCTTTTTCCATATCTTTCTAAAGCATTGTATTCCCAAGGTTTTCTGATGCATTCCAGAAGGTCCTATTGAGTACTAAACTGAGACCACAGAGCAGCAGCGACAAAGCCCAGCTGGCTGGAGGCAAGACCACGGTGGGCACAGGGAGAGCAGCCACTGCCCTGCTGCGTGGTCAAGGTGATTGCAGCAGGACACAAGTTTGGGATGCAGCTGGTCGCTGCCACGGTGTTTTGCCTGATTCCCCTTTTCCTTACGAAGGTCGCACGCTGCTGAAGCAAGGGGCTATAAATAAGACAGTGGTCACCACTTTCCGCCTGCGCGTCCTGCCCTCTCCCCAATTTCCACAGCAGAGCACGAGGAAGGAAGCGATCACCACACAGAAGCAGATCATGGAAGCAGAATCTCCTGCCATAATCCCTACTGGGAGGAGGAAAACAGCGACCTTACTTTTTAGCTTTTATTTGTATTTAAAAACTGGAGGATGTGGCTTTCAGTTCAGGGAATTGATACGGACTGAGAAAATTGTGGAAAGGTGAGATGCGGTATTTTTTGCCAGTATTTTTTCTGTCCTGCAGAACCCACACTGTCTTTCGTAAACAGGTGAGGAGATGTCTGTGGTTGTGAACATGTTCTTCCTTTTTCTTCTTGGAAATCCACTCTCAATTAGTCCGGAACATTGGATAAACTGATGCTAATGAAATAAAAGGGTTTATTAGGTTACACAACGGTATGCAGTGGCTTAGGGGACAAAGTCAAATATTTACTTAGGCTAACTTTAGAAGAGAAAACAGCCAGGGAGATTACAGGTGAAGCAGCCGAAAATCAAAATTTCATCTATCAGGCAGATTCGTAAGTTAAGGAGGGAGATAAAAAATACAATAAGAGTGTTATATGGAGGATATAAGGATGTTACATGGAGAGCAACTAATTTTTTTCTGACTCTCCATTGCAGGTCTTTGTAGTTACCACTTTCCCCTCCAACCACCCGCTATATGATTGAACTCTGGCATCAACTCTGCAAAGTTTTTCAGCAGATGATTAGTGACTTCATGGGAACGTAAACACGTACTTAACTTTAAGCCCAATAGGTGTCTGAAACCCAAAGACAGGTCTTGTTGGGGGCATAGCTACCAGCAACGTCAGCAGCACAGGAATCAGTGCTCAGAGTGAAGTTTTTCTGATCAGGTAGAGAAAACTGCTTCAGAAGAGACTAACGGTGCTGTAAAAGTGCTTATCTTTCTCCTTACAGTGGGACCAGTCTGGAGACAGCCATCTGCACTGCGTCCACCCAAGCCCTGAGCCCTGAAGGTCCCACTTTGCTCCCCCAGTTAAGTAAGAAAAAGGCAGAATTACAGAAAAGCAAACTGAGCGAACTTGGCTCCACGCGGAACCACCTGGAAAGGCTCCACACGAACCACCTGGAAACTGAGTTTGCTTGGGTTGGCATAAATTTAAGTAACTCAAGATCCCAGCATGGCCTAAAATACCCTTCAATGCCACAGTCACAACAGATGTAAAATAATTCAATGGGCATTTAACCAGCCAGATACATACATGTCTGCGTTTTCCTGGGCAGAAAGCGTAGGTGGAGACCTCTCCAAGATCTTTTTCAGCACCATCTTTCTTGGCATGTCTGGGATGTCGTGGGACCTGAGCTCTGGAGTCCCAGCCGTGGAGCCCTGCTCATGAGCACCCCCATGCTCCTCGTTCAGTCGGTGCCCCGAGAGAAGCTCCGGTGCTTACACTGATGGCAGCTGCAGCAACTTGAGTCTGTACAGCAAAAAATGAGGCTGAGACACTCTGATTACCACTGTCACCTCCATCCGAAGAGCTTGACAGCCAGTGCAAGTCCCAAAGTCCTGAACAGAGATTGCTTGACATGGATTTAGTAGGTATCATTTCTCCCATCCCCTGAAGTCATATTTTCCCGCCAGGTAAGTATGTGTTGCTGGGAAATGGTAATGGACCAACCTCAGGATTTCTGAGATTGAATTTACTGGTTTTCTGCATGCAGAAATGCAGTGGGTTTAAAATGTGTTGTTTGGGTTGTAAGGTATGGAAACAGAAGCCTCCCAGGTATACTTAGCCTGGATGCATTTTCTGGACTCGTGATGTTCTCTGTCCAGAAGAGCTGCTAAAACTGTTGACTAAGTGGAAGCAGAGTCACCACAGAGCCCAGTCATGGTGACTCTGACGTGGGTGGGATGGCAGAGGGCGAAGGGTGGGAGTGCCTGATTTTTTAGTAGTTCATTTCTTCAGCAAGTTCCCAATGCTGTAGAAACTTATGTGCACATTTCAGCGCGAGTAATCCTATTGCACGTATATTTTTTCAAATTAAGCAGATGATTTCAAAGGAAGGGAGCGTCTCCATGTGTATGTTCTCGTGAACTCCACCACATGGGGCCGTGTAAGGCTGCAGCCCACTTGCAGGTCGGTCTCTCAGCAGAGGTACAGGCTTGGAATATCCTCTAAGAGTGCCCCATCACATCTGAATTATTTCTGGCTGCAACTGAAGATGGAGAAATAACATTCTTCTGGTCAAGGACTGAATCTAACAAATGTGCTTAGAAGAAAACTCCCAATCCAGCTCTCTCCATGAATAAGACCACGGACAGATCGAGTTTTTAACAAACGAATGGAAAAACACAATTCTTTCTGCATGTAGGTGTGTTAAAAATATGAGCAAAATTTTATACATGTATATTGGCCAGTATTTATACTTTTAAAGAATCTCTCATTAACGTCAGTTAAAACTAATCTAGTAATTAGATTATTTTTTTATCCCCTCCTACAAGGAAAAAGAAGCAAATTTCATAATAAACTGTGTTAATTTGGATATTGGTGCTGCATCATGTTAAACAAAGGAGCACAGAACATGGAAATCCTCAGTTACAGTTCTTTTGCATATATCTACTTTCCAAAACATACTTTTTAAAGTCTGTACATTTAAAGCATAATCTTCACTAATTGTCCCATTTTCTCCTAAGCAAAAGGATAAACATAGAGTGCTATGAATTTAGGTCTATATTTTTTATATGATGCCCATTCTTTTTAGTTTCAAGACATAATATATAGAACATTTGCAACTTCTTTTAGCCCCTCCTATATACACATTGTTATTTAGTGTCAAGCTGTTTAAATGCATTGCCTGTAACTGAATCCTTGTGAAAAGCCTTAGCTGCAGCAATGATGAAAAACAGGTTTTGGTCTAAAAACATGAAGGGGAAAAAAGGTAGAAGAAACCAACCTGTGCAAGGTATACTTTGAATGCAGCAGAGCAAGAGTTAGCTTATATACTTTAATCAGTACATCAAAAGCAAATTGGTTTGGCAGTTTATATTATATTGCCTGGAGATCCTGGCCCCTGAGAACAGGAAACCCTAAAATCACAAGTCAGTAAAAAAGAGATTCAGTAGGATCGCAGGAAGCGTGAGGGACAGGAGCGGAGAAAGATAGACGGTCTGCAGAAAGACGTGACGTGGAAAATGCTCCCCAGAGGCAGAGATTACTCGAGGCAGAAGTTAAGATACAAGTGGCACAGAAAATATTACAGGAAGCTGCTCCAGACCTTGATGGCAGAGCGAGAAGACAGAGGAAGGGCTGGTAAAGGCAGATAAAGGAGGCAGTTGCAGCACGGGCGATGGGGACAGGGACTGTGCCAGGGCTGCCAGGGGGGCAGG